>JAWNZC010000452.1:382500-982500 GCA_035771165.1 Paragorgia papillata | reverse complement strand
TCAAACGAGAACGCAAGTCATCGCAAGTTGGCATGCAGTCACGCTATCTCAGCCAGCCGCTCTGAATAGTTTCCCGAAAATATTATGTACTGTGACAAAGTTAAAACTTGTTTAAAACACTCATGAAACCTTTATTTTGTTAATTTGGGGATCTGCCAACTTGCGATGACTTGCGTTCTCGTTTGATTAGGGCTTAAAACTCCAGGGCTCACCCCTTTTATAGCGGAATCTGGTGTTTAAAAATCCGACAATCCCAAAAAATCTGACGATATTTTGAAAATCCCATAAATCTCGTACGCTTTCCTGTGAGTGCTACACCCGTCAAGTTTGATCCAATTTCCAGGAAAACCCCAGGAAAATTGCTCCCCTGTCTCCCCCCCCCTGCAAGCCAGGTAAATTCAGCCTTACCTGGCAAGTACCATGGATTGTTAACCAAACACTCTCTTATCGAGAAATTTTCCATATCCAAATAGTGATGAAAAGGTAATAACATAAGACGCCATCTTCTCATCACAGGGTAGTTGAGATCACTCACCACGCGGTTGACATAGACCTCGAATGGACTGTAATTGACGTAGAGACACGCACCAACAACATTGGCCAAAATTATACCAATTGTGAGGTAACCGCAAACGACCAAACAAGTTTTGCAACGGCCACGTTTTGACTGCTTGGGACGTGTGCTCAAATCACGTTCGAGCGGATCGTGTACGTTGCCATTCTTATCTATATAGTAACGCAACCAAAAGTCATAACATGAAAAATCTGACTATACCAACCAGGAATCTAACCTAGTTCTCCAAATTGGAGCACTGACAGATATTTTTATAAGTAATAGCATAACATATAGGTTGATTAGTGATTAAATGTACCCGAAAGCTGAGGGAGGTTTAGTAAAAGTCCCGAGAGCGAAGCCCGAGGGGATGTATCTGGCATTTAATTTATTATCGGGTCGGTTTTCTTTGTTCTTCCGAGGTCTTTATACCGCATAAAGACCTATTACAAAACCGATATCCAAACGTGGCCATGCATGTATCGTGTGTGTGAAGGCTGACAATTTTCTACGGTAACTATCTTTATTTGAAATGCAATCGCCATTTATATATCTATATCTGCATGTAAATATATTACAAGCGCCTTTAAATAACAATACATGTATATGATCGGTTCAATGGTTAACTAATATTATAGATAGTTGTCTGTAAAAACAAGAACAGTGTATAGACATGCGCAACTGTAATAAATTCTTGAGAAAACAAACCAGTTACACAATGAAAGTTTGCCTTTCGTTTAGGGCGCTGCCGCTACAAGCGGGTTCAGCGAACCTACTTCGAGATAGGCTTGAAACACTTGTCTCTACTTCTCGATTGGGGGCGCTACCAGTGTACTCTACTCGAAATGTTTTAGGCAAGGTCCCGTTGTCGTACCTCATCTTTATGCATCGGGTTATTTCGATATTAAATGTGCATGTGGAAACAATGAAAACCGAGGTGGCCGTGATATTTTCATATTTAAACATCGCCGTTCTTCTTATAAGTATTTACAGGAAGACATCTCATCTTCACGGAGCCCTCAGGGCGGACTTCCTCAAGTCAGGACCCAGTTAAGAACTAAACCACAAAAGAATTTGCAGGGCCTTGCAAATTGACGACACAATGCTATATAGGAAGTTCGGGGAGTATTCCACCCCTGGAAAATTTTTGAAATTTAGGTTTCTGACACGCCTTTCTGAGCATCCCCGCCCATGCATGTGGCCCATCCATACCAGCGCTCGAAATAACGTTGGCAAGGTCGGTGGTCAGCATGCATGACCGGTCAGATGTTAATTTAGGGTCAGATTTTGAGTGGTCAACCAGTTTTTCCTTAATTTATGTATTAAAGGCGAATTCAAAGTATTCTTTCCTTGATTTACGCAGGCCCATATAAAAATTCGACTTTCACTTCAGGTACTGTAATAATTATTTCAATCCCAGGGCTTTAGTTTAAAGGGGAAATCGATCCGTATGACAACAGTATAGTTATCCACTCTCTCAAATGTAAATAGAATTTTCCACCGTTAAATTTATCCCGACAGAGAATTTGAATGCACTTTTTGTAAACACGCAAAACGATGTAGACACAGATGCTGCCATATCAGTGGTTCAAGCGCTTTCTCCTTCTGATGTCACTGCATGGTTCATACACGTACCTTGATGATACATGTACCTTGATGATACATGTACCTTGATGCATGATACATGTCAAACAGTTAAAACATTGATATACATGTAGATCTAGCTTTTCTCATCTTTATACCAGAAAAGTGAGAGTTTTGCAGTAACCAATTTCATGTGGTAAAGTCATGAAAGTCGGTTATCCCAGAACCCACTGTCTTTTAGGGTGTTTTTTTCAGTACATTATTAGTTTTTACTCATTCACTAGGTTAACCCTTCTAGAAAACTCACTCTACTTCCATGTTACTGGTAATGTTCTAGACTGCCTCTTATAGGGACGGTTCATTATTTATGGGGATGACATGGTCGGGTTTTTCTAAGTAAATCTGTCCTATTGTTTGAAAGCCCGTCTCGAAATTCGTCGCGTCGCAGTTGAAAAGAAAAAGAAAACAAACTTACGGTGCGTCCGCGCGGAACACCTTCGTTTTCATTATTTACTCGGGCTACCTGTGGTAACCGAGTCTAGGTTTCGGCTCGTGTTTTTTTTTTCGCCACACAAAATTGCATTATTGCATCATCCCGTCAGGCCTTGCGAAACTGTAAAGGCAGTTCTTTTGCCTTTGATCGAGTTGGGTTGAGTTGTTTTCCGACGGTATTGGTGAATTCATCAGTAATGTTGCTGACAAGGTTTGTCCACGAAGACAGAATAGACGAATTTATTACAGACGCGAAAAACTGCCGTGTTGACATCAGTACCTAGGAAGTTTGACTTGAGGACTAGAGACACAAGAAAGGGCCACAGTATATGAAAGAACATATATGTACTGTTTACCTAGTATTAAACGGCTTTCTCCTGTTTGTTGACATTGATAACGACAGTATCTTTATATTTTTGCATATTATTTATGTGCTTTATTACTAAACGAGTTTTATATTTGTTATGCTGAGTAGGAAGCTTGTATACACATGTATGTTCTGTGTAATGTACCATTTGTGTTTTTACTGACTGTTGCTTGTTTTTGAGTTTGAGATCGGCAATGGACAGTAGTAGTCTTATTGATCAACTAGGATTTATATTCAATGTTGTAATTGCTTTGAACCTTTGAGTATGTAATTTTGTCACAAGTATGTTATCCATATCTTGATGTTCATTTTGATATAAATTTTGATGCATAGATTGAGTATTAAGATATTCATCACAGAAACAACTTTGAACCAGTCATGTTCCTCATATATATAACATCAGCAGCCAAGTGTGTGTTATATGCAGATGGTACCAAAATGTATAGAGAAATTAGAGTGTCCGACATTCACCTACAGTACTAGCACTGCAGAGTTGAAGAGCCTTCCCAACATGCTCTAAAGCAAAAACATGGAATCAAGATTCATGTTGTATGAAGATATTGCATAGATGTAGGGTGCGGGTATATTTTACTAGTCACCTATTGCATATTTGCTAGTGCATCTGTACATGGCCCACACACGCAAAGTTTGGGCACCTCAGACAATAACTAAAATCAGTAAGGTTGAAAGACTACAATGCAGGGCAACTAAATATATTTTAAGTTTTTGAACTGGCAGGATGATTTATCATACAATCTGAATGATCATCTGCATGAAAACACTTAATCTACTACTATACCATTATCATACTGGCATGACTTGAAAGATCTTATCTATTTTAAACGTTTTACAGGTCACTATAATATTCCTATTAATAGTTTTGTGCAACTCAATAATTCAGTCAAAATCACTAAAAACAGTTCAGAACTAGATGTACTAGTTTCTAAGTGCTGTACTAAACTTTTTAAGGTAAATACTTGAACTGTATATTTAAACTTTGGAGTAGTCTACCTTGCTCAATACCAGATTCTACCTCAGTTAATCAGTTTAAAACTCAACTTTCTAATCACTACATTAATGATGTAATTATTAGTTAATGCTACCTCTAAACCTGACCCTAAACCTAAACCTAACGACTACCCCTGGTAACCCTAAACCTAACCACAACCCCCCAGGGAGAAAGTTCCACCTCTCAGACCCTGACTACAACACCCCTACTGTTGTTTTTTTGTTATATGCTTTTTAGTTTAACATCCCGCATGGGACAGAGAAGTCCCCTAGGCTTCAGGATAATCCTGAATTCTAGACACTTTAAATTGACAATTCAGGATAGTCCTGCACCACATTTAGCCTTCGATCTGATCTTCCTCAGCCCACTCCCACCTCTTTGCTCACGCGTTATAGAGACCTCTGCACTTTCCAGTAGCCCGAGTGAACCCCTGACCCAGGTGTCTTGTTTAAATTTAATACACGGTGACATTGATGACAAGTAAGACTAATCTGTACTTCGCAAACAATATTGTAGTGTTTTGTACTGTAAGTTTTGGCAATACAAACGTCTTTTTAAAGCTCCATATTAAACTTCAACTTGGGTGATTTTGCTTTCAAGCTTTACGTTCTTTTTCTTTTCTATAGTACTTGTTTCTTTAATATGAACTGAACCACATTATTAACAAATACATTTCCTGACAGCAAATCAAACAGTACATCAGTAAAAGTAAATTCGTTTGCAGGCTCGTTGCATGCATGTGTAACGAAGCACACGGGACTTCTTTTCTTTTCTTTAACTCTTTTCTTTATTTACTCAGTAGCTATACAATCACAAATCACCTTGAATCTATAAATCACTTGTCACACAGAAGACTCACACTACAGATCAAACTTACAGATCAAACTCATCATCTCAAGACCAACAACATGTGCTCGCTACGTCACAGCTCAATACATTACGTCACACATCTTCACACATGTTTCAGACATTTACAGACCATAGAATTCCTCTTCCTCTGACTCACTGGGGAAAACTGACCATAATTTAAGGTTATATAGATATACTGCAGAAAAAAAGGGGAACGTAGATGTCTAACGTTTCGAGCGAAGGCCCTTCGTCAAAAGGAATTACGGAACCAATAAAAAGAATCTTAAGGTAGTTTCAACGTAAACGTTGCTCAAAAACCTTTCTTAACGTTAGGTCATATTTTTTCAAAACCTAAGGATCGTATTGTGAAAGAACAGAGAAAAGATGCCATTTATTCCTTTCCATGCATGCAATGACTGCATGTAATCAGGAGTACATCGGCCAGCAAGACGCAGGCGTCGTAACACGATCGGCGCCGATCGTCAGCATACGTACGTTTCTCGAACTTTAATATAAGCGTCATCTGAGATTCTGAGATCAAGGCCACGTTCAAACGTAGAGCGTGTTGCAATCAATTGATATGGGAAAACTTTCAGAATTTTCTAGGAACCGAATTGTTACGCTCAAGTCGTCCGACGTTTCTATTGTCAATATATAAAGAGAATTTTAGAAGGAGTAAAAACTTGGAGATCGGCATTAAGTTTGGTTCTCTCTCGATATCGAAGAACTGGAAGACTTGCCGACGCTTCACCTCTTTTTGGTGCCGATGGAAGAAGATTGATCGATGATGAAATTAACAAGGACGACGAATTGATCGGCCGAATTAAACTTGGAATATTTTTCAAGACGGTTTGAGAATAAAACGTCTTTATCAACTAGTGAATGATGATTGCTAATTGACTCAGGCAAATAGCCAATGAAAATTGCAATGTTGTTCGTGAATATTGCAATGTTGCGCGCAAGAGAACATCCGGTTTGACTGTAAAAATCACGTGTAGTTCACATTTAATGTGAATCTAAAATAATACGGATTTGAAAAAATAATAGTTTCAAAGCAAATATGTAGGAAACGGGGAAGGGCTAATAAAGTTCGAATATACTGTAACTGCATGCTAATATAAACATGTTTATCACAAATCATACACAGAATCGTAGACGTGGCAAAGAAAAATATTTAGTACGCCCCAGATTAATTTTCTCGAACTGAGTTTGTAGTGACTCAACAAGTTTGGGAATTTGACACCGTTGAGAACAACGAAAAAGCATTTTTTAACACAAAATGGAACTAAGCTTACAAATGGGCGTGTTGGGAATCGGAATAATTGCATAATTTATTAGAAATTAATAGTCAATACCGTAACCACTGAAATCTTCAAACAAACGTTCGGAAAATTTTAAGAGTGTTCTTATAGTAAAACTTTAATTTCCAAACTGTTTTTCGGAAACTCCGCTTCCCGGCTTAGCGTTTTAGAACGGGTGAAATCTTAGACCAGTTTAAGTTGGTCGGAATGAAATTTTCAATCATGCAATCTGCAGGCCATAGAATCCATAGCGTTGCTGTTTTGCTGATTACCTTTTTAATTGCTTTGTTTATACTGTATGTTAAGATGTGCTGCGTGTCGGGCGACTGCTGTTGTTTTAAAGCCGGCTGACTCTTCTTATATTATAAAATTACTTTAAAAACATTTAATACTGCCGAGGTAAGTTTTAATACATGCATTTTGATCAAGTTTCACATTTACTGATATAACTTTATTGAGACGACAAACTTTAGACGTAATTAATCAATTTTCTATCCAGAACATGTTGTACGTCTTTAGTATACCGAGTCGAGAGACTATTTAATTTTTCCTCAATGAAACGAATCAAGACAGATTCCCACACATCTCTCAGAATTTGTATGGAAGGTCCTGCATTTGAAAATAACACAATCCAGTACCAGCCATTCAATTATGGGTGGAAATTACCATCCGAAGACCGAAACAATTGAAAAGAAAGAAGTATAAGCCCTCAGGCTGACAAATGAAGAAAGCATCTAAAGTCCTGATTGACGATTCTTCTACCCAGTCTGAAAGTGCCAAAAGTGAAAAGTTTGAGAAGCAAGAGCCGATTCCTGAACTAAACGAAGTCGCGTAAAATCACGTTCTTTTCAATATATTAACTCCTGTACTCGTTTAGCAGTAAAATTTAAAATCTTTTATATTAATGACTCCATTTATGAAATAATGTTGTTTTAATATGTTTTAAAGCTGATTGTGAATGATGTCCGCATTTAACAAGAACTTGTTTATTAAAGGTGGAGTGGGGGGGGGGGGGGGGGGGGGGGTGGACATTGTGAAATTTGACCGATCAGAAATCACTTTTGACCGGTCACAATTGGAACAGACCAGTCACCATGACAAGCGTAACATGAAATGTTATTTTGAGCCCTGTATATAATAATGTTTTACATTCTGTAAAATAAAGTTTTACATTCTGTAAAATAAAATAAACAAACCAACAGTTTATGAAAATTGCACGGCGAGTGTGCTAAGTCTGCTAATTAACATTTTCAAGTGTGTGGGTGATTTCTTGCCAGGTGTGCATGGGTAATAACTGGCTAAATATACTTAAAGGGCATCGGCAATAAAAATTAAGTTTGGCTAATTTGAAAGAACATGTGAAATCATAATAGGAGATCTTTTACAACTTTTTCATATCTTTTTTTCGTTTTCAAGATATTTCAATTTGTTTAATATGTAAATGAGATGGGCTATGATGTCAAAAGTGGGGTACAGCAGGGGCGGATTTATGATTTTGAAAACGTCAGTCAAAGTTGTGGTGCACGGTTGTAGGGGGGTCCGGGGGTATGGCCCCCCAGAAAATTTTTGAAATTGGGGTTTCTAAAACGGCATTTCCCACGATTTGACAGCACATTTGAGCAAAATTTTGAAACTTTTAAAACATATTTTTAATGACACATTTTATTATGTTTACAAAACATTTGTCCAAATTGGATGTTCAGCTTATATTTTTACAAAGCTACATGTAACTAAAATATTAGCCAAACGAGAAAGGCGCAAACACCCGTGCATGCATTCCAAAATTAACTAAATATTCATTTTCTCAAAGACCTTGTAGCGTGTAATTTTCTCTAATTTAATAAATTATATGTTATCTACTGCTTCCCGACTACCGTAACATTACATCGAGATTTAATAGTGGGGCAATGCTTGATATAAGCTAATTAGATAAACCTGGGGTCATATTTCACGAACGCACCGTTAAAATATATCTTATCAGAGCAAGATAGCGAGACTAACCATAATTTGAAAACAGTTATTCATTTCAAAACCATGAAAAGAAAGACCCAATTTAACGTTGAACTAAACCTCTTATATAAGAGCCCCTGGCAAGCGTGAAATATGCTAATGCCGCCTTGTTAAATAAATATATGTCTGAACTTAGACTTCACTAGGACGCAAAATGATAAATAATACGATATTGAGACTGGACAAAAACACATATATTCGACACTAGATTGTTTGTATATTTGAAATGAAACTAAGATGACCTTAACTTACCAGTCTTACCTTACAGCAGTAGGGGAATAAATGACTCCACGCGGTGCCAAAATTCCGACGCTTTCAATCGCATCTATTAAAATGCAGTGATGGATTTACTGGGGGGGTGCAGGGGGCATGCCGAAATTAGTAAATTACTCAATTAGGTAGTGCCTTGCTGCAGTGGGATGCGATGTGGCTTTTCATTAAAAATGTCAATAACTGTTATTGACCTAATAACTGTTAATGTCTAATACATAGCACGGTAGCAGCTACCTATGATTCGATTTATTGGATTTTCCCCTGTTATTTCAATATTTTCTATAATTTTAAATGTATTTGTATAATAAAACGTCCACTTTATCCCTAAATTTATTTGACACCTTCCAGGTTTGATAAAATGCACTATTGAAAACACAATTTAAAACTTTTAAATCTTTCTTCAAAGTACCATCAGAATGCAGGAAATCCCATTTCAGAGGTCCAAATTTCAAAAATTTTCCAGGGGGACATGCCCCCAGACCCCCCTAGGAATGGTTTGACTTGCACCCCCCTACCAGATCATGCTGGATCCATCACTGTTAAAACGTTCCTCACTTGAAATAGATTGATGACTGTGTAATCTAGATGACAAATCATCGTAGATTGTTCACAGTATAACAGTATTTCTTCATCGTTGCTGTTAAAAGCAGCTAAAACCCATTCAAAAACGCTTATACAGAACTCGTATGACTGAAACCACGAACACAGTCTGAAGCCTTCAGGCTTCAATGATTAAATTACTCGGTATCTCAGCTGACTCAGCAATCGATGGTTGCCATGGTGCAGATCGGTCAATTTAGTTTAGTTTTAGTTTAGTTTAGATCGGTCAAAAAGCCCAAAATCAATGCAACAGCCAATCAGGTTTGAGGCAAATCGGTCAAAAAAGTGGTTGCCATGTGCAGATCGGTCAAATTGATCAAACACCAATCAGATCTCTCTGCAAACCGGTCAAAACTCTCAAAGCGAACACTGACCACCGGTCATCCCTGCTCGGTGTTTGCTGACTCGCAAATTACGATAAAAGTGAAATTGAAACCTAATCAGTATGCCAAACTTTGGAGTCACGGCATTACATTTTCTAGAAGACTGTTGAGATTAAAATATTGTGTGATTGCACAATTATTCTGGTGATTTTTTACGTCAGTCGCGTGACTGGTCTGATGTATGCTAAATCCACCCCTGTACAGTATTTTCATACAGGGCAAAATCAGTTATATAGCTATGATTGCTCAACATCAAATGTCCAGTGTAAAGGAGTTTTTATGTGCACAGTTTCAAATGATTTTGTTGAACAAACTTAGAGATATAACTTGTTTTGCTACAAGTGAAAATATTTCACCCCACACCTGACACAATCTCATAATTCTCATTTACATATCAAACAAGTTGAAATATCTTGAAAACGAAGAGAGATACGAAAAAGTTCTAAAAGATCTTTTTTACAATTTTATGAGTTCATTCAAATTAGACAAACTTAATTTTTGTTGCCAATGCCCTTTAAATACCTAAAATACTACAATGTTGCTAGCAGCCACAGGTTTATACAAGACATGGCTAGATTTAGTTGCTTTTACAGAACAGAGCAATTCAATCCACCGTCAACTGTTGGGGGCATAATTCAAAATTTGATCCTAAAGATGACGAAACCTTTCCAGCATGAAGCTGAAGCGGAAATATGATGAAGCCGAGTTGAAAGGTCTGATATTTTCTAGTCTGAAAATTGTTCCGTTTTTGGTGAGCATAATAAAATTTAAAAGCCTCAAGCTAGAGACGAAAAGTTATTTTAATTAATGTAAACTGTTTAGTGTTTTCTAATCAAACAAATTATTAAATGTCGTGTTTTTATGCTCTTGCTGAGTAGTGAGTCTTGCGTATAATCTGGTATAATAATCAGTATAATAAAGTACTGTATACCTGCTATAGCTTTCATAATAGCTTCTTCTATTTGATATTTTTCCATATTCCAACTCTCGCCTAGCTTCTTGAGAGTTTCAATTTCTTGACGTACAAAATCCATAGTGTCGTTGGAAGACATCGTCAAAGATAAATTCAAACCCTGAATATAAATAGAACTCGAAGTCTCGAAGAGCAGAAAAACACGTCGAACTTCGGGTTCGTAGAAATTGGAAATGCCCTAAATCGCATGCACGAAAAGTAGATTTTAAGATGGCGGCTTTATCAGGGGCGCCGGAAGGCGGAGGCAGTCATATAAAAACTAAAAAGGGCACTTTTTGGCTAAACATTAATTTTTGCACGTGGCAAATAATGTTCGCCAATTTTGCTCTATAGCATAAAATAAAATTCGGCATTTTCGATGGTCGATTGCTTTTCTTAAACATTCCTTGTGAAACATATTTATGCATAGTTTTGTGCCAGTTATGATCAAATAGCTTTAACGGGACCGCCAACGGGACAAATAGTGATTGAATGTTTAATTGTGGATTTAAATATTAAATTAGATCATGCTACTTATATCTAAGAAAAATATGTTTTTTATCTATTGGACTTATTGGAAACAAGCATTTAATGGCTACATTAATGCCAGAAAATAGTACTATTTAATACCAGTGGTATTATGTTCTATTGTTCATTTGCTTGTTTATAGCAATAGTTAGTGTAAGACATTGCGTTCTGCACTTCTGCATATATTAACTAGTATTAATAAATGGATGTACTCTAGAACGAAATCTGACACCATATGAGGAACAACTGTTTTTTCCAAAAAAAACAAGAACCTGTTAATAAGAAACTATCAGCCTGATTTCTCACTACACTCCCAACATATAATTATAAGAACCACTTCAGCCTGACATGCAAAAATAAGGGTTCTTAATTTATTCGGGTTTTTACTGTATGTCATTAACAGCAGCCAATCTTGAAACCTACTTCTTGTGTATCCTTTTTATTCACGGACCTACGACCCAGGCTCCACGCGCAGTCGCGTGTGAGCCAGCGCTTTGTGTTGACAGCGTATTATATGCCACCAGGATCAATGGATTTACTCGATGAAAGATGAAGAAAGCAGAAACTTTTAAAGGAAGCCCAAGAAATTTTAAATTATAAGTATTTTTATACGTGTTTAGGAAATATATAGATACCATTATTACCATTATTGCCATATTGACCAGGGCAATATACAGTATAGAATACCCAGTTGACCAGGGGAAATATTAAATATACAGATTTATATTCACCAGCCACCAGGGCAATATATACATATTGCCTTGTTGATCAGGGCAATATCTATACTGTATATAACAGCCCTTGAATTTTTAACTATTGGTTTTCTCGAGATGTGCTGCATCACAGATACAAAAACATAATATATAAAGAAAGGTGACTCAACTATTAAATATTGATATGTATAGATAATATGGAACCAAGTCTGCATGTGTTAGTGCATAAATTGATAGGTTGATGGGATGGTCACAGCTTTGTAACAGGAAAGCTTTTACCATCTTGAAAACTGCATGTTAAAGGTCTGAGTATAAAGGATGGATTATTGTGTGAATCACTTATTTTTAGCATCTGGCTGATAAATTTTCCCACTAAAAATGCTGGTGGGAATATGTGGTGGTGCAAAATTATAAAATTGCACTAATTGGACCACAGGTACTTTGCTGCTGAAAAAATGTATTTTGCTACTCTATACAGCAGACTGTGGTTTCCATTCGGTGGGTTGCAATGGTATTTCCGGTGGGTTAATGTGAGCTGGCTGGAAAAAGGGAGCACTTGACGTACAGTAAATGCACATGAATTACACTAGTCTTGTGCTTGCACTGTTCCACTAGAGTCAGTTAGACTTGCATTACAAACCAATAAAGTGAATTAGCCAATAATAAATCATAAGCAAGTGTTAATAAGAGTTGATGTATTGATCAGTAGTGCAAAATAGTCAAAATTGTTTGCTTCTTGAATAGCTAGTTCACTACTGTGCAAAACTACAAATAGTCTACATAGAACTACTGTAGTTTGCTACAAACCACTTTAAAATACTATAGAATAGAAGAAAATAATTTTTATTGGGTATGATATACAGTAAGTGAAACAGTGTTGTTGTGGCAAGTTTCAGTCTAAATCAGTTTCAGGTGACCAAAAAAAAGAATACATCACTGTATTTGGTGAAACTCAATTTTTGTTAAATCACTGACATGTTTTTTGTAGGGATAAGCCAATAATTGGAAATTAATCGGTAGAGGTCGATACAGTAATTCATTTCTGCAACCCTACTAACTTCATTCATACTACCGTACATATAACACTCATATTTCACACTACTAATACTGACTACTTCCTGTCAGCTTTGATGTAGATTTTTCTAATTGTACTCTTATTAGTGTATGACTGCGTCACTACAATATATTCTGGCCCAGAATCTAAATATTAATTTGGAGACCTAACTTAAGAAAGAAATGGGTGTATTTTGTTACGTTTTGGCACCCCTGCTGCAATGCCAGCTGGGGGGGGGGGGGGGGGGGGGGCTTTGGCCTCCTTGCCACCATGCTGGACACTGAAGTGAAATAAAAGGAAATACATATTAGGTGTACAGTATATACTGTAATTATACAGTATTTTAATTTGCTTTTTCTCTGATTTTACAGTTCATCAGTATTTGTGCATTACATCAATTGACTTCAAAAGAAAGTGCCTCTTTGTAAGTTTTTAAATTTATATAATTATTTTCTGGTTATGTATTAATCAAATAATGTTATCAGTCAATTTTATCTATGACCAGTCCCCCACTCCCTGGATTCACCTACTGTAGTAATCATTTTGAAAATTTGACTGCAGACAGTGGTAGATGTTCTATATTGGAGGGGCTAATTTGCCAGTAGAATATGATAAGAAGTGTTTTGCCTCCCCCAAAGCAAATCTATTAGGCCATTACAATAGCTCCATCTTCAGAGATGTGGGCTGGGGTACATTGTTGATACAACCCTCCTAGCCTCCTTAGGTCCACTGTTTTTTACTGTGTGGGCAGCAAGCACAGTCAAATGCCCCACCATTTAGAGTAGCTAAATTCTTAATATTTGGTTCAGATGTGGTCATGCATGACATGGTGGCACAGTGGTTAGTGCATGTGCCTTTCACCTCTGTGACCCGGGTTCAATTCCTGCTCTCAGCAGTTATCTGATTAAAATTTCACTTTGGCCGCATGTGAGAAGAGTGCTTCCAGTTTGACTCTACCAAACATTGCAGGTTTCCTCCGGGTACTCCGGTTTCCTCCGGGTACTCCGGTTTCCTCCTGTAGAAACACTGGACCAATGAGGGATGGGCCTTACTGGACCTCTAGGGAGAACAGTTAGCTATTAACTGATAGAGCTAATGCCAGTATAAATAAAATTTGTTTTTTTAGTTGTTTTTTTTTAGCCTGAAATCATCTCTGACAAACATGTAAGGTTCAGACCTACCTCAGGCTTTGGCATTCATGTACTGTAGCTAAATATAAAATTATAAACACATGCACACTTGCACATATGTCTCAGCAAGTGTGTTTGTTAAAAAAGGGTTGTGTTGGGTACTCTATATAAAGCTAAAAAATAGTATAACTAAAGTGATGTTGTTACATGTAGACTGTTTAATTAATGTCTTAAATCAGGAAAATTTCTGAGTTTTAAGCAGGAATTGAACCCACAATCTTCTGATAATTAGTGAGACATTGAGCTACTGGGAATCATACTGCTATGTGTATGACGCACATTACTCAGCGGAGAGACATATGCTAGCTTTGCACCCCGCTTGAGACGGAATCCCATTCAGCTCTTTTTGTCGCGCGATCAACCTTTGTGATTGCTTTTCTAATTACGCATGCGCAATACTAACCTTACTTATCTGTCAAAAATTGTCGAAGCACTTTATCACAAAAAAATGGTAGAAATGCTTTCTACTTTTCCTGAATCGCGCTTGCGGTAAATTGCGGTTAAGCTGTAAATGATGGCCAGACCGGAAGTCTGTGTCATTGACAACAGCCCAGTACGACGTGTGTTCGCTGAGAGCTTTATGTAGGTTTGCATCAGTGTAAACTATTTTCACCGCGTTTGCAGAAATGTAATCACGAACAGGCTTTTTTATCCACTTGAAATATCTAACGAATATTGTACGCATTGATTCAAACTTCGAAAACTGTTTTGTGACGAGATTCCACTTTCTCCATCCACGTCTGGTTCGGACGTAGACTGGAGGACAAAGTTCGTCTTTTGTGTAGTGTTTTTCCTACCTTACTCTACAGTACCTGTACAACTGTACCTTGACGTGTGCAGTTCGTGGTTGGTATTTGAGGTGTTTCGTTTTACCATTCGTCACCTTGTCTCTACTCCCTCTGCCTAATTTGTCAGTTTTCAAGCGCTCGACGTCACATAATTCAATGAATTAAGTTAAAGTCGTCGGGTTCTCCATTTCCTGTCGCCCACTTTATTTGAAATTGGCATTGGATGATATTCGTAATGAACCATTGGGGAGCTTCTTTATTTATGCCAACTCTATCTGCATTTTGCTAGATCAAGAGGATCTCTTGATTCATTTATAGAAGCAAATTGACTACTTATCTTATTCAATGTGCTAGTTGGAAGCGCCTTAATGTTCCCGGCATTTTTGTTTTGGCGAAACAAGAAGCTTGTCCAGCTGTTCGTTAAGGCTTTGCTCTTCTTCGTTTCCAAGATTCACGTATTTTGCAAATGAACTGTTTACTGCTCAGATTAGCACTCGCTTTACTTGGTCGGCATCCGAACGCGCTGAACTTACAGTTTCATTTTTAGAAAATTCCTTAACAAAGCCGGAACTATTATATTCGGCTTGTTTTTCGCAACGTTCGCATCCGTTCTCGGTAAGTTCCTTTGCGATCTCTTTTCTGAACTCGTCATCGTTCTTTTCTGAACTCGTCATCGTCGTATACAGTTTTGTCGAAATAAGCATCAAATATTTAAGAAGAAGAGTAATCGATAAGACCTTACTTTCGGACATGATTTCTAGATCTTATCTTATATATGAGCCCACTCGTATACGTTTTGAAACCTTTGCATTAGAAAACACAACGACTACGACTACGGCAACGTGTTTGAATAATAGAATTTTATGTCATATACAAAGAGTTTTTGCAAATGACGGTCCCAAGAGTAATCTTTACGCCGTCGTGACTCTGTTGACAACGTAGAAAAAGCATTTTTACGTTGTAAAGACACCGCGGAACCTGAATCACTACAGAAGCCTTGGGAAAGCTTAACCTCACTCTCGCGACTAACATAGCTTGAACAAGTGTATCTCTTCAAGAATTTAAGAACAAGGCGAGTCCGTGCGATAATGTATCTTGAAATTTGAATGTATAAATACACCACCATTTAATATCACTATTAAACTTTCTACCGTAGCCGTAGTCCGTTGTCTGAATCTTAAAGTCCCTATTATCTCTGCGCAGCGGGAAGGCATTGAGTTTTTGCTGCATGTCCAAACATGACATACGGTAAAGTAAATTGTATAATATTGGTTTAATGTTATTTATGTTATTTTTTTAAACATAACTTAAAAAGTTGCTGTTCATGACCCAACGTTCGACACTCGGATCTAATGTCTTTATCTGAGGGTGATCGTAGAGACAGGTCCATATTTATAACCAAATGGAACCAATGATGACGTTATCTATCTACAATATGCAAATAGGCTTCTGGTAATAGACTGCTGTCATTACCATATAATCCCCGTCATCATTACTTAATTGTATGTTTGTTCTTGTAGCTGATTCACTGCAAAGCGAAACTATTAAATAATCTTAAATACAGCATGCTTTAATGTAGGTCCAGTTACAGGCTGTTGTAGATTGACTTTAATACTTTTAAGACACATCCAAATAAGACCGCAGAAATCAGCGGATACTTGCTGTTTTAGGCAATTCCTGCGAGTTCTATTGAATTCCTGTTCGTACATGCATGTGTATATATATGTGTGCATATATATCTATATGCGTATGCATGTAATTATGTATCGGTATATATGAATATGCGTATAAGTTTTTATATTGTACGTTAGTATCGTGTATTCAGCTTGAAATTGTTAAAGTTTCGTTTGTTTTTGCTGTGCAAGCTGTCGAAAGTAGTTCAGAAAACTCTGAACTCCCGGCGAAGGTCGAACCGACAACCTTCCGAATACTATAGCCAGACGATTTAATCATTGAGTCACTATAAACCAGATGGCAGACCGAGCTTTTTTGGGATATTTATACCTAGAAACGAGTTGAACCGTTCGTGTGTTTAACATTTTCAAGCTGAAAACACTAAAAATAACCCATGACTTACAGATGCACATTCTATAACCATATAAGATTATAGATATCTTTGGATATATTTAATTGAATAAAGCGATCTGTACAAGACAAAGTATTTACTACGTCCGAAAATGTCGTGATGCATCCTGATTAACGAACGGATCCATATGAATATTTTTCATGTAAAATTATATCCATCGCAAGTACTGAATGGGCAAAAGCAACAAGAAGCATTTAGATTTTATCCTGATATAGTTTTCATCAATCGCCCATTTCAAGGAAACAAGTTTGATTATTCTGGTTAAAAAGTCTATTACACAATTGCATAGATATAGTCATATGTAATCTCAGCACAGTGAAAATCTCAGACCACCACACCGGAAAAGTTTCATGTTCAGACATGCAGCAAATATCCTAGCAGCTAGGCTTTACCCTAGATTTACGTTTTCGCATTCATTCCGCGTATGCCATATGTCTGGGTTTCCAGTTGGGCCAAACTCTAGGAGAAACTATATTAGTGTTTTTCTTTTTTCGTTGATTTCCGTAAATGTTTTTGCCTTTGATATGATCGCGGTCGTCAGTTGTAAGGCTCTTCTCGGCATTTTTCCCATCATAGGTTTTCATCACAAACAAAGCACACACACACTGTTTTTTCTTTCGTGGTTCCATCTTTTCCTCTTAGTTTTGCCAACAGCAACCTCGCGTCCACTAACTGAATGCCTTCTAGTCGCTTGGGATGATATACGTCGTCATCGCTTGAACGTTATCCAAACACCTCTTCATCCTTTCACAGTGGTTATTGGCGTCGTTGAGCCATATTCCTTTTATGCCGTTGTTGGCCTTACCGACATACACTTTAGTTTCGCCAATTTTTTTAAGCTGTAAGCGATGGCCAGACCGGAAGTCCGTGTCATTGACAACAGCCCAGTACAACGTGTGTTCGCTGAGAACTTTATGTAGGTTTGCATCAGTGTAAGCTATTTTCACCGCGTTTGCAGAAATGTAATCACGAATAGGCTTTCTCATCCACTTGAAATATCTAACGAATGTTGTACGCATTAATTCAAACAAAAACTGTTTTGTGATGGGATTCCACTTTCTCCATCCACGTTTGGTTCGGACGTAGACTGGAGGACAAAGTCCGTCTTTTGTGTAGTGTTTTTCCTACCTTACTCTACAGTACCTGTACAACTGTACCTTGACGTGTGCAGTTCGTGGTTGGTATTTGAGGTGTTTCGTTTTACCATTCGTCACCTTGTCTCTACTCCCTCTGCCTTTGTCAGCTTTCAAGCGCTCGACATCACAGAATTCAATGAAGTTAAAGTCGTCGGGTTCTCCATTTCCTGTCGCCCACTTTATTTGATTCTTAACAGACCATTGAGGAGCTTCTTTATTTATGCCAACTCTATTTGCATTTGCTAGATCAAGAGGAGTTTTGAAGAAGCTGAATTATTCAAATCACTGATTATCCTTTTAAAGTTACTTGTCGACCTGTTCTCGTTATCACTTTTCTTTGGCGAAACAAGAAGCTTGTCCAGCTGTTCTATAAGGCTTTCCTTGTTTCCAAAGTCCACGTATTTCATAAATGAACTGTTTAGTGCTCGGGCTAGCACTCGCCTTACTTGGTCGGCATCGCAATACGCTGAAGTTGCTTCATTCACACAACTGGAACTATTATTTTCGGCTTGTTTTTCGCATCCTTCGTATCCGTTCTTGGTAAGTTCCTTTTTCTAAATTCGTCATCGCCGTACAGTTTTGTCAAAACGCTTGTCAATACGCTTCAAATCTTTAAGAAGACAAACAATCGATAAGTTATCATTTTCGGACATGATTTTTAGATCTTATCTCATGTGAACTTACCCGCCGGGCTGTAATCTAGAATCCACTGTATTATCCCTTCGCAGCGGGAAGGCCTAGCTGCTAGGATATTTGCTGCATGTCTGAACATGAAACACTTCCGGTGTGATGGTCTGAGATTTTCACAGCTGAGATTATATATGACTATATATATATCCAAGTGGGTAATAGACTTTTTAACCGGAATAATCAAACTTGTTTCCTTGAAATGGCCGTTGTAATTGGCCGAATTATTATAATGTTCATTTCAAATTTGATTAAATTAAATTAAATTGATGAAAACTACCAGGATAAAATCTAAATACTTGTTGCTTTTATCCATACAGTACTTGCGATGAATAATTGTGTTTTAAATGAAAAATGTTCAATATGTATCCGTTCGTGAATCAGAATGCATCACGTCATTTTCGGATGTATACTAAAGTAAGATGTCTTGTAGCGATAGTTTCATTGGCTTAAATAATAAATATATCCAAAGTTTAGATTGTTTAATATATAATCTTATATGGCTAGAATGTTTATGTGCAAGTCATGTATGTTTACGTTCGCATAGTGTTTTAAGTTTAAAAATGTTAAAGTTTTTTTTGTAAACTTGTGACACACGTATGTGGTTAAACTCGTTCCCAGGTATAATTATTGTAAACAACCTCGGTCTGCCATCTGATTTATAGTGGCTCAATGATTAAACCGTCTGGCTAGTACTCGCGGAATGTTGTGGATTCGAGTCCCCTCGGCAGCTCAGAGCTTTCTGACGTCAACTACTTTCTACAGCTTGTACAGCAAAAACAAACGAAACTTTAACAACTTCAAGCTGAATACACCATACTAATGTACAATATAAAAACTTATACACATATTCATATATACAGATACATAATTACATGCATACGCATATATACATATACATATACATATACATACACAAGCATGTACGAACATGCTATATTTAAGATTAATAGTTTCGCTTTGCAGTGAATCATCTACAAGAACAAACATACAATTAAGTAATATTGACGGGGATTATACCGTAATGACAGCAGCCTATTTGCATATTGTAGATAGATAACGTCATCATTGGATCCATTAGGTTATAAATATGCAACCTTTCTTTACAACGATCACCCTCAGATAAAGATATCGGAGTGTCGAACGTTGGGTCATGAACCGTAACTTTTTAAGTTACGTTTAAAAAAGTTTTAAGTTAGATTAGTGTTATAGTATTATGGAATTGACTTTACCATATGTCATGTTTGGGCATGCAGCAAAAATTCAAGCAGCTATGCCTTCCCGCTGCGCAGAGATAATGCAAGGGTTTCAAAAGGTATTCGAGTGGGTTGATATAAGATGAGATCTAGAAATCATGTCCGAAAGTACGGTCTTATCGATTACTCTTCTTCTTAAATATTTGAAGCTTATCTCGACAAAACTGTACGACGATGACGAGTTCAGAAAAAAGATCGCAAAGGAACTTACCGAGAACGGATACGAAGGTTGCGAAAAACAAGCCAAACGTAATAGTTCCGGCTTTGTTATAGAACTTTCTAAAGACGAAACTGCAAGTTCAGCGCGTTCGGATGCCGACCAAGTAAAGCGAGTGCTAGTCCGAGCAGTAAACAGTTCACTTGTAAAATACGTGGACCTTGGGAACGAAGACGAGCAAAGCCTTAAAGAACAGCTGGACAAGCTTCTTGTTTCGCCAAACAAAAATGCCAGGAACATTAAGGCGCTTCCAACAAGCAATTTGAATAAGATAAGTAGCCATTTTGCTTCTTTAGCTGAATCAAGATCTCCTCTTGATGTAGCAAATGCAGATAGAGTTGGCATAAATAAAGGGGCTCCCCAATGGTTTGTTAAGAACCTTATCCAACGCCAATTTCAAATAAAGTGGGCGACAGAAAATGGAGAACCCGACGACTTTAACTTCAATGAATTCTGTGACGTCGAGGGCTTGAAAACTGACAAAGGCAGTGGGAGTAGAGACACGGTGACGAATGGTAAAACGAAACACCTCACATACCAGCCACGAACTGCACACATTAAAGTACAGTTGTACAGGCACTGTAGAGTAAGGCAGGAAAAACACTACACAAGAGACGAACTTTGTCCTCCAGTCTACGTCCGAACCAAAGATGGATGGAGAAAGTGGGATCCCATCACAAAACAGTTTTCGAAGTTTGAATCAATGCGTACAACATTCGTTAGACATTTCAATTGGATGAGAAAGCCTATTCGTGATTACATTTCTGCAAACGCGGTGGAAATAGTTGACACCGATTCGGAACTGCACAAAGCTCTTCGTAGACACACGCTTTACTGGGCTGTTGTCAAGGACACGGACTTCCGGTCTGGCCATCATTTACAGCTTAACGAAATTGGCGAAACCCAAGTGTATGTAGGTAAGGCCAACAACGGCATAAAAGGAAGATGGCTAAACGACGCCAATAGCCATTGTCGAATGATGAAGGAGTGTTTGGATAACGTTCAAGCGATGACAACGTATGATCCCGAGCGACTAGAAGGCATTCAGTTGGTGGACGCGAGGTTGCTGTTGGCAAAACTAAGAAGAGAGGAGGAAATCACGGAAGAAAAAAGAGAGAAGTGTGCCTTGTTTGTGATGAAAACCTATGATGGGAATCATGCTGAGAAGGACCTTAGAGCTGACGAGAGCCAGCATATCGACGGGAAAAAGATCAACGGAAATGGAAACACCAATATTGTTCGATCTAAAATTTGTTCCAACTGGAAGCCTAGAAATCTGGCGTATGGAATGAATGGCAGAATTTAAACCAAATCCGAATCAACATGTTTGATAACATTTTATGAAATAACATGTATATGCTACGCAAGCGCTGATTGGTCAAACCCATGTTTGGATCAGGCTGTCCAAACACGAAAATTTGCAGCAATTTTAAGTGACGCCTTTTATAGCCTTTAATCTAATTTTATTAGTACAGACAAATAAAATAGCATTGAAATTACTAAAATATTATTGGTAAGTATATATAGGCATGTATAAGGACTTCAACAGAGAAAAGTTTTAAATAATCGAAGGCGAAGAACTAAATGTCCAATTACAAGCAAACAAATAATTTCTTGAACGAATTTTAATAAAGTTAAAACTTAAAGCACCGTTTTTGAGTCTTTTTAAGGCAGTAAAAAAACAACAACACTATGTTTATATATTGTGAGAGAACTATAACCAAGCCTGAAATCCGGCCCTGTTGTGTACAAGAGCCAAGCTAAACTCGCTAAAATATATGGTGGTTTGTACTTTAACATGGTAACAAAACAACGTGATTTGGAAAGTACCCATTTTGAAAACGATATTAGGGACATTTAGCATCACGTAAAACGGGAAACGGCAAACTGCAGCTAGCGATTAGCGGTTTGCCGTAACAACCATAATCAACTTTAGCATGACGGTCCACTTTGCCGGCATCTTGATAAATATTCAAAATGGCGGCCGCTTTAAGGTGAGTTAAATATAGATTTGTAATATTAGCGCCGTAATGGCTGCTTTTATTTAGCTCCGTTAAACTTTGTATTTTTATCTGCTAAGAAGATAGCTTTGACGTATTTTAATTAGGATATTTCATCCTAAGATTATGGCAATCACCTATAGTCGGGCCTTTCTATTCTCACAGAGATTTTGGTGGAAAAAATTACCCGAAAAGATCAAGCCTGTTGTGTTCACTGAAAAGATCAAGCCTGTTGTGTTCACTGAATGGAACGTATTTAAAGCAGCCGGCATTCTGAAACCTACTCGAGGAAAGCGTAGTGGATATAATCGCATACAGGAACGCCGTGCTCGTCAAATTCCTTCCTTGATACCAAGTATTAGAGGAAATGGTCCTGTTAGATCAATCTCTAGAACTCAAAACTGTAGAAATTTTGCCAACTTATTAAATATTCGAAAACAATCTGAACTCAGAAGTATGGATGGAATTTCCCCGGGGAGTCATTACGTTCCATCGCTTTTGTTATCCAACACCATGTCACTGGCCCCAAAAATTGATGAGATCGCATATACAGTAAACAGCGTCGACTCTGATATCGCCCTTTTTACCGAGACTTGGTTACGGGATAATGTTCCAGACGAACCGATTTCCATCAACGGTTTCCATCAAAGCTTTATAGGCGGGACCGTGTCAATGGTCAGCACGGGGGCGTGTGCATGTATGTTAAAGAGTCCATCGAGTGTAAAGTCTTATCCAACCTTCATCACATAGATCATGAAGTCCTTTGGGCAGATTTGAGACCACAACGTTTGCCGCGTGGTTTTTCTAACATTATTGTTGGTGTAGTTTATCAACCCCCTGATGCACATGACGTAAACATGAAAGACTACTTGATAACATCTCTGGAGAATGTCGAGTCAGAGTACCCCAATAGCGCAATTATCATGGCGGGAGACTTTAATAAGACTCTTATGCCTTTGTTTAGAGCGGCCGTTAGATCTTTCCAACTTAAGCCTATGGTAGATTTCCCTACCAGGGGGGAGCGGACGTTAGATCAAATATTTACCAATCTGTCTGAATTCTACTCTCGTCCCAGTAGGCCACCTGCTTTCGGCCTCTCGGATCATCTGACGGTTTTGGTTAGTGCAGGAACTCGAAAAAACTCAGGCAAACCTCTGCACAAGTCCATCAAGGTAAGAGATAAGAGACCAAGTAAGGTGGCGAGTATGGGCCGGTTTCTGATCCAACTCCCTTGGTCCAACTTATTTTCCACCCTACAGTCATGCGAGGAGAAGCTTAAATTGTTCACGGAACTCATCAATCTCGGATTGGACATTATTATGCCCAAACGGTCAGTGAGAGTTCATGAGACGGATCGCCCTTGGCTAACTGTTCAATTAAAGGCCCTTATCTCTCGCCGCCAAAAGGCCCTCGCCTTTAATAATGAACCTCTTTATAAGATCCTACGAAATAAAGTAAACCGTGAGCGTAAGCGATGCCGCAGTGCTTACTACGAGTCTAAAGTTAAGGATTTGGGTGTTACCAAACCTCGTGATTGGTGGCGCGAAGTCAAACAGTTATGTGGTACGGCTAAACGTTCTGGGTCGTGATCTATCATCCATCCTCCATGCTGATTTAGCATGCGATGACGAGTCAGTTTTGGCGGGAAGGATCAATGATGCATTTCTAAGTGTGATGAAAGACTATGTGCCTCTACCTGATAGTGCTCACATTCCTACAGATGGCGACCAACCAATAACTATCAACGAGTTTTCGGTTGTCAGAAAACTTCGAGCTGTGAGTATTTCTCGTGCAGGTGGCCCAGACGATCTTCCTAATTGGGTGCTGAGAGAATTTGCTGACATCTTGGCTGCTCCAGTCACCGATATCCTCAACTCCTCCTTTGCAGAATGTAAAGTTCCTCGAGTCTGGAAGATTGCTGATATTCCACCACTTCCCAAGGCTACTACAGTACGTGACTTTAATAAGGACCTAAGACCTATCTCACTTACGTCCACTCTGTCTAAGATTGCTGAATCCTATGTCATTGAAAAATCCTTAAAACCTATAGTGTTACCATCTATTGATCCCAACCAGTATGGCTTCATCCCTGGCTCGTCCACTACCCTTGCACTTATCTCCATGCTCCATCATTGGCTCGGCACTACCGACATTACTGGGTGGCCGGTAAGAACTGCCTTAGTTGATTTCCGCAAGGCCTTTGACTTGGTCGACCACCAGACGCTAGTGACCAAGCTCTCTAGTCTTGGCTTAAAACCTACTACCTTGAATTGGATTATTGACTTTCTGAGGGACAGACAGCAAAGGATAAAGCTTGGTGGATACTGCTACTCTGAATGGCTAAGCGTTCCTGCGGGGGTCCCTCAGGGGACCCGCCTCGGCCCTTGGCTATTTTTGGCCATGATTAATGACTTGAAGACACCTAATGCTTCCACACTTATGTGGAGGTTTGCGGATGACTCCACCGTTTCTGAAGCAATTCCACCATCTAATCACAGCAAGCTGCAGCCAGCTGTCGATCACATCAGTAGCTGGTCTAAGGAGAATTACCTGCAAATTAACCCATCTAAGTGCAAGGAGATCCACTTTTCTTTTAAGAGAATCCCCGTGAATCATGTGCCCATTGAGGCTGACGGGATACAATTTGACAAGGTTCCATCTGTAAAAGTGCTTGGCCTGACGATCCAAAACAATTTTAAATGGAACGCTCATGTTGATGAAATAACATCCAAGGCTGCAAAACGTTTATATCTACTACGACAGCTCAAGCGTGCTGGGATAAACACTCATGATCTAGTGCAGTTTTACTGCGCTGTAATAAGATCAGTCCTAGAATATGCGTGCCAGGTATTCCACCGCAGCCTCCCTGACTATCTATCTATACAGATTGAGGCAATACAGCGACGCGCAATGAGAACGATTTACCCTGAGCTTAACTACACAGAGGCACTTGAGGCAGCTGATTTAAAAACCCTGTTCACCAGGCGAGATGAACTGTCGAAGGACTTATTTGAGACGATAGCCAGCGATCCAGATCATAAGCTGGCTTCACTTCTTCCACCGAAGGCCTCCGACACCATAAATCTGCGTAGGATGAGAGACTTTCAAATTCCTAAATTTAGAACTAATAGGTTTAAAAACTCTTTTATAATTAGCCATGCTATCGAACGTTATATAAGTTAGTTATATCGAATATTATTTTGTAAATAGTATATGTAGTATTTTGTATAATTTTTAGCACGTAATTCAGCCCTTGGCTGCTAGGTGTTTTTATTGGAATAAACGATCTATCTATCTATCTTAAACAAAGCTTCTCAAATTCATGAATAATTCATGAGCTAATTAGCCAATCAAAAACACGTGTTTCGTCACGTGCGTGAGTTGCGAAACCCCGGTAATAAACGAAAAATTGAATTAATAATTAGGAAATTAGATAATAAACGCTTTAAACAATAAAAAGCGTACATTACAACATTTCTAAATTATAAAAACATTCAAAACAAAGAAAACTGTATTATTACCACAATTCTAAATTATAAATGCAAAACTCAACACAGAAACCAATTAAGTTAGGTTTGCAAATTTTAATCACGCAAAATAAATCGTATCAACGACGACATGCACACTTATTACATTTTTCTCACTACAAAATTCACGTCACAGTTTACAAAATATGGTGTTTGTAAACTAACAGCATTTTTAGCTACAAAAAATCGACTGTTCACCGCGCGATTTTCATAATTGTTCTCTCGAGTTTATAAAACACTCAAGACAACAAAAACCACTCGGCCGTACCGGCCTCGTGTTTTCATTGCCTTTCGTGTTTTACAAACTCTCGAGAACAATTATAAAAATCGCTTGGTGAACAGCCTCGTGAATTCAATTGTTCTCGCGTGTTTGGAAACCCTGGTAAAACACTCGCACTCGTTTATGAAATATTACTTAGCTAATCTAATATGTAATTCAATGTTAAACGTTAAAAACGTAACAATTACGTAGCAAACAAATGCAAAAACCTAAATTTTAGCCTTAAACGCGGGTTTATTTAGTGTAAGTTGCTAAAAAGCCTTGCCGTAAATCACTTACCGCTAGAATGGCTCCTAGACGTTGAAACGTGAACCGCGAACGGCAAACGCGACGGCAAGACCATGGTCACGTGACATCTTGAGGTTTGCCGTTTGCCAGAAAAAACGCCATGCTAAATGGCCGTATTAAAGGGGTGTTTACATGACCCTGGTTAACCGGGCTAGCCCGGCTCACGCGATTGATTAGGATCATACTGTGGTTTTGAAACACGCATAAACTAAATTTACAAAGAAGAATTGGTTTAGTTTAGATGTAAACGAATCCTAACGTTGATTAAAATCTCCTTTTGTGGCCGAGGAAAGAATTTCGTGACACAAGTCAGCCCGGTTAGCCGGGCTAGCCCGGCTCATGCAATCGGCCCCTAAAAAGGAATAATACCTTTCATTTTCTTGCCTGATGAACTCACTTGGTATAGAAAAAGACTTTGTCGATATGAAGTAAAATACCCAAGAGCTCTCGATATAAAATCAAATCTGCCGATGAAAATATTTTTTTGGAATCTTCAGTTTCAGCGGCTTTTTACAGCCAAGAATGTTTTTCATGTATTTGCTCTGAAACCACGAGCCAGACGCTGAGGCGGTTGATTCTAGTAATGTTTAAGCGTTTTCCTAATAATATTTGCTGTTTTCGATGGTCAGATTTCACTTCTTTATTGACATTCCCATCTTTAATGTTGAATTTGTCGGCAAAATAATTTTCGAATTACTTTCTTTCTCGTTTCGCTCGTCCGGCTCGTAATCAAGACGTTATACAAGGCGAAATGTGATTGGAGAATATGTATTCCTATCATTATTTGTTTTCACAAAATCTGTTATCTTATTGTCGGACATTTTATAAAAGAAATACCTATCAGGCTATCCAAACATGGAAACCCATTAGGTATTTCTTAAAGATTGATTTGGTGCATTAAACATTATACATTGAATGATACATTATACAGATAGAGCAAAATACAAAGTATAAAGTATAGTTTTACCTTAAAGTCTTCGCTACCAGAGGTTTCACCCTAAACGGGATCATCAGGTCGCCTGATGATCCCGTTTAGGGTGAAACCTCTGGTAGCGAAGACTTTAAGGTAAAACTATACTTTATACTTTGTATATATATATATATATATATATATATAAATATTATATATATATATATAATAGTTCAAGTAGTCGTTCACAATAGACCACAGAGTGCTCGATACTTTTGAAGTTAGAGCAAGATAGATTTAAAACGCGCCGCCCCTTACACAAATGCAGCAAGCCGCTGTAATCTGTGCCTAGAAGAAAAATTGCTTATTCTGAAAGCTAACAAGGCGAACTTGCTCAACAAAAGAAAACATGGAAACAAATTTTATGCTAGCAACGTCCGCCGCTCTAGGAACAGAGATGTACATCCGGGAACAATCTCTCCAACTTATCCCACGCAAGTTCGCGCGTGCGGTGATGTCACGTGTGCCGCGACCTCACGCGTGCCACGCAATACAAAACAGAAGCTAAAGTGAAACTTTTTTCAGTTTTTTCAATATATATATATATGTGTGTGTGTGTGTGTGCTCAATACTTATACGTAGAGCAGATAATAGTTAGTTAACTTTGAGAATAGTTGCTACTCAGAGTTAACTAACTAACTAACTAACTAATACATATTTATTATTATGAGCTGTTCTGCAATCTCGTTGATTCTGATACTAGCAAGCTATCAACTCCTATATCATTAGTAATAAAAAACAAGATGGCGGCATGAGTTTTTCAACGAATCGATAAATACAGAATTGCTCCGAGCTCTTGATTGGTTGCTCCAAAACAAGCGCGCCCACTGTATGATGGGTCCGCACTTGTAAACAAACGATCTCGCTCAACGCTCAAGCGATTCATTTCCGGTATGAATAAACAGTTTTTCTTTATTTTTATAAATGTTTTCGCTATGCAATAAAACAATTATATCATTCGCTCTCATATAAAGTCCTCTCGGTCAACTACATCTCATATTAATTCTTTGAGAGTTTGCATGGCGATAATAGTATTTAATATGTTTGAGAAAGTTGCTCGTCTAGTTAGAGTAGTCTTGAGAAAGACTGTTTCTGGTGGTAGTGAAGGTTCCGGTCAGGCTCGCCTATATTTATGTGTCTGAATTGACTCTGAAGATGACCCCCGCTGAGGCCGTCCAAACGTCTTTCACTACCACCACCACTAACAATCATTCTCAATACTACTCTAATTGCCTAGACGAGCAACTTTCTCAAACATGTTATAATACTCCTGGGTTCAAACCATTTACTTTAATAGTATTCAAGATAAGTTTTGTGGAACACCTTGTTTAACATTTATTTAATATTATTGTTTAATATTTTTGCTTTTAGTTTAATTTTTAGTTTAATAGTTTAGTTAAAAAAAACAATTTTCCAGCCAAAAGCTGAATTACATTGAGTTAAAAATGTTACAAGTGTGTAATTACAATACTATTCAAGGTAATTAAAAAATAGGGTTAAAAGTGTTACAAGTGTGTAATTACAATACTATCCAAGGTAATTATTAAATATATATATATATATACATATATATAGTAAGTAAGTGTTCTCCGGATTATATTATTAAAGTTTTGAGCTTTCAACTCGGTTCTTCGAGTCTTCTTCAGAAAAGTTTAACGGTGTATTAGAATGTTCGCGCTGTTCCTCACGTAATTGTATTCGACGAGAGCGTCTGATTGGTGCGATGTTAGGAATAGGTGGCGTTTGATTGGTTGTGATGGGACGCGTTGCTAACCAGGTCTGTGTATAGTTGATGGTGGTCGTGGAGTGTCCAGTGAATCAAACGCCACCTATTCCTAACATCGCACCAATCAGACGCTCTCGTCGAATACAATTACGTGAGGAACAGCGCGAACATTCTAATACACCGTTAAACTTTTCTGAAGAAGACTCGAAGAACCGAGTTGAAAGCTCAAAACTTTAATAATATAATCCGGAGAACACTTACTTACTACATTATGCCTGGATTACAAATCTTCAAATTCATATATATATATATATATATATATAAAATATTATGAACACTATAATTTAAGACTACAATTTTAGCAAATAAATATTAAACGTGGTGTTCGACAAAATTTATCTTGAATATATCTCGTATAATACACGCTACCGCTTAGGAGCAGATATGACTCATGAATTTGCAACTTCTCATGAATTTGCAACTTCATTAGCTCTTTATTCCAGTCAGTAGCTTATAATGATTAGATTTTGTTATCAGGTTGATAACAGCGATAAAACTGATATTACCTCCCCCCCCCCCTCAACCTCGTCCCCAGGGCCATTTGTGGGGGCTGAGTCAAGATGGCGGCCAAAAACAAAATGGCGGGAACAAATGCCCCTGGCACAGGCTAGAAAAAATGAGCCATATTTTGACTCAGTCGGACCCAGTCTTCACTAAGTTTATCGCGCCTTGTCAGGCTCAATTTGTTCTGAATATTTAGTTGACCCAAACTGAAAACAATCAAAACATTCATTTCCAAATACATTGTCGAATTATTAAAATAAAGACACTTTTAATAAATATCTGTAAATGCTTATTATTTATCATTTGCTTCACCGTTGTACCAAATTCGCAAGAAACTGGATTGCCGTTGTCTAGCCGGGCCGCCTTGTTTTCGTGAGTTTTCGGTGGATTCAATTCAGCGTTTTGAAAAACATTTAGGCTTCGTTTAGTCGAGAATTCTTGTTTGGAAAAAGCCTGCTTCTCAATGGCCAAACACGTAAATTCTGCCTTGTGGTGTACTTTCCTTTCGCAGCCAAAATACTTTTTGACTTTGTTCGCCAAGTCTTTTGTTCGCCAAGTCTTTCGTTCGCCAAGTCTTTCGTTCGCCCGATTTAGAAAACACTCTAAATTGCCGTCCCATGACTTCGTTGTATGGCAGCCAGGGCACAGAGACGACACGACTCATCATTACATATTCTTCCGATTTTTACGTGTGTTTCGCCAGCTTTCCTCACATTTTCATTCATTTTGAAGTTGTTTTTAACAGCCGGTAATTCTGGTATCACTTATTTAATATAATTTGAGCCTATAAACAAATGCCCGCGAGTTAGCCTGCCGCCCGCCTTGTTTCCACCAATCAGAATACCTAAAACATCCAATGTTATCTCGACCAATCAGATGTGGTGATAGCTCAGCCTGTGCCAGGGCCATTTGTTCTTGGCCGCCATCTTGGCACAGCCCCCACAAATGGCCCTGGGGACGAGGTTGCTCGCCCCCCATGTGATAACCTATACGTCTGCATGGTAATTAGAAGGTTGCAGGTTCGGTCCGTCTGGGGCTCAGAAATATTTTCTGAGTATATTTGTAAACGTACCAAATACATGCACTTACATGTATACGCGTACAACTCATCATAAAGTGACGTCGTTATGAGATGCTGGTACGTAAATACGTGTCGTACACGCGCGATCTATAATGTAACAAACGTTTGGTAGACGTTCTTCAAGCATAACTATACCCAAAAATGTTTCTGATCCCCAGACTGGGATCGAACCTACGACTGGCTAGACTGACAGTGTACTAGCTGAAAAGGGATTTATAAAGGAAATTTTTAACCAAATGAAGTTACTTATAAAATGGTAATTGCTATATATAGGAGCCCTGGTTTTCAAATGTTCTCCAAATGCATATAATTTCTAAGTTGGCGAGTGATTTTCAAATATGGTTAAATATGGCCGAAATTTTAGTAATTTTTTGCACCAAAATAGTTGTAACTTGGAGGGGTGACAGATATATGTTATGTTTTGCGTTTTCTGTTTGTTGTATTTTGTTTTGTTTTGTTTTGTTTTGTTTTGTTTTGTTTTGTTTTGTTTTGTTTAAGCACCAGTATTTCTTAATTAAAATACGAAAGGTTTTCTTAATATTTTGTTTAGGGAGTTGTTGAATTAGGCATCCTTCCACTTCAGAGTAATTTAACCAAACTGAAGCTCAACTGCAAACAATTAAATATCCTTTTATGAACAAATGTATAAAATTCTGCATGCGAATAGCTACTGTAGTGTACTAAAGGAACACTGTCAAGCTGGTCGAACTGTTGCGGAGCCTGGGGTAGAATTGATGACTTCAGCGAAAATTTTGATATTGGTTCAGAACACTGATGTCAAAAAGAAGATCAAGCGACTATTGTTTGGAAAATGAAGCCAGAATCCGCCATTACTAAGGGATATATATATATATATATATATATATAGTTCAATCTACAGACACGGTGTTTCGCTGTACAACAGCTCATCAGTGTAGCTTGGAACAATCTGAATGAATTTCACCAATTACTTATACACATGCGATCGTCGGTGACAACCGCATGTGGGAAAGCATCGGTGAAATACATTCAGATAGCGTGAAGTGCGCATGGGCCCAGAGTGCTCAAACTTCCACAAGGGTAGTGAGCGTTGCATTATCGCTAATAGGTACCCACGGCAACTTCACAGAGTGCTAAATGTTTTGCACGTTTTCATTGGTCGAGAGCCATGATCTATTACTGGACAGATGCACGGATTTCGTCACAACTTGTTCTGATTGCTGTGAACCAATGAAAATCGCCCACTCCAATGTCACGAACCAATCATATTGCTTGTTTTGTATAGATCATGGATCACGTCAGATGGCGTGCTTCGTCTTTTTCAATGCCCCGGAAGTTTTAAACGTTTTTATTGTATAAAACAAATAGATTCCATTTTGCCATTGTCTGTTGAGTTATAGATGCACAGAGGACGTCACAACGTGGTAAGAACATCAGTGACCCACTCGTCTACGTCTCGTGGGCCACTTAACTTTTTTGTTCTTACCACGTTGTGACGTCATCTGTGCATCTATAACTGAACAGACAACGGCAAAATGGAATCTATTTGTTAAATAAATATATATATATATATATTTATTTAACAAGTAGATTCCATTTTGCAATATATATCTATTAGAGGTACTGTATGTTTACTACAATTGAAATGTAGTTTATAGGTTCAATATACTGCCGAAACAGATGTTACATGTTTCGCCCTTGCTAAACAAAAACAGCGTCTTCAGAAGTGTTAACTAATGTTGGGCGAGATTTTAACAGTGTCAACCATTGTATTTCGGACATGAAAGTTTGTTTATCTTTTTCTTAAGCATAGTTAGTTTCTTAACTATTAGTAGGGATATTTAGAGTTTGTGTTCAAGATAATAAGGAAAATAGCGTTTGGTTTGATGCTGGCTTTCAACTGGATGATGCAGAGCAAACTATTTGTAGTCAAAGTAAAAAGTAAGTTATTTTTCAACTTTCATTTCATTTCCCCACTATTGAAAGATGTTTTTAAAAGCCAGGAACTTTCTACAAACTGAGTTTTACATTATATCACATCACGTTACGTTACGTTACATTACATTACATTACATTACATTACATTACATTACATTACATTACATTACATTACATTGAGTACAGTACAGTGCAGTACAGCACGACACAGTGCAGTACAGTACAGTACAGCTGTACAGTGCAGTGCAGTACCGTACAGTATAGTGCACTGCAATGTAGTACACATGTTATTACTCTTCGTTTATTATTTATGTTTTTGCTCTTTTATTGTAGGCGAAATCTTGAGCATTTTGCAACATCTCTTCAGAATGCAATTTCATCGGTGGAACCTGAAAATGGCGGAGGCGAATTAACCATCAAATTACCAAAAGAAGCTCAAAGGTTTATATCAGAGAAGAAGACATTCCGTTTGAGCATTGAGTTCTCGCTGGAGCATCCGAAAGGAGGCATTCAATTTGTTATTCCAGCTGGCGATGGGAGCATGTCAGAGGTACAGTACCTAACTTTGTTTTAATGCGAAACACTAAAATAATTTACGCGTCTTGACGGGCTTATGTTTGCTGGCTTGCGCGAAATCATATGGACGTTTTATTTGGTAATGACATGTTACCTCGAAATCCTTTGTTTTGAAAAGGACTATGAATGTCGTATTTCCCTCATCAATATTGGTGGAGTCAGTGAAAGGGAAGAAGAGAGTCTCCTATTGACTGTGGTCTGAACAACCCTGTCAAGATTGTTGCAAAGCTTAATTCATCCTCTATATTTAATCTTGTTTTAGCTTCCAAAAGTTATGGGTAATAATTTGTCTTTGCGCATTTGTCCATTGTTTTGTTTATTTCCTCGGTGACCACAAAGTAAATGCATTAAATTTCGGGTTATTAGTGATTAAATGTCCCTCAAGCCTCGGGAGGGTTTGTAGATGTTTCCACAAACCCTCACTCGGCTTTCGGGACATTTAATTACTAATAACCGTCAATGACATGCATTTACTTATAAATGACGTCTTTCCCGCCACAACCTTGTCAGTTTTGAAAAAAATATTTTGAGCTTTCCGACGAAGTTTGACTTATTCTTGTCCGAGGGTCTTATTTCGGCGATGTAGTTATAATAACATAATAAAGACCAATTTGGAAAGGAAAGAGTTAATTTTCTTCTAACCTCAAAATTTGATTTGTTTGGAAACTCTGAACATTCGGCCGCGATATCAGTTTTTGATCAAAATTATGCATTCGTTTGGTTTGGTTTGGTTTGGTTTGGTTTAGTTTAGTTGGTTTGGTTTGGTTTAGGAAGGGAGGAGGGAGGGAGGGAGGGAGGAGAAGAGCAGGAAGGAAGGAGGGGAGCAGGAAGGAAGGAACAAAAGGAAGGGGGGGAGGGAGGGTGGGAGGGATAAAGAGACAGAGGACGGATAGACGAAGGGAGGGAGTCACACAGGGTAGGAAATGAAGGGTAAACTTATCATAAACTCTTTTAATATTCTTTAATTGTTAGTCTATATGGAAATGATTTAAAAGTTCTAAAGATTTCTTTGTTTTGAAGACTCGCATATCTTTGTTCTCTTTTGTCTTAGAGATCTGCTCACATGTTTACATATAATTATGGCAACTCTTCCAGGTAAATATTTTATGTCTTTTGGTATTCTATTGCAAATCGTTTTTCTTTTGAAAGACAAAGTATTTGTAATTATTTAGCATTACAGTCGATTAAACTAAACACTGATTTGAATATTATACAAATAATGAATGTTCGGAGTGCAATGGTAAGAATATTTTCATGAAGTGAAAGATGATTGTTTTATTGAACGAGGGACAACCGATGAACCGAATGAAAATATTTTATTTATATTTTGTTTTATAAAACACTAAAATAGATCATTGTGTTTGATTTAGTAAGGTTTAAGAATGTTTGGGTAAGATTTTGGAATGTTTTGGTAAGGCTTTGGAATGTTTTGGTAAGGTTTCGGAATGTTTTGGTAAAGTTTTAGAATGTTTTGGTAACGTTTTGGAATGTTTTGGTAAAGTTTTAGAATGTTTTGGTAAGGTTTTGGAATGTTTTGGTAAGGTTTTAGAATATTTGTAAAGTTTTGGTAGGGTTTCAGAATTTTGGTAAGGTTTTAGAATATTTTGTAAAGTTTTGGTAAGGTTTTATAATGTTTTGGTAAGGTTTTAGAATGTTTTGGTAAGGTTTTAGTATGTTTTGCAAAGTCTTGGTAAGGTTTTGTAAGATTTTGGTAAGGTTTTAAAATGTTTTGGTAAGCTTTTAGAACATTTTGTAAAGTTTTGGTAAGGTTTTAGAACATTTTGTACAGTTTTGATAAGATTTTAGAATGTTTTAGTAAGGTTTTGCGAAGGTTTTAGAACATTTTGTAAAGTTTTGGTAATGTATTGGTAAGGTTTTAGAATATTTTGTAAAGTTTTGGTAAGGCTTTAGAATGTTTTGCTAAGGTTTTAAAACGTTTTGTAAGGTTTTGCTAAAGTTTTAAGGCCTGGCCAAACGCTTTCAACATTTCATTCAACATCGTTCAACATTGTTGAATTCAACATGTTGAAAGCGTTTGGCCACCCCTGTTGAATGATGTTGAACGTTGTTGAATGGTGTTGAATGATGTTGAACGAAATTTGAACATGTTCAAATTTTCGTTCAACACGCGTTCAACATTTCTATTGTTCTCAAAATGTTGAAAGGTGTTGAACGCATTTGGCCACATTTCATTCAACTTTGTTGAACAGAGACATGCATGCGCCATGCGGGATATTGTCGATTCCAGCTTTTGTGGTACCCCGCGTTCAATTAATTGTCATTCATGAATGTTGAATTAATTTGGCCACTCGTGCTTTCAACATTATTCAACATCGTTCAACAATGTTGAATGCGATGTTGAAAGCGTTTGACCAGGCCTTTAGGATGTTTTGGTAAGGTTTTCGAATGTTTTGTAAGGTTTTGCTAAGGTTTTAGAATGCATGCATTGTAAGGATTTGGTAAGGTTTTAGAATGTTTCATGTAAGGTTTTATTAAGGTTTTAGAAAGTTTTGTAACGTTTCGGTAAGGTTTTTGAATGTTTCATGTAAGGTTTTAATAATTCCCAACTTTTGTCTTTTTGCTTTAAAAACATTTATACTTCCGTAATCCAAATAATGCGAATAATTTTTGTCAACAACAACATCGCTAATTTCGACACTCTTTTCATCTTTACTTTGTTATACCGATATGTGTGGATGTCTGAAATTCGCTTTTCACATCATTGCACCACAGCACTGTAAAAGCATGAAAAACATTCAGCCAACGTGTATTTACCCAGCTTGTGACGTCACTAACTTCCAAGTTAATTAAGCCATAGTTAATAGGAAATAAACATGGTTTGGAAACCCTACAAACTTCAAAGCGGTTAATAATCGTATTACGATTCATGTTGAAAGGTACCTGAAGGTACATTTGTCAATGTGTGGTTGAGTGACTGAACCCAAACGTTGCAATTGGATGATTGCTTCATTATACCGAAAATACAATATGTTCAGTAACCGCGAAGGTGCACAAATTTCCATAAACCTAAACAAAAACATAAAATTATTTTGTCAAGCTTCCAAACCATGTCTATTTTCTATTAACTATGATTAAGCACCGTATTGAAACAAGATGGCTAATGATACGATTGTATTTTGCCGAAATTTGTAATGATGTTATTAAGAAAAATTGTTCTAGTTACTTGGATTACATTAGTACGTATGTTTGTTAATCAGAACGTCATAAATGGAAAAATGAAAGTAATTGTGATTTTTGTTACTATTACATGTTTGATTGTAGACTTTGGTTTCCCTGTGTCGACTCTTATTCTGAAGTGTGTACGTGGAAGATTGATGTAACAGTGGACAAAGACATGACAGCAGTGTCTTGTGGAGATCTTGTTGAACAGGTGACTTTTCTGCATTATAAAAGACTATAAAACAGTGCTTCTCAACCTTTCTTTTTTCTCAGATTCCCCATCCGCATTCTTGTCCCTAGAGGCCACTATTTTTTTGGCCGGTCCCGAATGAGGACTAATTTTGTTTGTTTGGTATAACACAATGAGTGTTGGACGGAGTTAGTACTTGGGTGGGTGACCCCAGTCCTTTCCTTTCTTTTTAAATATGATGTCTTATTTTTTTGCGGTCCGGTATCCATCTGATTCGCGCGCTCTGATTGGCTAGCGAGCGGTCCGTATCCTACGATACGGACCCCGATACGGACCGCTGTGGATTTAAAAAAGTTTTACACTCTGTCATTTAAAATTGATCGATTTTTATAACTATTTCGCTTGCCAAAGAACAAATATATTTAGCAGAGAGCTATGGGGATGCAAATGAGTTTTATTATCCAAATGGGTTTTGACAACTGCATGTGAAAACAGCGAATTTTAAAAGAAACGCTGGGAAAACTATGACAAAGCAAAATTTACGAGCGACATTTATATAAAGTTTTAAAGTATTATTGCTCAATGACGCCGTATGAAAACAGTTTAAAACGGTAGGCAAAACATACATAAACTTGTGAACACAGTATTTTGAATCACTAAATGAAACTATAATACAGAATATATAGAAGTATATATAAAAAAAACATACCACAGGAAGACAGAAAAGCTGAAACCTTTTGATACTAAACTGTCATTCTTCTGTTGTCCAACTATACTCAACAAAACTGCTACAAGTCTTTACCCTTTAGTCAAATATTTTCCACATGCCAACCTCATCGTGTCATGTCTTTGAAAAAAAGTTACAAATGGCTTACTACAAGCATTTTCGTCTTCAAACTCGAACGACCCACTTTCAATTTCCGTGCAGTCAGCCGAGTATTGAAAGCGATTTCCCAAGCGAACAGCCAAAAACGAGCAAGCGACGAAGAAGAACGACGAAGAATCTTTATCAACTAAAATTTAAAAACACTAGGGCTGCATTCTGACATCCCTTCATAACTAGATCTTCAAGTTTTGACTGTTTTTTTTATCACAAAAGAGGTTCCAAGCTTCCCTGTCAGTCTGCATGTCGGCAGTTGTTTACTGTCGAACGATAAACTTTGGACCTTTGAATATCACGTGTATGTCATCTCGATTACGCAATTCAATTATGTTAATTTACCTAATTATGTAAATTATAAATCATACGATTAATAAAAAAAAAAAAATGTTATTTACCGTTTTGGTCGGTCCGTAGAGAAATATTTCCCTTGGTCTCAAAAACGACCCTCGTTCAATATTGTACAGGAAAACCATGCTAAATTATGCAAGAAAACTTTACTTTTCCATCAGTTACTGTACGGGACCAAGGAGATGTCGGAAATAACTGTTGAACGTTTGTTGTTGGCAGTTAAAAAATGTATTAAACGAGCCTCAAGGAATACGTTATGGTCGAGAATTTATTTAACTTTTGTTGGTAAATTTATACTAAAACAATTAGACAACTCGCCCTCGTTTTCTATGAGCGATAGTCAACTTGGCTTTACCTCGTTCACTTTTCGCTCATCACTTGGACCATATGTACCAGATATCGACCATTTGTGCCAGATATGGACCGAACGTTGGCAGAGGTTTCTTTCAATTTTTCTCTCGTTTCCGCTTCCGCCGACAAACATATCTGACAGCGTTATTTCCTCAGCCTCAGAATGCTCACGGAAACCTCTGCGGAGGAGAGAGTATATCTCCTATATATCTATGTAAAGAACAACATCGTTTCCTTTGAATTTGCTATTCTTAGCGTATTAAAATCGCAACTCGATCGAAAGTGAAAGTGAAACGTTCGTATTTATTATAAGCTCTGAGATTTGATTCTCCAAGTATTACAAATCTTTATAGTCAAGAGTTCTACGTTTCTGCAATCTTTGACGCTATATTCTGATTGGCCGGGTTGACGATTACTCGATAAAACCATATACTATTTGGAAATGCATCCTGCGGCGTCAGAACTCCATGACCTGGGAATGAGTTGAGATTGCGCAGAAACACCAGATGTCGGCGAAATGCGGACTGAATTCGGGTCGGGGCTAAAAGGGGTGACTTAAAGAGACCCGCCCAGTCCTTTCGCGGCTTTTCGAAAATATGTCATCAAAGATGTTTTTCCAAAAAGCTAGGGGGTAAAGCAGATTTCTTGTTAGGGTTAGGGTTTTTGTTGTTGTTAGGGTATCGAGAAGATTGCTAAAATCGTGAGACTCACTGAAGCTTCACGAAAATTGGGAAAAAAACAAAACAAATTTGACAACATATTTTGGAAAAGCCGTAAAAGGACTGGACGGGTCCCTTTGACTCATCCCTTTTACCCCCGATTTTTGGCACTGACCAAAAGGATCGTGGCCTCTGGGGACGAGAATTGCCATCGTACAAAAGCGTACCAAATATGGTTCATTCATTTTCGTTTCACATTACAGTAGTTAAGATTAGGCGGAACCCCGAATGCATAAGTTAATGCACACATGCGATCAATATTGAGATATCAACCATATCGTGGCTTTCAAACCTTGCATACATGCTCTTTAAAGCTTGCTTGCTCTTTAACTTGCCTGCTATTTAACCTGCTTGCTCTCTAACTTGCTTGCTCTTTAACTTGCCTGCTCTTTAACTTGCCTGCTCTTTAACTTGCATGCTCTTTAACTTGCTTGCTCTTTAACTTGCCTGCTCTTTAACCTGCTTGCTCTTTAACTTGCCTGCTCTTTAACTTGCTTGCTCTTTAACTTGCTTGCTCTTTAACTTGCCTGCTCTTTAACTTGCCTGCTCTTTAACTTGCTTGCTCTCTAACTTGCTTGCTCTTTAACTTGCCTGCTCTTTAACTTGCCTGCTCTTTAACTTGCATGCTCTTTAACTTGCTTGCTCTTTAACTTGCCTGCTCTTTAACCTGCTTGCTCTTTAACTTGCTTGCTCTTTAACTTGCTTGCTCTTTAACTTGCTTGCTCTTTAACTTGCCTGCTCTTTAACTTGCATGCTCTTTGACTTGCTTGCTCTTTAACTTGCATGCTCTTTAACTTGCTTGCTGTTTAACTTGCCTGCTCTTTAACTTGCTTACTCTTTAACTTGCCTGCTCTTTAACTTGCCTGCTCTTTATTCTGGCTAACGCAAGACGATTTTATTCAGCATAGGGAGAGGTCCAGGCCTCAAAGTGTTAGAACCTATCTCTTTAACACTTTGAAGCCTAACGACGAGTCTTTCGTATTTTATTCTGGCTAACGCCGGACGATTTTATTCACTACAGGGAGATGTTAACACTTTGAAGCCTAACGACGAGTCTTTCGTATTTTATTCTGGCTAACGCCAGACGATTTTATTCAGAACACCCTGCCACCGAAATCTTGTTATTAATTTCTACTGTGCTTTCGCATGTATGCTATCTCATAAATGAAATAACAAGTTTAACATTCTGTATTTTCATACAAGACACGGCCTCTAGCAACTTGGCGTACTCGATATTTGTCGACAAAACAGTTTTTACAACTTTTGAATATACTAATGGTTAGAAAATTTTAAAGAAACATACCTGTGGACAATCTTCTACTTAATTTTGTTTCTTTTCTCGTTGTTCTACCACATCAGCCTTGTTTATCAACAAAATCTCCTGCTTTGGTAAACAAAGCAAAACTGGCTGCCATTTTGTTTTGCCCGCAAGTGAATAGTTAACAGTTATACCATGAGCTCGAGTCGTATATGAGCTCATAGGCAACGAGGCGCTTCGCCGAGTTGGCTATTAGTTCGTATACGACGAGAGCGAATACAAGAGACAAAATTTTTACACTGTACAAGAGACAAAATTTCAGCGAAATGTTTGAAACAACAAACTTCCGGCATAGGCAACTAATACTTCCGCCATGCGTAATGATGCATTCACACAGAGTTTCTCGCTGAGCTGTTCGGCAAACAGCTTTGAAATGTTGCATAAATGTCCCAGTGATTGGTGGTCGGTCGTGCCTTTATTATGTCCGTGATCTTGATTTTTATTCTTGGCTTACTTGTTATTACACCCAAGTGGCAAGACGTTTATTCAAGATTCAATGATGATATATATCCTAATTCAACGAGAGAGAGATGCAATGGTGAAGAATATTTGAGAAGTGAATGGGCAACGACTAAGACCGATGTTGTCGCTACGACGGCTTACATCAAAACTTTTGCTGGAAGAAGAAAGTCGAAATACATTGGTGGAAAGATACTCTACTACCCAAATTCAATTAAAACGTTTCGGGCAATACTTATATGTGGAGATATAGAGCCAAACCCTGGCCCAACAAAACAAAGCACTGAAAGAAAATCACGCTGGAAATATCCATGTGCAGATTGTTCAAAGCCGGTTAAAAACAATCAAGATGGAATTTTGTGCAAGGACTGCTCTCAGTGGTATCATGCTAACTGTGCAGGTATTTCGAAGAAAATGTTTAGCTCATATTATTTACTACACCCAGAGGATGAATTCTCTTGTATTAACTGTTCGATAAATAACCCATCAGACTCCTTTTTTGAGGAAATACAAGCCGAAGGAAATTATGTTAATCATGCTCCGCCAACACAAAATGCAAATCGAGACCTGAATAATACAACTAATGGAGCGCTGGAGGACAATGAGTTTAATGCTTCGCCGAGCCGCAATGAAAACAAATCGGGTTTAGAACAATTTCTTATTGAGAGAAAACGTCAAACTAATAAAGCTTTGATTATTCACCTGAATATTAATAGCTTACAAAATAAATTTGACGAATTCAAAACTCTTAACAATCAAATTAAATCAAGTATTATCTTCATCTCCGAAACAAAAATAGACGAATCTTACCCAAATAGTCAGTTTAAACTACGGGGCTACCATCTTTATCGTCGAGATCGTGTAAAAGGTGGCGGAGGACTAATTGCTTATTTTTCATCAACGCTTTCCTCCAAGCAAATAAAGCTCCCGAAAAAGTATAAAACATGCGAAGTACTAGCAATTGAGACGAAATTAGGCAATAACGATACTTTATTTGTTGGAATTTATAGACCACCAAAACAACGTAGTGGGGGTTCTTGTTCGAGGTATATAGAGAAGGTTGAAGAGGAATTAAACGATATTGCTATGTGGGCATCCCTGCGGAAACAATCGGTAGTAATTGTTGGCGATTTGAACATTGATAAACTGAAACCTGAAACGAGGGAAGGAAAAATTCTAACAGACCTCGAAGACGTACACAATTTTCAATGTATGATAAAAGATCCTACAAGAATAACCCAAACATCGGCCACGCTTATCGACGTAATATTAACTAATAAACCTGAAATGTTTAAAAAATGTGGAACGGTCGACCCGGCATTAAGCGATCATCAGTTAATATACGGAATTATGAAAGACTTTGTTTGTCAATATAAACCCAAAGTGATTACCTTTCGAAGTGATAAGAACACTAATTTGAATCGGCTTAACGAAGATTTAAAGAATGCCCCTTGGCATTTAGGAGAGATTTTTGACAAAATTGACGATCAATACTTACACTGGAAAACGATGTTTGAAGAAATAATACAAGATCATCTACCACTAAAGAAAATGAGGGTAAGAGAGAAAGATGTCCCATACATGAACTCGGAATGGAAAAAAGCGATAAGAATGAAAAGAAAATACACACAGATATACGCCAAGCATCGTACACCCGAAAATTGGGAGTTAAAACGAAAGTGGAGAAATATTGCAACGAATGCGAGGAGAAAAGCTATTAAAACGTATTGGAAAACAAAAGCTGATGAGTTAAAGCTAAAGCCGAAAGAATTTTTCAAAACATTTAAGCCGTTCCTTAGTGACAAAGTTAAAGAAGATGGTAATATAAACATAAACATTGATGGAAAAACAGAAACAGATCAAGCAAAAGTAGCCGAAGAATTGGCAAGTTATTTCTCCACTGTGGCAAATGATATTGGTGGGGACAGTGTAATCAACCTGCAAGAATGCGACTTCGAAGATCATCCAAGCCATCGCATCATAAGAGAAGCTAGAGAAAATTATAAAGCAGACTTTCACTTTAAACAATTTGAAGTCTCTGAAGTTCAAAATCAATTAAAGAATTTAGACAAGAGGAAAGCAACTGGATGGGACTCTATTTCACCTAAGATCCTAAGTATGACTGCGGAAGGAATATCTCAATCATTAACATCACTCTATAATAATTGTATAAAACAAGGAAATTGGCCAAAAATGTGGAAAATGGGAGAATGGGTCCCAGTATTTAAAAAAGATGATAGAAGTGAGCGAAATAATTATAGACCAATTACTATATTGATAGTAATTGATAAAGTATTTGAATCTCTTTTAGCCCGACAAATCACAGAATATTATGACAGAATATTATATTATAAAATAACAGCTTACAGGAAAGCTCACAGTTGTGAATATACGTTACTTGGACTAACAGAGGAATGGAAACAAGCGTTGGACAAAAAAGAATATGTGGCAGTATTGTCTACGGATATGAGTAAGGCATTTGACTCTCTTCATCCAAAACTTATGATCCAAAAACTTAAAAGTTATGGGTTCAACGATGATTCGCTAAAGCTGATTCGCTCTTTTTTCAATAATAGAAAAAATAGAGTTAGACTTAGCAATACAACAAGTGAATGGAAGGATATTAAGCGAGGATGTCCCCAGGGGTCGTCGTTAGGTCCGTTATTGTGGAACATGTTTCAAAATGATATGCCATTACAGATGAAAAATCCACATTTGTATCTATATGCTGACGACCATCAACTTTACACCATGGGTAAAGAAATTCAAAAAGTAAAAGATGATTTAGTTAATGATATGGTAACAGCATCAAATTGGTACACAGAAAACTTTTTAAGAGCTAATCCTGAAAAATTTCAAACGATAACGTTAAAACCAAATCGAACAAATGATAAAGATATTGATGTGTCTCTTAGTATTGACGGTTACCAAATACCCAACAGAGAAGATCTTAAAGTACTGGGAGTAAACCTTGATGAAATTCTTGATTTTAATAAACATGTCACTACTGTGTGTAGAAAAAGTAGCAGAAAAGTTGGGGTGATATTACGTTTACGGAAGTTAATTCCAACATCTGCAAAGCTACAACTTTACAAGTCTGCAATCTTACCGCATCTTACGTATTGTCACTTAGTGTGGCACTTTTGTCGAGCTTCAGATAAAAGAAAGTTGGAGCGAATTCAAGAGCGAGCCCTCAGAGCAGTATATAATATAACTGACTCAACTATTACGTACCAGCAGCTACTCAATCGTGCTAATCTCCCAAGTTTAATTAATAGAAGACTTCAAGATACAGCAATATTAATGTACAAAATTAAGAACAATTTAAGTCCTGTTCACTTAAATGAAATATTCATAAAAAATATTAATCATTACAAACTGCGAAATGCAGATTTTAACATACCGCGATACAGTACAGTTAAATACGGTAAACATTCTTTAAGATATTATGGCCCTTATATATGGTCTAAATTAACCAAAGAAGATAAAGAGAAACCTAGTTTAGAATCTTTTAAAAGGAATATTAGAAAACAGGACTTAGAAAGCATACTCGATAATAACTGCAGAAATTGTATTTTATGTTCAACTTAATTTTTATTGTTATTTTATTTATATTGATCTATTTATTTTTTTATTTATCATATTGTATATAGGTGTATTTTAAGAAATATTCTTAATAGTTTTAATAGGTAAATTATTGTAAAAATAGAGAAATTTTGATCTCGTAGTATAAATCCTATTTTAGTCTAAAACTTATCAATAGTGTCCCCAATTAGCTGTATATATAGCTAAATACATTGACACTCAAATAAAGTTAAAAGTTATTCATTTCATAGGCAAAAAATGTGTTAAGCAGATCAACAAAAAAGATTAAAAGGTACCTTTATGAAGTCAAAAGGTGGCTAAGTTGTTTATATATTAGCGTTGCTGTCGTGAAAAAGGTTTTGGTTTCATGCAAAAATGAAACTGAAATACCTTTTTACTACTCCAAATGCTTATCTCTTTACTGGTGATCTCCTACGAAATGTGTGTTGTAAGCTTGATTTTAACCGTGAGTTTCTTTGTTTGGCTTCTTTGATTAATATCAACCCGCTAATTTAGTCGTGTTTCTGAAGTAAAGAGACGTAATTTGTAGGTGAATTTTACCATTTGACATGCTAAATTGTGTATTTGTTAATGTATTTTTACACAATGTTGTTTTTTTATACATTGGTTTGAGGGTGTTGATGTTTTTCTGTATAAAAATCCGTCAATTTCAACTCTTTTCGGCAGTTTAAAAAAACATGCCGCCATCTTGTTTTTCCTCTACTAGCAGGATATGAGCTGATAGCCTGGTAGTAGGGAACCAATCAGATTACGCAAAAGCTCTTATCCGATAGCATGCTATATAATAATGCAGGATATCCCGAGCTAGAGGAACCAATCAGATTGCATGAAAAGCACTATTCACCTGCGAGGTATATCATCATGCCTGCGTAACTTTTTCTGTTTTCAGGTCTACACTAGTGATGAAAGACACAAGACGTTCTCATATGTTTTGGACACCCCAACTGCAGCACCAAACATTGCGTTAGCTGTAGGGTAGGCACTTTTTGATACTTTTACTGCATTAGTTCGTAGTAATTAGTAACTATATGATTAGTTTCAAGTCGTTTACCTGCAATGCACATGTTTGTAGCGTATAAGCATTGATTGATATAAGTAATTCGACCTATACACTAAACATTGTGGATGTGTGAGGGTGTATTGTGGCAAACAGTGTTTATAACTTAGATACAGTAAAGATCCGCGTATAAGAACCTAGGCTTTTCCAAGTTAAAAGCCTAAAAAGGTTCTTATATATATTTAATGTCAACTGAGAATTTAGATTATTTAGGTTTTTAAATAGGTTCTTATTTTCTTAAGAGGAAAACACTTGTTAGTCAATACTGGATATTTTACACTTATTGATAACTGTTACTGTTATTAATAAGAGTCTAAACTGTAGTCTAAACTATATATAAATCAACAGGTGGGCTTTTCAAACAATAGGACAAATTTAGTTAGAAAAACCCGACCATGTCATCTCCATAAATAATGAACCGTCCTATAAGAGGCAGTCTAGAACATTACCAGTAACATGGAAGTAAAGTGAGTTTTCTAGAAGGGGTAACCTGGGAAAAAACTAAAAGGCAGTGCATACACAGTCATGCAGCACTCGAAATAAGGGGGTTCTGGGATAACCGACTTTCATGACTTCACCACATGAAATTGGTTACTGCAAAACTCTCACTTTTCTGGTATTAAGATGAGAAAAGCTAGATCTACATGTATATAAATGTTTTAACTGTTTGACATGTATCATGCATCAAGGTACATGTTTCACCAAGGTACATACATGTATCATCAAGGTACATGTATAAACCATGCAGTGACATCAGAAGGAGAAACCGCTTGAACCACTGATATGGCAGCATCTGTGTCTACATCGTTTTGCGTGTTTACAAAAAGTGCATTCAAATTCTCTGCCGTGATAAATTTAACGGTGGAAAATTCTATTTACATTTTAGAGAGTGGATAACTATACTGTTGCCATACGGATCAATTTCCCCTTTAAACAAAAGCCCTGGGATTTAAATAATTATGCGCATGCGCGAATAATTGAATCTTGCAGATTTCGAGGACAACACGCGTGGTAATTTCCCCGCCCACGAAAGATGTAAACAAAATGGTGTTTCAAAAATGTGTTCCTTTCGTAGTGTTATTTCTTTGTTATTATTTATTTATTTATTTATTTATTTATTTATTTATTTATCCATTTATTGATACTTTCTTCCTTCCTTCCTTCATGCTTGCTTGCTTACTTTCCTCATGCTTCCTTGCTTGCTTCAAATATTTGTTTTTTCTCTTATTAGTCCATTTGAAATTCATGTTGATCCAGTCATGCCAGAAGTAACTCACTTTTGCTTGCCTGGTTTACTTCCTTTGTTGAAACACTCCACTGGCATGCTTAATGAGGTATTTATCACTAAGGATATGATATGTTGTTGGGGCATTTTATTCATGGATTGTTCACACGACCTTGATTGTAAAAAAACGTTTTTAATCCTGAAAGCAAAAAAAACTAAAAACTCAGATGAACAAAAAGTTATTCCGAAAATAAATCATTCTGAATAAATAATTCAATTTATGCTTTTTAATTGTTTTCACTTTCTTGAAGATATCTAAGGCCCGTTTCAAATGCGCCGAACCTAATACAAGCATTAAGTGCGGCAGAAGAGCGACGTTTGAATCAATTAAGAACGGCAGATTATATTTGGAGCGGCAAGGCCTGTTGCATTATGCGACGTTGGAGCGACTCTAGCCCTGTTTACACGGCCAAAATTTAAGCGGGATCTGAGCCACATCTGACTTTAAGCGGGCTTAAAATGTCCGTGTAAACAGATCGACGTAAATTAATCGCGATTAGTTTGCACCACCTCAAGGAGGTGGATTAAACTGAGCACGATCAGTTAATCGCGCTTAACTTGGCCGTGTAAACGCAACGGGATTGAAAAACGCTTGCTATTAATACGGTGTTTTTAATACGATAAAATGCATTTTTTTGCCCTGCTGTAGAAGCTTCCATCTCGCTATTCTTTGTTCCTTTGTTTCTTTCTTTTTTTTAGCTATTACTCTTTCTCGTGTACCGATGTCTTCCGCAACCTCGTACCCAGGGTGTTACCTCCACCCACCGCTGCGAAAAGACCCTTGTTGGGGCTGGTCACGTGTCTCCCAGAATATGGGAGATAACAAACTTTTCTTGTCAGGGTCGGGTGGTTATTTTGAAAATTTGTCGCAGTACCTTGAATGCAAGAATATTTACAATATCGAGGGAAAGCTCATTGCGCAAATTATTAAAACACTCCATGGATAACAATCTGGTATTATTGAAGGACAATTATGAACATCTACAAACGAATTTAAGGAGATTCTATATTCTTGAATGGATTTCTACAGTCATCACTCAGCGATCTGATATTAGCAGCCTGAAGATTGAACAGAGAGTTTTAAATTTTACAGTAGCGGATTTAAATTTCCTTACAATCAAGACCATGCGAAATTCACAAATTATTTTGGTTGACAATCGTTTGAACCTTCATTCGAAAGAAAGTGTGGAAATTATCTCACTGCATCGCTTGGAACGACCAAGGTTCGCAGAATACATCTACAGATTCAACACCTTGGGCTTGCAGCTGTCAACAAGGCTTTAATACATTCTTATTCTATGCTTTAGAAATTCCAAGAGGTTAGTTCATTACATTTACTATTTCTTTAATTTCCACATCGCATACAACAATTTCATGCCGTTTCGTGCAGCGGCGGGCCGGTGTATTAAAGTAGGCACTTATACTTGAACTATATTGCTGATTTTTAAACTGAGTCAACCTTATTTAATAACATTTATCATAAAAGGAGCCACAAGCTCGTGTTGTCAACTGTTAATTGCTAGCCTCAATTTCACTAAAGTTGTCTACCTATCAGTATCGCGTTTTACTTACTATTGTTAACATTTTACAGTATTATTATATCGCGCGCTGAACGTTGTTGCTTGTTCAATGTTTTTCTTGTCACTGTATTTTACCGAATTACAGCCAAAACTCACCACTGAACCAGCGCGAATGTTATACCGTTCTATGTTTCCTAAATTATGGAAAATACTTCGTTATAAACGTTAAATTTCGAAAGATCCAAATTATTGCATGACCACCGTTCAAACTTCAATATATTTTAATAAATATGTTTACTTCGCCGTTCAGCCAACTATATACAATATATTTATATTTTCGTTCTTGAGACGCCTTAAACAACTCAGGCCCATTTGTATTACCTTGATCATGTATTCTAAATGTTCATAGTTTACTGATATTGTCTTTGTTTTTCAGGCAACCGTTTCGTATAAACGCAAACAGTCAGACGCGCGCAACGAAACGCTTGAAAACATTGACAGTTGGCACATAAAAAACAACAAAGGCAAAGCGGCGGGACACAAAGCGACTAACGAAAAATTGGCGGTGTATTCGGGTAGACTCATCGACAAATAAAGCCCAAGCTGAAGGCGCAAATCAACCGAAGAGACTTACACGTATTTTACTATTTCAAAAAGACAATCGAGACATAGAGGCCTTCGAGTTCAGGACGGCGACTACTATACAACATCGCACAAACCTGAGGAAACTGACGTAAATAAACATCGATTTGGGCATGCAGTCTGACTCTGGCTTTCTTGACAGTTATAAAACGTACACCTTGTCTTGTCAGAATAAAATAAATCACATTATAAAAACATTGTCTTTGCGTGTTCAGTTTAGCCTTTTTAAATAACCCACCCCCAGTAAGTTTATTTTTGCCCTCGAAACACGTGACCAGCCCCAACCAGGGTCTTTTCGCAGCGGTGGGCCGGGGCGGGGGAGCGGAGATAAGACCCTGGGTACGAGGTTGTGTCTTCCGTTGTTCTTTGACGAACGCTACCCATACGAAGCTTCCAAAACCAAAAATATAGCTCGTCCGCCATGTTGAATAATGATGTACGTGTTTTAGTAAGGGATTATTAAACGACCGTGTAAACGCACCAAGGTGGCGCACGCTTAACTTAAGCGTACTTAAATTTTGGCCGTGTAAGCAGGGCTTCTGATTCAGACGTTGGACTTCTCATGTGCCGAACCTATAATGCATAAATTATTTTAATGTATTATCGCTGCCATTGATCATGTACAAGGTTTTTGGCGGTTTTTAATAGTTTGAGTATAATTAGGTTCGACAAATTAAGTTCGACGTTTGAATCGACGCCGCTTCAGAGCCGCTCTAACGTCGAATCTATTTGTATTAGGTTCGGCGCATGAGAAGAACGACGTTTGAAACGGGCCTAATTTTCTTACAACATTGTTTCAAGGTTTTTGAATTTTATGAAGAGTCTCTCAGCTGTCATTATCCGTATCCTAATTATAAACAAGTATTTGTGGATAACGCTTACGAGGATGCTTCATCCTACGCCACTTTGGCCATATGCAGGTAATTAAACCACTGTAGTTCTAAATGGCGGTAAGTTGTGGAGTTTAAATCTCTTTAAAACTGGATTGCTTATCCGGCTCCAAAGATGAAGCCAGCACACCACGAAAACTTTGTATGTTTTCGTGGCACGCGAAAAGGGACGAAAAGAGCCACATTACGAAAATATCTGCTATTGGTATCAAACAAAAAACTTAGTAAATTACCTAAGTAAATTACTAAACTTTTTTAAAGTAGTTTATATTTGTTGGTATTCTTAAGCAGTAAATATATGTTATTTACCGGCTGGGAGGTCCGTATAGAAAAATATTTGCCCGAGGTCTTAAAAAAGGCCCGAAGCCGCAGGCCGAGGGACATTTTTGAGACCGAGGGCAAATATTTTTCTGTACGGACCGACCAAAACGGTAAATAACTTATTTATTTTTTTGTTACATAATTAGAGAAATTAACATAATTGAATTAAGTTGCGTAATTGAGATGACGTTCACGTGATATTCAAAAGTCCAAAGTTTATCGTTCGAGAGTAAACAACTGCCGACATGCAGTCTTACAAGGAAGCTTGGAACCTTTTTTGTCATAAAAAAAAAACATTCAAAACTCGAAGATCTAGTTACGAAGGGAAGTCAAAATGCAGTCCAAGTGTTTTTAAAGTTTAATTGATAAAGATTCTTCGTCGTTCTTCTTCGTCGCTTGCTCGTTTTTGGCTGTTCGCTTGGAAAGTCGCTTTCAATATTTGGCTGACTGCATGAAAATTGAAAGTGTGGTCCTCGAGTTTGAAGACGAAAATGCTTGTCAGTAAGCCATTTGTAATTTCAAGTTTCAAGGACATGAGACGATGAGGTTGGCATGTGGAAAATGTTTGGCTAAAAGGTAAAAGACTTGTAGCGGTTTTGTTGAGTATAGCGGTTGGATAACAGAAGAAAGACAGTTTAGTGTCAAAAGGTTTCACTGAGCTTTTCTATCTTAATCTCGTGGTATGATTTTTGATATATATTTCTATATAGTTTCATTTAGTGATTCAAAATACTGTGTTCACAAATTTATGTATGTTTTTCCTACCGTTTTAAACTGTTTTCTTTATAAATGTCAACTCGTAAATTTTGCTTTGTCACAGTTTTCCCAGCGTTTCTTTTAAAATTCGCTGTTTATACATGAAGTTGTCAAAACCATTTGGATAATAAAACTCATTTGCATCCCCGTAGCTCTCTGTTGAATTTATTTTTTCTGTGGCAAGCGAAATAGTTATGAAAATCGGTCAATTTTAAATGAATTTTAAAATTAAATTTAGGATTCCGTGACCGTGGTCAGATATCGTAAAAAACTGCCCGCTCACGCAGCCAATCAAATTGCAGCATTACCTAGGATTCCGCCCGCTCACGATTGATAAAAAAATGAAAGGTGTTATTTAGTGTGTTTTTTTACTCTGCCTGGTAATCGATAAACTCGCCTACATCACAAAACTCGTAAAAATACAACAAAAACAGTCCATAACTTCATTATGAAATGCGCTCAGCTATTGTTAACAAACAGCCAATCAAAAGCCGCCAACGCAATTCACGTCGTTAAATAAATTAATCTTTTCAACATTAGACCTAAGCTTGTTATAATTCTTTGTATGTACACAACTCATTTTCCTACATAGTTACTCATGTATATATGGAATGAACTCCCCTCGCATATCAAAAACTCGGAGTCTATGGCAACTTTTAGAAACAGGCTAGCTAATGTGGATTATACATAACAAAGTTAATCTTGGTTGTAAGTACAGGCGTTGTACTTGAGTTCTTCTAGTACTTATTTTAGTTTTACTTATGTTACTTGTATTTAAATAGATAACTGTACCTTGGGCAACCCCTCCCTATTTCACCAACATTAAATATCCGTGTCCTCACTTTCGTTGGATTATTGAAATAACGGAAGTTGGCAGAGGTCTCTTTTCTTTCTTGTAGAGACCTCTGTCAGTAAGGAAATTTGAATTCAGTTTAATAGCGATCACTTATCACAACTTTCATTCTGTATAATGTTAATTCTTGTGCTAATTGTTACTCGAGAAAACAGTCCTTTCTATATCATCGTGGCAATATAGAAGTGTTCCTAAACTATTGTTGTAATTCAGTTTTTCAACCTGACCAATTCATTTTATGAAATTTTTATTTGATTGGTTTCTAGTTTTTGAACAACCAATAGAAAACCAGATTATTATTCAAACACTAATCAAATTCAAAGCAGGAAGTTGTTTAACGAACTTTAAATGAATTGTTCAGGTTGAGGACATTTACAACATTTTAGGAACACTTTTATTACCACGACAGTAAACGGATGTTAAATTTGTCAGGTATATGTTTTTGCTGTTCAGAAATTTCACATTCTATTTCTATTTTCTCTAAGCACGAATTTGCTTCATTCGTCTCGAATAATTGATCAGACTTTCGCGACGAGGAAGACGCTTTCTCTCGCCTTGGCTCGGCAATTTTTTGGATGTTATCTTTCAATTCACACTTGGTAAGGACATGGTTTTTCTGAAGCTTTTATTACCTCTGCATGCCAGAAGGTTATGTTTTTACCTTGTTTGTTTGTTTGTTTGTTTGTTCGTTTGTTTGTTTGTTTGTTTGTTTTGTTGGTTGGTTGGTTGGTTGGTTAAAAGTCTGGTAGCCAGGTAGTTTGTTTTTCTGTCACTAGGATATTTTTATGTAACTTTGTGGAAAGGTTGGTCACAGCCCAAGAACCAAATTTTAAATAATAAAATCCAATATGTTTTTAAGTTCGTCTTTCACATTCAAATCTGGCTTTATTTCCTGAATGAATATATATGAATATATCTTTCCTTTTTAAGGATCCATTTGTCTGTTGGAGTACTTGCGTTGATAGATTTGGAGCTTGGCCGGGATGGAGTAGTCTGTATTGTTTTGAGAAAGCCATGTTTTTGTAAAAAACACTAAAACACTACAGATTACTCCATCCCGGCCAAGCTCCAAATCTATCAACTCAAGTACTCAAAAAGACAAATGGATCCTTAGAATGAAAGATCACAGAAGCCATATTCATTCAAGAAATAAAGCCAGATTTGAATGTGAAAGACGAGCTTCAAAACATATTGGATTTTTAATTCTTTGAAAGTTTTCATGGCGATAATGTAATATAAATAAGTTTTGTGGAAACACCACGTAAAATATTTCTTTGCTAAGCTTTCGGCCTGTTGATTCAGGCCTTCATCAGAGCAATGACAACAAGCTGTTGGCTCACGTCATTTATAAACTAAGTAACTGATCAATTAAATCACGTAAGAATACAATGGCGTATCACATTAATTTTATTAATCAGAAAACAAAATAAAGAATGTTCTCAGAATAGGGCACACCACGTGCTGTTTAATGGCTGTCCCTCCTGAGAAATAGTGTGATGTTTTGCAATCTCAATAGATTCCCTGTTCTTCGCATGAAGTATTGCTTGTCGCTGGGTAAGAGTGATGACTCTTCCCACTTAACACGATGGTCATGCTTCCAAGCGTTTTTGGCAACAGCAGATTTATCATGTTGTGGCTTAGCCTTGGTGCATGTACATCGGGGAAACGGGAAGAAATTTCTCAACTCGCCTGAAGGAGCACAAGACATGTTGCATAAAAGCCCAACATGATAAATCTGCTATTAAACAGCACGTGGTGTGCCCTATACCGAGGACATTCTTGATTTTGTTTTCTGATTAATAAAATTAACGTGATACGCCATTGTATTCTTATACGTGATTTAATTGATCAGTTGCTTAGTTTATAAATGACGTGAGCCAACAACTTGTTGTCATTGCTTAGATGAAGGCCTGAGTCAACAGGCCGAAAGCTTAGCAAAGAAATATTTTACGTGGTGTTTCCACAAAACTTATTCATATATTGGATTTTATTATTTAAATCAATGTTCAGTTGCGTTTCTATTTTCTAATTTCCTTTCTTTCTTTTTAACAAACTAATTCTAATTCTCTATATCACGTCACTTCGAACTATTAAGAAAAAGCGTCAGCTGTGTATGTAATTTACGCAATAGCTACGCAAGCATGTTAAGTTTTAATTTTTAATAAAAAAAAAGCCTTTGGTTGTTAGTATTTATAGAATCTTATATTCACAATGAGGCTCAGAGAGAGTTCGATACTAGCCATTAAAATTTGGTTGAGAATTGGACGAGAATTTCATAAAAATCTGACCGCATTCAGACATGTTTAGGTTTGGTGAGCTAGCCTGGTTAGCGGGATACTTCGTTTTACTATAAACATCTTATAACCGGCTTGCGGAAGTATGAAATTTCTGAATTCAAGTTTTATTATTTTTCATTTTTTTCTTATAGGTCAGACTCATGGCTTCAAGCTGGCATAACAGTTTATTTGTATGGCCTTTACGTCAAGAAAGCTTTTGGGAATAACGAATACAGGGACTGGATACGCGAGGTAATAGTTTCAATGGGAAACTCCTAACAAACAAGTTGTTTCGGGAGTTCTTCATTTGACATAGTGAAATCGCCTGGCGTTAGACAAAGCATGATATAGAAGTCGTGACAAAAACGATTAGCAATAATGATCTTTTCGTATAGTGATATATGTATCTATCCATCGATTCTGTCCCTACGTCTATCTACCCATTCGTCGCTATTAAATGACTAATAATTAATCTTATGTAATTTATGTAAACTAAATTTAAATTAAAAATTCCTATCTATCTATTCTTCTTTCCGTTTGTTCGATCGTTAATTATCGATAATCCATTCATTAATCCATCTATCCACCCATTTATCCATCTATTTATCTATCTATTCATCCATTGATACTTCCAGCCATCCAGTTATTCAGCCATCTACCCTGCCAGCCAGCTAGCCATCTATTCGTCTTCCATCTCTCCGTCCAAACATTTATTCATACATCCATTTATCCATCCACGCATCTATTCATCTACCTATTGAGACAGACAGACAGACAGACAGATAGACAGACAGACAGACAGACAGACAGACAGACAGACAGACAGACAGACAGACAGACAGACAGACAGACAGACAGACAGACCGACCGACCGACCGACCGACCGACCTCATCCACCCAGTGGACGAACAGCTGTGACCATGCTGGTTGTACCTGTCAACCGTGTCTTTATCCGGGAGTTCATTCTAATCCACCAATGTATTTTCTCTTCTTTATTTGTTCTTTCTGTTACTGTGTATTGCTTTTACTTTTTCAACGTTTTACCTGTAGGAAATGAAGAAAGTTTGTCATTACGAAGTCGATGGCCCTGGTTTGACACCGTTGCACAACGCACGCTCCTCAGAGACTGCTGCTGCTGAAGTTACCTCGAGTGGCGAGCCTGAGACATCTAAATTCCAGCAACCTTGTTATCTACACATGCAGCATCCTCATATGACCTCGTGTAAACAGTTAGAGGCAGCCGTTAGTAAAGCCCATCTTGTGATGAGGATGATCGAGATGAGGATCGGTCAAGAACCGTTACTTCAGGTAATGAAGTTTTCTACGTTGTGTTTCGACACCAAATAACTCTAGACTATAGACTAAACTATAGACTAGACTTGACTATAGACTAGACTATGGACTATACGGACCACAGACTGCAGACTATACATACGATACAGACTATGCAGACTATACAGACTATAAAGACTATACAGACTATACAGACTATGCAGACTATGCAGACTATACAGACTATGCAGACTATGCAGACTATGCAGACTATTGAGACTATGCAGACTATGCAGACTATGCAGACTATGCAGACTATGCAGGCTATGCAGGCTATACAGATTATACAGACCCTAGACTAGACTAGATTAGATTAGATTAGATTAGATTAGATTAGATTAGATTAGACTAGGTTAGATTAGATGTCTAGATTAGACTACATTAGACTAGAAAAGCAAAACGAAACGAAATTAAACGACACCAAACACAAAAGAAAACTCAACTCATCTATGACTAAACTTTATTACTCGGGCTACTGTGGTATGCCGAGTCTAGGTTTCGACTTTTTTTGCACAATTTACTTCCGCTATTATTCATGCTTCCGGTGAGTTGTTAGCCATGACTGAGTGAGGTCGTGAGGAATGTCGTAAGTTATTTGCTCCTTTCGCTTTTGAGGTTGAACAAAAAGTTGAACAGCTTTGTCTTTTGATCAAGGTGTTCTTGCACGTTGTTTGTAGAGTTTGAAAGTGACTGACTGACTTTGTAGTTTAAAGGGTATTGGCAACAAAAATTAAGTTTGTCTACTTTGAAATAACTCATAAAATTGTAATAGAAGATCCTTTACAACTTTTTCGTATCTTTCTGCGTTTTCAAGATATTTCAATTTGTTTGATATGTAAATGAGATAGTCTCTGACGTCAGGAGTGGGGTAAAATATTTTGATACAGAGCAAAATCACTTACATATCTAACATGAAATGTTCAGCGTCGCAAGGAGTTTTTATGTGCACAGTTTCAAATGATTTCGATGAACAAACTTAGAGATATAACTGGTTTTGCTACATGTGAAAATATTTTACCCCACACCTGACGTCAGAGACCATCTCATTTACATATTAAACAAATTGAAATATCTTGAAAACGAAGAAAGATACGAAAAAGTTGTAAGGGATGTTGTGTTCACCAGTGTGAAGTATGCACCACATTCAGCCTTCGATTTTGTGATTGCTGCAATAATATGTCAATCAGTACTTTTACCAAAGCACCTCCGCGTTTTTCCAGTAACCCGAGTGAACGCCTGACCCAGGCGTCTTGTTTATATTGGTTTATATTGTGCGTAAGAATATCGTGGCTAAGGCTACTATAGCTACGCCTAACTATGGCTATATAACGTTATTGTGGCTACCGTCGATATTTCTCAGTTTTTTCAGACGAAAAATAATACTGGTCTCTTTAACAGGTCTTCAATAAACTTCTTTCACTTGCCAAAGCTGCTGTCAAGTCTAAATTTGATCTTAGTTCTTGGGGAAACATGCTTTTGTCAACAACTGGGGTACGTTGACTACAGTAGACTAATTTATCCTTGAATAGCATTTTGTAGCCTCAAGAGGCGAAACATTTTAACAAAATTGGACATAAAACAAGGATATTTTGAAATTTAAAAGCTACCCTAATATGGTAATTTATATCAATAATGTGACTTTTTTGTCGTTCTTGGGATAAGTATTGCAGAGATTATAGTTGACAATAATGTTTTTTGATTATTAGTTTCTTCGTTCAATTTCTATCGTTTCTGGAAAAGATCTAAATGTCTTCGTTGATCAATGGATGTATCCTTTTTAATGAACAGAAGAAAGTCGTATTCATATAATTTTTTATTTAAGTGTCACTGAGACGAAAAATCGACCACAAAGTTTTGCGGAAATTTAACTTCGACGAACTTAAACGAATATAAATACCCCGTGTACAAAATGTGAACCGATATAAACAAATATGTTTAAAGTTATAAACGTTTGAAATGCTGAAAAATTGCGTTCGCCATTAAAAGTGATACCTGAGAAGGGTTGTGACGTCATAGTCTTAACCCAAACTTGCGTGACTAAAGGTACGTTTACACACTGCGATTTGTCGGGCCGACAAATCGTAGTGTGTAAATGGACGTCCGATTCATGTCGTGAGTGCTGGCGTGAGCAAGTCCCGACACTAAAAATCGGGAGAAAAATCTGTAGCAAAGACACAGATTTCTCCAGAATCGTAGCGATTTTTTTCGGTAACTATGACTACTGAACTTACGCCATTTTTCGCCATTTCACGCCATTATATAGTAATGTTAAAATATTTATTAAACATCGTGAAAGAAAATTGGAGTTGCCGTTTACACACTACGATTTGTCGGGATGACGAATTACGGCATTAGTCCGCGAATCACGTAATGATTCGTCAAAATCGGCCCGACAAATCGCTGTGTGTAAACGTACCTTAAGGAAGAAACAACGATAGCGCATATAATTTGACAACAAAAATGTCGAATTTCATCATCATTTAGTTGTTCTTATGGCTAATAGCCATAGCCATTGGCTATGGATCGAAACGGAATCATCCGTTATATGTTTGGAGTATATGGTAGCCCATTTTGACGAATCTGGTTTCGGAATTTGCCAGGACGATGATTGTATTGCTTAGGCTGCTACGAGATCGATAATCGCGCAATACGAACAAGATATTGCCGAAGAAAAGCACAATAAATTTTCTATATAGCATTATACATTTCAATTCTGACGTCGTGGTTTCTTCTTGAAAAAGACAGTATTAGTCCGCTAGAGACACAGAAAGAGGTTTTTCACGATACGCTCGTGGCTTATTTGAGAGAATACTTAAAATGACAAAATAGCATTTTGCAGCTTATCGTTTCCTTGCTTTCCTTGAAAAATCTCAAAAACGATTTTTCATGCAGTTTGTCTATTAAGCAAACCAAATATTTTGACGTCACATGATGATTTATCGGAAAAAGTTAGGTATCCTTGCTATTATTAAAGCACATTAATTTGAAGGAAGCATGCATGTGGTTGCGTTTCCTCCACAACACCAAACATGTAAATTTTCAAGTGATTATGTTTGATAACAGCAAAGATATTTGATAATGCATGTAATTTTTGTTGGGTTTTTTTTTTCAAATCCAAACTTGGAGGTCTGGATGTCGCAGTGAAAAAAAGACCTTATGCTTCAAAACCGTACGTGACTAAGGAAACGTTGGAATTGGTTCGGAGAAAACAAGAGATTGGGAATCTGAAGGGAGGAAATCGAGAGAGTACAAGGACCTCAGCAACGAAGTGAAGAAAAGATGTAGAGAAGAGAAGGAGAACGAACGGTTGAACGAACAATGTGCTGATATCGATGAGATGGATAGGAGAAACTAGAGCAAGGCAATGTTCACGGCAGTAAAGAGAATGACGGGGCAGAAGCGTGAGAGACGATTAAATGGGATAAGGGACAAGGAGGGAAATCTGCTGACAGATGACGTGGAGATTGATCGGAGATGGGAGGAATATATGGCAGAACTGTACCGGAGCGATTTTGACAATGGGTTGAATAATAGAGACAGAGATGTAAGAAAATATAATCCAGAAGTGTTGAGGTGTGAAGTGGAGGACGTCATGCGAAGGATGAAGAATGAAAAATCAGAAGATGCAGACGGTTTGGTTGCGGAACTGCTGAAGTACGGTGGAGAGAAGGTGGTCGATGCAGCACACGAAGGCGTAAATGAAGTATGGAGAAGTGGAGTGGTGCCGAATAGTTGGAAAAGAAGTGAGTTTGTGGCGAAACCAAAACCCGGCAAGTCAAAGTTGGAATGCGGTAGACACCAAACGATAGCAATAATCAGTCTGATGTCCAAAATGGTAATGATGATTGCCAGGAATAGGTTGAGCCGGTGGAGCGAGGAAACACAGAGTGAGGCACAACACGGTTTCAGGCCTGGAAGAGGGACCACAGATGCGATTGTGTTAATGAAAGAGATAACGGAAGCAAGTGTAAGAAGGAAGGGGAAGCTTTACTGCGCGTTCGTGGATTTTACCAAAGCTTTCGATAGGGTCCCGTTAACGGAGATGTTTGAGTCACTGAGGAGCATGGGAGCACGTAAGGGAGTGGTGGATATTGTGGAGTCAGCGTATGCTGGAGCCGAAGCCAGGATGCAGGGAACATCATGCCAATCTTGGGTAAAAACACCGATCGGTTGCAGACAAGGCTGTCCCCTTTCCCCTTGCTATTCAACAGCTATCTGGGAGCAATTATCCGACAAATGGAGCTGCAGGGTGGGGTAAGGCAGGGACCGCGGAGCAGGGGGCTGGGGGGCTTTAGCCCCCCCCCCCCCCCAATAATTTTCTAAACATATGTGATTTTTATATAGCGATTTTTATATAGCCCTAATTATAATGTATAAAAATTCCTTACCCTAAACGTGCACGTGTCTATTGCTAAGACACCCCCGATCGAACCTCTATGTGAGATTTTCATTGAGAGACGAACATCTGCTCTAAATAATTTGGGATTGAATTTTGATACATTATAATTAGGGCTACTTGAAGTCTTTGCCGAAAAATAGCTTTACGCCGCTGTGCAGTAATTTCAAGAGGTGTGAATTAATCACTGTATTTAAATGTGGGCTTTTCTACTGTTTTTGTAAGAAACGTTTTAAACCGCAACTAGTAAATTTGATTGCATTTCCGGGGAGCATACCCCCGGACCCCCCTACAAAAATTGCCCTGTAAGGATCGGAGGGGCGAGATGATTCAGGATGTGAGGTATGCGGATGATGTGGCACTGGTGACGACGACCCGACAAGAGCTGGAAGAGAACCTCAAGGAGTTCAGAGAGGTATGTGTGAGGAACGGAATGGAAGTGAACTGGGGAAAGACGTAGATCATGGTGACGCAAGGAAAAGATGGAGACGATGAAGACCGAGAAGTAATAAACATCGGAGACGAGAGAGTGGAAGTGGTGCAGGGTTTCCAATACCTGGGTCGGATTTTCAGTAAAGATGGTGAAGATACGAAAGAACTGAGACGGAGGTGCGCAATGGTCAAGGCTGATTTGTGGAGGATGTCGAAGCTAATGGGAAGCGGGAAAGTATCGAAAGACACAAAGGATAGAATTTTCAATTGTATATATGCTTATCGAAGTTAATGTATGGGTGTGAGAGTTGGAGAATGAACGAGAAGGAGAAGAAGATGATCAATGCGGTGGAGTCATGCTATGCATTGTTGAAAGCAAACGTGAAATGGACAGACATGCGGACAAATAAGTCGGTTTTTGAGGAGGTAGAAATGGAACAGGGTGATTTGCTGAAGAGAGTGATCCGAAGAAATGCGACGTTTGTGGGACACATCAAGGATGAACGATGATCGGCTGCTAAAGAGAGTGGGAGATAAGAGATGGACACCGAGAAGTGAAAAGGTGGCGAAGGCGAACGGAGGTGGACGCGGAGGTGACGAAACCTACGGAACCTACGAGAATAGCATTAACAATGACGTTGCGGAGTGAACGGGGGAAACCCCAGGACTAAATTTAATTTACTTAATTTCAAATACGACAGACTTATTTTCGTTTCATGGGCGCTTCAAATGAAACGGTCAGTAAAGACCTACTTAATATTAACGAGTTTTCTGATTGGCTATAAGTAACCAATCACATTGTTGATTATCAATTCGTTCCCACGCTCCTTACTGATTAGGGTTTGTGGAAGCTGTTGGGTTAGGTTATGTAAGCTAATCAAAAGCCTTCTTATAGTATAGGTGCGTGATGACCCGAAACAGTTGATTTCAATTTTGCATTTTACTACCCACAGTCTATGTGACGTCATTTTAGAAAAATTTAGCTCAGCGGTAAACTTTGTTTCTGAGTAGGGTTGGGTTTTTTGTTGGGGCTATAAATAACCGAGGCTTGCGGTTAATGTCAAAGAAAAACACCTAAAAAGTAGAACAAAAAATATATTTTTCATACGTTTTTTTTATCTATAACTGGATTTAGGCAGAGTGTATCCACTTGGATAAACCAGCAGTATTGGGTTGGCATTGACCTGTTTGATTGACAACGAGAGTTTACCAGACGGGAAAATGCAAGTCCATTATATAATACGGAGGTTGTATAAGAAGACGAGAGACTGGCAGATTCGTCTGTGTTCTATGGAGTTAATGTTTACAAAGTTTTTAACATTTTTACCGTCAGTTGATATTTATTTTGATGTTTAGTAGCACCAAAATAATGCAGAGTCATAAAGCCTTGACATATTTTTAGATATAGGAATGGCGTAGTTTGTTTTTCCGGTACGTTCGTATTTAATCGCAAAAGAAATATTGTAGAACTGGATTTGAAGCAAGATTTGAAAAGAGGAACATTTAAATATATGGTCAGTAAACGTGTATAATATAATAATAATAATAATAATAATAATAATAATAATAATAATAATAATAATAATAATAATAATAATAATAATAACAATAATAATAATAATAATGGAAACTTTATTGAAATACTTTATATATATATATACAATTATAAATCTCACTAATTAAGGTAATTTATAATTGACTACTTGAACCTATTTATTGTTTACAACTATATAGAAAAATTTGAATTTAAAATGTATCTTCAAATGTTCATTAAGTCTGGATTTGTCCAATCCTTGTTTCTACAACAAAATATATAGTATGTTGTTCTAATGGCGACAGACATTATTTTCTTAATACAAAAATTATGGTGATTTTTATCAAGACCTAAATCGTTTAACATCTCCAAAAAGGTACGACATTCTTTTGAGAAAACACCTAAGGAACTGATTGATAAATTTACAAATTTGACAGTTTTAAAATGTTCCTTTTGCTGGGTAATTACATCCCTGTATCTTGCTCTTTTGCGATCAACGTTAGTTTGGAGATTAGATTCATATCCGACGGAGAGTTCAAGGATATAGAGACAAGACACAAAAAATAATAATAATAATAATACCATGATCGCCTCGGATTCTTTTGTTCTTCGAGGGAATGTAAACCTCGTATTTCCCTCATCGCTCATGCAAAAGGGAAATTTATCCTTTGTCTTTTAATTTTCCCGTGCATGTTGATGAGGGAAAATTAGAAGACAAAGAAATCTTTTGTCTTCTTCTAAATTTCCCGCTTGCATATATTTTCCCTCATCAACATGCACGGGAAAATTAGATGCAACTTCTCTGATCAACCGTGTAAATTTCCTGTCGGTAAGATTCTCAAAGTTTTCCTCGGCGATCATAATATTACAAACTAATAACATGACTTTTCCGGAAATTAGCGATTAAATTTCCCCTTTGCCTCGGAAAGATTTGTAAAAGTCATCGGGCCGCTTTCACAAACCTTCCCTCGGCGGCGGGGAAATTTAATCGCTAATGTACCTCAAGTCATGTTATTACTTATAATAATATAATATTAATATAAAAACATCTGACTGCTCCAACCCTGAATCGAACCCAGGGTCTTTGAATCGACACATCGGCACTCTAACCACAGAGATATTGAGACACGGACAGGAAAGTCGAGATTTCAAAACTGGTAAACCGGCCAAGATTATGGACGGCGTCACGATGGCAACATCAAACAAGACGTGGGATGCAGGGGTCTCTCTGTGTTCTTGTAGAGACCTCGGCCAGCAGGGAACAGGCACGTCACGCGTCTAACTGTGATTTCGGGAGAGGTAAGTACGGGGAGATACGGCTGGTAATCTAGCCTATAGGACAGGCCGTCACTCATTCAAATGCTAACCGGGCTAGCGGGCTTATAACTTCGGCTCTCGGAGGTGAGGTAACGTTGATAAATCTATAAAATGACGGCGTTGTCCATGCTAGCCAGCCAAACGTTGTTCTAGCCAGCCAAACGTAGTTTATTTCTTTGCCAGTGAAATGTTGTTTTATCCCCTGAAGAAGCCGTAACCATGTTGTGCATTTTAACTTATCGTTAACTAGATTAATTGCATAATTTTTCAAAAATATTTTGTCTGCACGAACATATTTACAACACACTAGACACAAGGCGTCGTTCTCATTGTGCTCTGATCAGCAGTCAGCGCTCAACTCAGCACGAACCCATTCACAGGACACTAAACACAGAATGTCGCTCCCTGATCGGATTTTAGATCAATATTCAGCGCGAACCAGTAGTTTCGGCTCGGTTTATTTTTCCTTTTTGTGTCTGCCTGATAAGCTTAAAACGAATTCGAACTATTTTTCGTTTGGTTACGTTCGGAGTCGCTGGCAGACCGAGTCTAAGGTTTCGGCTCCGTTTCTGTGTTGTTGTTTTTTCCACACAAAATGGCAAAATTTTGCAATACTTCCCGTCAGCAGTTGCGAAACTGTGAGGCATGTATTGTAGCGTGGTCGAATTTGCGAGTTCTTTCTTTTGAATAGCTTTACCTTTCGATGAAGTGTTTTCGGATCTTGATCTGGAACGGTGTTGGAATATTTTGCAAGTGACCGAGTTATAATTGATCAGTAATGCGGCAGATTGCAGCTGACAATTGTCTTCGTCATAAATATGCTTACAAAGGTTTACAATGTTTACAACTGCACACGCCGACCGCGGTAGACCTATACGTAGACAACGTAAAAGATGACGAGCTATTTCGAAACGGGTTGGCCCTGGCCTTGCTGCTTAGTCCAACAACTACAAAATGCAAGTGTAATAATAAGCACCAGCCTGCGTGCAGACTCATCGTTATCATGTAATATGAGTCTGCACGCAGGGAGTCTGAACGCCGCCTAAGCCAATCAGTTATCTGAATTGTATATCATGTGAGGTTTCCGTTCACACTTCAAGTATTGACTCGCCAACACAATGGAAGCATTCTCGTTATTCCTCGGCCTTATTGGACTTATTTTGACTCTAGTCTCGCTGCTTTTGTCATGTGCGTGTATCTATTTAGTGTACATCCACAACAAATACTCACATTTGCCCGGTCCACGTCGCTCTAGTTTTTTCTTGGGGCATATTCCCGTGATTGCGACTTACTTCAAAGATGGCAAAATCTTTTACGATTATTTGCTCGACATGTACGAACAGTTTGGTCCGGTTTATGTCGTGTTTTTGGCCCACAGACCAGCAGTCATTCTGACCGATCCGCTCTATCTCAAGCAGATTTTTATCGATTCGCACATCAATGTTCCCAAGCATGCAGTCGTGTACGGTAAGATCGGATTCATATACGGGGAGAGAGTTTTGGGCTATGGTTTGGTGACCAATATTGACAATACTTCGTGGTTGCGAAGACGTAAGATGATCGCTCCAGCATTTCACCGACAAAATCTGAAGAAACTCATGACTCCGTTCAACGAACTAAGCGACAAACTGAATGTGAGGCTGGCGAGTTGTGCAAACGAAAATCAGGAAGTCTGTATGTTACACGAGCTAGGGAACACTACCCTTGATGCCATCGCTCGGGTGGCTTTCGGTTTGGATCTGGGAGCGATAGACGACCCGAGTTCGCCATTTCACGAGACAATTGGCCGTGTCTTTCAGGGTATAGAGGACAATATCCGAAGTGTTTTCCCGTCGTGGTTTTTACAAGTTTACCAGTTCGGCCTTTTCCAGACGGAAGTTCAACGAAGCCAGATCAAGGCGGCGAAATTTCTCAGGGATTTCGCCAGAAAGTGTATTACGCAACGATTTAGCGAGGTCAAAGGTGGGGATTCCTCAAATGATATATTATCTCACATCGTGAAATGCGCCGAGGAAGATGATACTATGACCATGGAAGACCTTGTCGATGAGTTTCTAACATTCATTTTTGCTGGATACGGCACCACGGCCAGCACGTTGGCGTTTACGTTATTCGAAGTGATCAGCAATCCAGAAATTGAGCGAAAAGTCTTGGATGAAGTACGAGAAGTAATCCATACAAAAGATAGCGTTGAGTACGAGGACCTCCCGCGGCTGAAATACGTAGGTCAATGTGTAATGGAGGCCATGCGAAAATTCATAATCGTTGGCGGGCCAACACGAGCTTTAACAAAAGATGTCGTTGTCGGTGGTTATAAAGTGCCAACTGGGTGTTTCGTCACAGGCAATAAATACGCGATTTGTCATAGTCCAAATTTCTGGAAGGATCCCGAACGTTTTGATCCCAGTCGCTTTGAATCCCCAGAGGATATCCCCAACTTCCGGCACATGTATTTCCCGTTTTCGATTGGTCCCCGGAACTGCATCGGGCAAACATTTGCCATGTTTGAGGCGAAGGTGCTGTTTGCTCGTCTCATTCAAAAATTCAAGTTTCGACTTTTACCCGGGCAAACTTCAAAGATCGAGCAAAAAAATACACTCATTCCCAAGGACGGCGTACGATGTACGATTCAACTTCGCTAAACTGAAACACTGGCTGTTTGTAAATGTGTTCTGCATATATATGTACGACCTTGAAGTGTTTATGCAGTGGAAAATTCCGTTCAAAATGAACTCTCTTACTCAAAATAGCTATAGAAATTGTAAAGGTTGCTCACTTCGTTCTTGAGACAATGTGCACGACGTGACATGAAAATTTACTCCAGTTTTTTATGATTGAATTTTGAAGAGCACTTAAAATAGAAAATGAAAAATTGCTTTTACATGCGTTTCGCATCTTATTCTATTTTCTAGTTGCTAATCAATTGTAATTTGAGCTATGACAGTTGTGCAAAGTACAAAACAGAATCAACCATACCTTCGGATTGATAGAATAATTATTGTGGGACAGTAATCTCAGGTAGAGAATAATGATATTTAACAGTTATACCATGAGCTCATAGCCAACGAGGCGCTTCGCCGAGTTCGTATACAACGAGAGCGGATGGTATAACTGTTTTATTATATAGCCAAGTACTTTACAAGAGACAAAATTACAGCGAAATGTTTGAAACGACAAACTTCCGGCATAGGCAACTAATACTTCCGCCATGCGTAAGATGCATTCACATAGAGTTTCTCGCTGAGCTGTTCGGTAAACAGCTTCGAAATGTTGTATAAATGAGTAATGTTGCTCGAGAGGCAAAAAATGTGTTAAGCCGATCAACAAAAAAGATTAAAAGGTACCTTTATGAAGTCAAAAGGTGGGTCAGTTGTTTATATTAGCGTTGCTGTCGTGAAAAAGGTTTTGATTTCATGCAAAAATGAAACTGAAACACCTTCGGCAGTGAAACTAAATTACTTAGTTGGTTGTTTTTGAAAAGAACATGCTTTTTACTACTCCAAATGCTTATCTAAATAAAAAAAAAGTTTCTTTACTGGTAATCTCCTGCGAAATGTGTGTTGTAAGCTTGGTTTTAACCGCGAGTTTCTTTGTTTAGCAACAAATTAATATCAACCCGTTAATTTAGTCGGGTTTTTGAAGTAAAAAGACGTAATTTTTAGGTGAATTTTACCATTTAACATGCTAAATTGTGTATCTGTTAATGTATTTTTACACAGTGTTGTTTTTTTATACATTGGTTTGAGGATGTTAATGTTTTTCTGTATAAAAATCCGTCAATTCGGATTGTTTTTCTTCTACTAGCAGGATATGAGCTGATAGCCTGGGCCCGGTTGTATAAAAAAGTGATTAACTTTAATCATGATTAGTGCTTAATTCTAGCCAATCAGGACCAGTGTTTGAGATTTAACTACGATTTAATCACCCAAAAGGTGATTAAATCATGATTAAAAGTTTTATACAACCGGGCCCTGGTAGTAGGGAACCAATCAGATTACGCAAAAGCTCGTATCCGATAGCATGCTATATAATAATAGGTGCTACTCAAAGTGACAAACTATACCTGGTAAATAGAAAAAAAACTCTGCTCGACTACGGCTGGGAGTCGAAGCCGTGCTGTGCTGTTCAGATACTACGGTTCCGGTTTGAGCGTGGACACGCGTAATTTGACAACACACGCTTCACACGGGAAACTAACATGTTGCTAAGCGGAAACTGTAACGTTACTAAGGCCAAACGGTATTGTTTCAATTTGAAACGAGCGCCAAATTTTCAAAGCAAGTGTTGCCATGTTTATAACTCATCTTTATACACAATTAAATCTTCGTCAAGTGAGGCTAAGAACTCCACAGTTCTTTTCCGATCGGCCATTTCGCTGACAAACCCCACAACGCGATGTTTTCGGGAAGAAACAATGCCGTTTGGCCTTAGTAACTTCGCAGTTTCCGCTTAGCAACATGTTAGTTTCCCGCGTGCAACGTGTGTTGTCAAATTACGCGTGTCCACGCTCAAACCGGAACCGTAGTAACTAGTCCAATGCTCCACTGACGGAGGTACGTGGTTAGCTGTGGTCGAGTTGAGTTTTTCTCTGTTTACCTGGTATGGTTCGTCACTCAGGGTAGCACCTAATATCGTTATTCTCCACCTGAGTTTACCATCCCGCAATCTTTATTACTACTACTTGAGCTATATATATTTAACAATTATTCACCTCAGTGGAGGTGAATATCCACACTATTCACCGACACTGAGGTGAATAATTGTTTTAGCATATACCTCATAAATGAAATAACAAGTTTAACATTCTTATATTTTTCGGAGAGTATAAGAGTATAAACAAGACACGGCCGTCGCCGTCGGCCGCCAGCAACTCGGTGTACTCAATTATTTGTCGACAAAACAGTTTTTACAGCTTTTGAATATATTAATGGCTAGAAAATTGTAAAGAAACATACCTGTGGACACTCTTCTACTTAATTTTGTTGACTTTTCTCGTTATTCTACTACATCACCCTTGTTTATCAACAAAATCTCCTGCTTCGGTAAACAAAGCAAAACTGGTCGCCATCTTGTTTTGCCTGCAGGTGAATAGTGCAGGATATCCCGAGCTAGAGGAACCAATCAGATTGCGCGAAAAGCACTATTCACCTGCGAGGTATATGCTAAATATATATATATATATACTGTAATGCTTCAGTTTTCTAATCTTAGTCAGAATAAAAATAGTGTCTCTTGTTGTTTTATACGGTATGGGTAATTGTGCCTTTCCAGTGTTTGCAATTGGCCCACAACAAAAATATACTCTACCATAAACCTATTCACATTTTTGAGTATCAATCAATTTAAAAAAAAATACTAATTTCGATTTTAACCTATCTCAACACGTACCCTAAACTTAAATTTTAAAAGATTACTGTTACCTCCCCTTTCCCATTTTTTCGATAATATCCAGTCACCTAGTACCCTAAACCTAATCACATTTTTATGTATTAATTTCAACGAATATGGTTAGCAATTAACCCTAGACTCATCTAGACTGGGCTTTTTTTGGTCTTCTGAGAGGTTGGGGGGGGGGGGGGGGGGAGTGCCCGTGGTTAATATCTCAGAAGTATATATGCTATCGAAGTGAAACTTGGTATGCTACTAGAACATTCAAAAATATTTTCATTTTCATTTGTTTCACCCCAGATGTTACGTATCTATGACGTCATTGGTGACGTCATACCTAAAAATACAACAAAGTGGAATACAGCCAACTAATAGACAAGAAAAACTCTCGAATCAATTTTTTTTATTATTACTGTAGTTAGAGCCAGTAGAAAGAAGATAAAACTATAAAACGTAAGAATTTAGGAAGAGTTTGGTTTATTTTTGGTTTATGGCCGTTGAGGTAGTTGTTGTAATAAGAAGGTAAATGTTCTGTTTTTTTATCTTTAGACATTATTTCATGTATCCTATGAGCATCCGTAACTTTAAAAGCAATTTTTCGTAAATATTAAATTGATGACGTCACTGTATGACGTCATTGTTCAGCCATCTTGGATTCCGCCATATTGGATTTGTGACGTCATTAGATGAACTTAAATAGCACAAAATTCATGGATTATATTAAAAATACTAAAGTTAGTCAAATACTAAACAAAACCCAAAAAATATAAATTAAAGCAGAATTTCGAAATTTTTGCCAGAAACGTCAGCAAAAGCGTGGTTGCTATGGCAACGCTAATCAGTGTAAAAAAAAGTTTTACCCACAGAAGTGTTCCGCAACACTAGTTGAAAAGTCAGAAAATTTCGTGCATTTATTTAAAATACTCAAGCTTTAAATTCGCCTCGGGCACTTTCCATCCCAGTCTAGATAGGGTTAATGTAAATTTATAATTTAAGAAAAAGTAAAGACCAATCGTCATTTAAGGGTTGGCATTCCTGATGCATAGTTCTGAACTTCTATGGATTCGCGGATCCGTCGTTGGTGGAATTGATTGTTGTCAACGATCAACGATGCCTGTTCCCACTTGATGATGTGGTCCTGCTGCCACGCATGTTTAGCAATCGATGACTTTTCCGTTTTGGGCTTTCGAGCTAAAGATGCTTTGGTTGGTAAACATTCGTGGGAGCAGCACCACATCGTCAAGTGGGAACAAGCATCGTTGATCGTTAACATGTTTGAATAAGAATATAGCTAAATTCCCATAGGATAAAGATAGTTCACCAATTTGGCCGCCATTTCATTGTTTCTGTGCACCAACATGGCCGCCGTGACGTCACATAAAAACGATCTATATGAAACGTAGGTTCGTCGCGGGCAATCGAACTTTGTTTGTCATGGCAGAGGTATTTGAATTTAGCCATGATTTGTCGAAACTTGAATAAATAAGTTACTCGTTGGAGTCGCTCAATGATGAGTGTGACTGCCGATTCCAGGTTCGTGGTGACAAATGGGGATGATTGATAATATTGCGATAATAAGAGTGCTCCATGCTAGTGATGAGAACGATTCATGACATATAGTCCAGAGGCTGGAGGGGAAGTATTGTCACCCGAGCGGAGAATTTACGATACCAACTTTTTTTAGTGTAATTTGGGGTGTAGATTACGATTTTGCATGTTGATCAAGTGTTTGAGGGGGCGTTTCCGAGAAACGGGGGTGAAAGGGGGGGGGGGGGGTCTTTACCTTATCAGTTTTACCTTAAAGGACATTGGAAGTATAATTTAAGTTTGTCTCATTTGAAAGAACTCCTGAAATGGTATAGTAAGACTCTTTACAATTTTCCCATATCTGTCTTAGTTTCCGAAATACTTTGGCCAAAATCAGCGTGCAGTCCGCCATTTTGTAGATCGTGAAATATATGACAAAGAGTGACTAACTGTTTGTACGTACCTTATTGATCTGTTTACATTCTTTCAACCCATTTCAGCTCAAAAATACAGTAGATGAAGAGTTGGATGAACACGTTTCGTGAATCTAAAGATTCAATGTCTATTGATATGAATTTTCCCTTTTTTTTTATATTTAATTTTTTCATATCAATAGACATTGAATATTTAGATTCACGAAACGTGTTCATCCAGTTCTTCATCTACTGTATTTTTTAGCTGAAATGGGTTGAAAGAATGTAAACAGATCAATAAGGTACGTACAAACAGTTACTCACTCTTTGTCATATATTTCACGATCTACAAAATGGCGGATTGCACGCTGATTTTGGCCAAAATATTTCGAAAACTAAGACAGATATGGGAAAATTGTAAAGAGTCTTACTATAGCATTTCACGAGTTCATTCAAATGAGACAAACTTAAATTATACTTCCAATGTCCTTTAAGGTAAAACTGATAAGGTAAAGCCCCTCCCCCCTTTCACCCCCCGTTTCTCGGAGACGCCCCCTCAAACACTTGATCTACATGCAAAATCGTAATCTACACCCCAAATTACACTAGAAGAAGTTGGTATCGTAAATTCTCCGCTCGGGTGACAATACTCCCCCTCCAGCCTCTGGACTAATAGCAATGATAATAATGTATTGCTCAGCTCCTGTGTGTTCTCGAATGACTGAGCAGACCAATCGTCGAGGCACAGACTTTAGGACAGTTTGGGCAGGGGAATGTGCCAGGTTCTCGGTCTTGCTTTCTTCCTCTGCCTCTTTTCGGTCAGATGAGGATGGCGATGTGCTTCAAATACCTAGATCCGTTATCTGACTGCGGCTCTTCAATCACTTTTCTGTTCAGCCAGCTAGCTCTTCCTATGAGTTGTAGTCGATCTGGGCGGCCTTTAGGTGGGGTTTCAAAGTGTCCTCGCGTTCACTGTCCTCCGACTGATCCCTGACTTTCCCTCAGCTGTGAGTAGAAGAGCTGCTTGGAAAGTCTGTTGTCAGACATGATTATTACTCCGATACTTGTGGTTTTAACCTGGGAGGAACATTGGAGTTGGTGCAATAGTCCTTCCACGTGAAACAGTAGTAACAATTAAGCTGGTACATCATGCGAAATTGCTTTTTTTTCCCATAAACGAATTTTGCACAGGTCCCATGAGCTTAATTTTAGTTCATTGTATAGCTCTAGTGGTGGTCTTGAATAATGAAACGCTTTATAGTATGCGGCAGATTTTATGCATAAAGTTAGGTTTTCTGGATTTATTGGAAACCCGATTTTTTACTTAGGTTAACTCGACGGTATAAAACTGTTCAGTATTCAAGACCACTACTAGAGCTATGCAGTGAACTAAAATGAAACTTAAATCGGCATTAACAAACTATGTTGAAAAAAACAAAAACAATTCCGTATGATATTCAGCCACCTTGAATAAATAGAGTTCTAGTCCCGCAAGCCGTTGTAAACAGTAGTGTGAGTAACTTCGTTACAAGAAACTAGTTACAGTAACTAGTTACATTTTTAAGTAACTGTAACTGAAACTAGTTACTTTTTCTGAAGAAGTAACTGTAACCATAACTAGTTACTTTTTGAAGTAACTATGACTAGTTACTTTTTTAAAGAACTGTAACTAGTTACAATATTTGGTTAAAAAATGTGACTAGTATAGTTACTGATATTCAGTTGAGCATGTCATTCTTTCTTGATAAAAATGGTTTTGATATAATAATAAAGGTACAGTATGTACACATTTGACTATTTCTGCTTTGTGACAACTATATTTAGGCATTTAGCTGTAAAAACATAATTATGGTACTGGCATCTAAAAACCAGTGATTTCTTTGTTGATTCTAGTAACACGGACAAAGGAATGTAACTTTGTAAATAGTTACAAATTTTTTTAAGTAACTTTGTAACTGTAACTAGTTACTTTCTTTTCATTGTTACTTTTTCGGTAACTACTGTAGTTACTTTTCTAACGATGTAACTGTTACAAAAATTATGTAACTTCTACAGCACTGGTTGTAAACCTAATTTTAAAATCATGATTGTTACGAGTCTATGAAGGATTCTGTTCTGAATGTTCTATGTCTCGTGATTTATAATTGTGTTTTTAATTGATATTTGTTCCAGGGTCCTCTTACAGTTTGTATTCAAGAACTTGATGGATCGTTCAAGCACACAGTTCAGATTGAAGATTCTTTAAGTCACCATGAATTGCAATGTCATTCTAAGAGCAGACGGTTAGTACTGTACTAGTCAACCGTATAACCGCAAGCATAATAGTATTTTGGGGTCGCTTTTCGGAAATTTGTAACCAGGCCTTATTCAAGATGGCTACATGTGTGAATCACTGAACTATATATAACTGGACTACGGGTGCTTGCCCAAAAATGTGTGACCATTTTCAGATTAAAAATGGCGGCATTTATAGGTCCTTTTGCTAATGGTAGCGACCACTGACATGTATTTATCGCAACTTCGTTAATATTGTTTTCAATATTTATGTAAATGAAGACGATTTTTGTCACTTTACATGCATGGTTGGTCATTGTTAATTGTGGAACCAAGACTGAAAAGGCGTACTGAATTATTTGTCTGACCAAATAGGAATACTATCAGTAGAACATGATTTCGAGTTTGTATAAACAAAGTATCAGTTTACGTTGGCGGCCCGGAACAGAGACTTATTGTAGCTCTGAACTACAACATAATTACTAGACAATTATTGCTGTAGGCTTGTAGCTCTATAATTAAGACGTCCCGGGTGTACGACACGAATAATCAGCAATAAAATAAACAATTAATATATGGAAGTTGTACAAAAGTTTGTTTTATGAAGTCGCCGGCTCTATAAAGAATGGCAAGCGATGAAGAACACGAGAAAATCGTAAAGAAGCGAGGCGTAGCCGAGTTCTCCTTAGAGTGTCTTTATCAATTAACCTTTTCCAAGCGTCGTTATAACTCGATAAAGTCATCATTTTAGAAGACAAAAGGCTTTTGACTGACAGATTTTGACGGTCTTCCACTGTCCCAGTCTAGACCGTCTGATAGTTTGTCGTCCGGCTTTCTTGTTTTAACGACGGGAAAATAGACGGACGATGGAAATCTTTTCGTTTATCGGACTATAAAACACCTAACGAATAACGACGAGTTTCTTGTCTAAAATATGCAATTTTAAATACCTGTGTCAACAGTCCGGTCCTTAGGTATCGGTCAGCGACCATTACCATTAGCAGAAGGACCTATAAATGCCGCCATGCATTTTGAAACTGAAAATGGTCACACTTTTCCCAACTCAAAAGTAATAGGAGCACGCAGTCCAGTTATATATAGGTCAGTGGTGTGAATATGTTAAAATGCCACCTAACCCAAATAATGCCACCCTAACCCTAGTCAGAAACCAAGTTTACAGTCTAGCTTTTACTTTAACCAGACTCACCGGCGAGTTTGCTGTTTGACATTATAAGATAATCACACAGGCAGCCATCTTGAATAAGGCCTTGTTACTTAGGAATATTTCCAAAGAGTGAGCTTAAAATATTATTCAATACTACCGGAAATACATTATTTCTTTTACTTAGTTATTCGTTTGCTGACTCACTCACTCACTCACTCACTCACTCACTCACTCACTCACTCACTCACTCACTCACTCACTCACTCACTCACTCACTCACTCACTCACTCACTCACTCACTCACTCACTCACTCACTCACTCACTCACTCACTCACTCACTCGCTCACTCACTCACTCACTCACTCACTCACTCACTCACTCACTCACTCACTCACTCAGCAAACTTTGTTATATCTCCAAGTTTGTTCAACAAAATTTCTTGAAACTGCGCACATTAAAACTCCTTGTGACACTAAATATTTCATGTTCAGCAATCGATGAGTGATTTTGTTATGCATGCATCAGTGTAGCTTGGAACAATCTGAATGAATTTCATCAATTACTTATACACATGCGATCGTCGGTGACAACCGCATGTGGGACAGCATCGGTGAAATACATTCAGATAGCGTGAAGTGCGCATGGGCCCAGAGTGCTCAAACTTCCCCTCCCCCCTCCCCCCTCCCCCCTCCCCCCTCCCCCCTCCCCCCTCCCCCCTTCCCCTTCATACGTTCATTGGCATAGTAATTTTGAAAATTAAGCTTATCTCAGCCGTTAAAAACCAGCGAGAAACTTAGAGCGAGTCTATATCACATATATAGATCCGATACGCTCATGATTTTTCTTTGTGTTTTCCTCATGAATTATTAATGAATTTTAGAAATATATATATATATATATATATATGGGCCCACGTGTGGCGTGTGCTGTTAGCGCGCTGCCTCTCACCAAAAATTTAAGCCCGGTTAGACGGGGTTAGTACTTGGATGGGTGACCGCTTGGGAATCACCCTGTTATCGAGCTTTGAACTTATGTGAGTAGAGCTGTAGTTTATCTCTCCTGTGCTTCGAGGTTTTCGCCTGGTTCTCCGGTTTTCCTCCCTCCATAAAAAATCAACACCTAACATCTTAGCTGTGATCCGTGGTCTGAACTGTGTCGTATGGCGGCCGCCTGGAGCGCCTTTGATATGCCTCGACAAGGCCACGTTGATCTGTGTCCTTCGTAATTCAGCCGCTGGGTGCGAGGAAGGATGATTAGCCCCAGTCCTTTCTTTCTTTCTCTTTCTTTCTCATATGTATGTACTATGTATGTATGTATGTGTGTATATATATATATATATATATATTGGAGCAAAAACCAACCTGCTCAACCACTTTAATTTGTTTGTATTAATATAGATTGATCTGTCCGTCTGTCTGTCTGTCTGTCTGTCTGTCTGTCTGTCTGTCTGTCTGTCTGTCTGTCTATCCATCTATCTATATATATATTGCAATGTTCTTTAAGTTTACGAGGTTTCCAAAATGTCTTATCAGTTTATTTGAAATGTTATATAAATCACGTGATCACGCAGGTGAACTTTGGTTAACTTTTATTCAGTGTTATTTGACTATTATACTACACGTTGATATTCAGAAAATGTAGTCACCATCATTTCCAAAATTTTTGCTTTTCTAGAAGCCTTTCCGGCTTCTACCATGATGGCCTACAGCCAGACAATTCGTATGTCTTGAGAGAAATAATTTAGATCAAATTTTCTCAATTCATGCAGCATTTTTTTTTTTACTTGTAGAAATAAACGAAAGAAGATTCCTCTTATGACTGGAGAAGAAGTGGACATAGATCTAGATACTATGGAGTGAGTATATAGTAGTTTATGTACGATTGAATAAACTACGTTGCGAGTAATCAACGTAGTCGGCAAACTTCAAAGCATTTATAATGAATTGTGATTTTACATTGAAACGGTCTTCACCGTGTACAGAGCTTATGATATTTGCTGACTTAAATTTAAATAACACGTTTCAGTGATTGAACCTAAATGCTACTATTGGATAATTGCTTCATTATGCTAAAAGTACTTTGTTGTCTCCGTGTATAAGTTTGCATAAACGTGAACAAAAAGATAGAACAAAGACTTAGCTAAGTTTCCTGATCATTTATCTCGATTAACTATGATGAAATGAAACTGCATGACTGCCAACGTTTTGATGTAATATATTATACGATAGGAGGAGTGTTTTATCAGATATAAAGACTAGACAATAGCCGAGTATCTTTTACCTGATAAATCCACGTACCGTGAGGGTTGAATAGCTTGAAAAACGACCATTGCGTTTTTACAAACACTTGCATAAGAACAATGAAAATTACTTGGTTAACGGTCTCGTGATTTTCATTGTCCTCTCGTGTTTGTAACCCCTGGTAAAACACTCCCACTCGTTTATGAAATGTTACATCATACACTATATAGAACGAGTATTTTATCACGATATATAAACACTGAAGCCGAGTCCTGATTGGTCAATACCCGTTTTTGGATTAGACTGTTCAAACACGGAAATCTAAAGCAGTGAAATAAAAGTAGCGTGCTGCGTAGGCAGTGTTGAAACAACAATCGAAATATAGTAAGGGTAGATATACTGCCGAAACAGAGAACGTAAAAGTCTAACGTTTCGAGCCTTCGTCAGAGGGCCTTTGATGGTCCTTCGCTCGAAACGTTAGACTCCTACGTTCTCTGTTTGGGTAGTATATCTAATTTAAAGCACTAGCTTTGTCGTATTTTATATAAAAGCAAAATAAAGTTGAAACAAAAAAAGTAAAAGTAATCATGTATAACCGGACTTTAATTGTGAGATGCTTTAACAAAAAAAAACACGTTCAACAAATGCTCAATTCTCCGAAAACGCCCGATGGTGTGATCAGTTTACATTTTAATTCAAAGCGACTTAACGGAATAAAATTGTGTATAAATACATCTTGTAATCTTGACTGATGAACTCACTTGGAAAGAAAAAATTATCGATATAGAGCGAAATGTCCACGAGCTCTCAACATAAATCCAAAAATTTCCCGATGAAAAGACTACTTTTCTTTTTCGGAGTTTTAGATCGTTTCATGCACACTGAGTAGCTTTGTATGGCAAACGATGTTTTAAAACATGATTCAAACACTGAGAAGGCTGTCTTCGGTAATTGACTATTCAGGAGGACTCTTAGTCATGACAGTAAACTTTGTAATTACTGATAAGATATCCTGAATAAAAATACATTCCATTCCATTCCATTCCATTCCAAATACTTTTCACTGTTTTCGATATTTAATGCTTGATTTTTTTTTACCTAATTTGTTCTCTTTATTTCGGCAAAACAAAGCTAAAACATGTTTCGGCTTGTCAGCTTCTCCGTTTCGTCTCCTCAATGTGTTAGAAATAATGTGATTGGTTGTTCAGTCACGGAAGTAACAGTAGAAGAAATGTGATTGATAGTTGACGAAGTTCGAGAAAATTTGTATTTTCATTACTTTTTTTCCGACTGAATATACTAGACTGTCGAAAAGCTAAAACACTCGCCGCCTAACGGCTCGTGTTTTTGTTACGCTTTTCTCAATTTTCGCAACATCTCGCGTGTTTAGATCAGAGTATCCTGCACGGAAAATGATTTGGTATATCTTTCTCTCAAACAAATCAGTATTTTAAGAGAAAATCGAGGTAAAAGTTTTTTCAATTTATGTAATTTTTTCACCGATATCCTAACCACCGTCACGCTACCGATTTCCTTCGTGTTTTTCTCGTGAATTATTAATGATTTGAGAAGTGCATCTTAACAATTTATTATTGTATGAGTAATTCACGATTGAAGTGATTTACTCTGATTTACATGATTTACTCGATTGTACTAGCTTATGGCTAGAGGCCTAATAAGCCTCATTTTTCGAGTCAAAATAAAGATTTATTATTACTGAACTGGTCTAATTGTTGAAATTCATATTTATTTAATAGTTCTGACTCGCCTGTGTTGTGGATTCGAATTGATCCGGAAGTGAATCTTATACGTCAGGTGACCTTCGAGCAGCCTGACTTTATGTGGCATTTTCAGTTGAGGCATGAACGAGACGTAATTGCTCAGGCAGAGGTAGGGCCACTTCACTTCACTTCACTTCACTTCACTTCACTTCACTTCACTTCACTTCACTTCACTTCACTTCACTTCACTTCACTTCACTTCACTTCACTTCACTTCACATCACATCACATCACTTCACTTCACTTCACTTCACTTCACTTCACTTCACTTCACTTCACTTCACTTCACTTCACTCCACTTCACTTCACTTTATTTCACTTTTATTTACTTTTACTTTTTCTTTTACTTTTACTTTATTTCATTTAACATCGCTGTACACATCACGTAACTTCATCTTACTTCAACTCACTTTATTTCACTTCACCCTATCTCACCTTTACTTCACACGACATGGAGTCACGTTACGTCAATAAAATGAAGTTACATGAAGTGAGGTGAAGGGAAGGGAAGTGAAGTGAAATGAGGGAACGGAAGTGAAGTGAAGTGTGTTATGTAAGTGATAAACGTTTTGTGAGCGATATATCCTATTATTTTACACGCCCGAACTTTTATCTTGTTTTTCATCTCTTATCTTATATTAAATCTCTATCTCTCAAGTTACGGTCTAATCTATTATTTTTATTGTGTCTAGCAAAGTTTAATTTGTTTACATTACATTGTCGTAATACCTATTATAACTACTATGAAATATACGTGTTATTGTACTGAAAAACTCGAGTCAACAGTGGGAACTATTTTTTGGTTTTATTGTGTTACTGGACTTTTTCAGTTTGGTGTTGCTTTTACAGAATGTAACTCAATCGCTTAAGACTCTGAGACAATTATTTTTTGATGGACAAAGAAAAAGTTATTCGGAATACCGTGTACCAAATTGAATTTCGAATATTGAAACACAACTTTACTAGTGAATTTTTCACTTTAAATAACTGAATTAAATTAACTGTGTGTAACTGAATTTGGCTGTGGGTGTTGGCGTCATTGCGTCAATTATTTATTTGCCACATAATTGGAATGTTCTTCTTCACAAAGAAGCCCTTCACATCAGAAGACGCGCTTCATTCCTCGCGTGGACTCAGGTCACCAGAGAAGTACAATTATTTGCGTAATTGACGCAATAACGCCAACATACACAATCGAATTCAATTACGCATCATCATTTGTAAACGTCAAGTATAACGTATAATTTTTATGATTTATCATTAAGTCTGATGATGACTTATTTAAAGTGCCTATGAAACGAAAATTAAGTTTGTCTTATTTAAAAGAACACTTAAACTGACAGAGTAACATATTTTGCAGTTTTTCGTTTCCTTTGTCGTTCAGATATTTCAGGTTGTTTAATATGCAAATTAAACATCTGACGTCACATATAATGCATAACGAGTTATCGGAGAATGTTGTATGTCGTTATTATTATCAAACCGAATTAATTCTAAGGAAGCGTGCATGTGGGTGTGTTTCTTCAACAACGCCAAACATGTAAATTTTCAAGTGATGATATATGTTTGATAATAATTATAAACTCCAATAACCGTTATACACATGTGACGTCGTAATGTTTAATTGCATATCAAACAAACTCAAATATAGATAAGTTTCGTGGAAATACCACGTAAAATATTTATTTGCTAAGCTAAATATCTCAACAACGAAGCAAGGAAATGAAAAATGGCAAAAGACGTTATTTTGTCATTTTAAGTGTTCTTTCAAATAAGACAGACTTAATTTCTTATCATAGACACTTTAAAGTCGAATTAAAGTTGTGTTCTATTCATCAAAATTTGATTATACACACGTCATTCGGAATAAGTTTTGCTTTGTTTCATATTGAAGAAATTAGTTGGAAAAGTATTCTTTTATTATTGCTTAATTAAGTCATTTTTTTCCTGTTATTTTTAGGCTATAGAAAATTTAGGAGGTTTTGCAACGCGTCAAACAATGGCAGCTTATAGTGATATGGCGAAACAAAAAGAATGTTTTTACAAAGTACGACTTCAAGCCATTGAAAGGCTAGCTAAGGTAAACACCATATTCAAAATTCATATATAATAATAAGAGTATAATAATGAGTGTCAAAAATATCTTACGTATAGCACTGCTATATAATGTGTCATATAATAAGCATATATAAGTTCGCCGAAACGTGTTTAGAGGAAATATTGACGTTTACTTGAAGTGTAGCATAACCTCAGTAAGTATTCTTACCTTAGCCAGAAAGGTTATGTTTGTTTGTTTGTTTGTTTGTTTGTTTGTTTGTTTGTTTGTTTGTTTGTTTGTTTGTTTGTTTGTTTGTTTGTTTGTGTGTGTGTGTTGAACGTAGTGTTCAACCGATTTTGATGTAACTCTGGTATTGCCCAAGGATCAACCAATGCGCAACGGAGCTATAATATATTTATTGTTTGGTTTCGGAATTATTTTGTTCGAGTGTTGGTCGAAAAACAGCATTTTCAACTTTGGTTATCAATAAAATCAGCAAAACTCGACATATCAAAAAACGCTGACACCGTTTTGCTTGAAATTTATCTCGGAATCGAACTGCCAAAAAAGTTTGAACAAAATAAAACGCTTTGCACTTGAGTCGTCCCGAGTGAAGCCTTCTGGTTTTCTTTAAAAAATCACAACTATTATTGGTTTGTATTCATCGTAAAATCAAAGACAATATTGTATTCTACAAATTAATAGCTTTCTAACGATATCTATTTTATTTTTGTGGCATAAATTCTGACGAATTGAGAGCACTTTACCGAAATGACCCTGCAAACCTTAATGATGACCTTAATTAGGCTCTTTAAAAAAGTTGTTTTTGGTGTTGCATTTTATCTTTTTACTTCTTTATCTTTTTGGTGTTTACTTTTTGATTGTATCTCTTTGGTTGTATTTTTCAGCTTAGTAACGTCACTGGTGAAGCTTGGAACATTCATTTGACAATGATATCATCATTTCAAGATCTTTTTGGATCCCAAGCATGTTCCACTATAGTTAGATACAACGACTTCTCGAATTTTATTGACTATTTTGTACAAAAGGTCAGTAAATTATTTTTTACTTACTAAAAATAATTGTTGCTAAAAAGGATGACTTAAAAAGTCTATTCCAGTGCTTATTGGATTCTTTTGTTTTCTTTCAGGCACTAGTTTTTTGTATTGGATTTTGTAGAGATGTTCACTCACAATGTCCTAAAGCTGTTGTCCAGTTTCTTTTTGATCTACTAAAATACAATGATAATAGGTTGAACAAGGTACTATCAATGATGATGGTATTGTAGTTGGAGGTCTAGGTGTAGGTGGAGTTACAGTTGGAGATGGAAATGTGGGTGGAGTGGTGGAGTTGGAGTTGGAGGTATAGCTGGAGTTGTAGGTGGAGGTTGAGATGGATGTGTAGGTGTAAGTGTAGGTGTATAGGTGTAGGTGTACGCGTAAGCGTACGGTGTGCGTGTAGGTGGAGTTGTAGGCGGAATTGGAGATGGAGGTGGAGTTGACGGTGGAGTTGGAGTTAGAGGTGGAGTTTACGGTGGAGTTAGAGGTAGAGCTGAAGGTGTAAGTGTAAGTGTAAGTGTAAGTGTAAGTGTAAGTGTAAGTGTAAGTGTAAGTGAAGATGGAGTTGGAGACGAGTTATAGTTGTAGTTGTATTGTAGAGAAATATGCAGTGAAAGTGGTCTTGATTTGTTATTGATTTATTACCTCACTAACTAATTTCTTTTGAGTTTTTCTCATGAATTATTTTAATAGTTTTCATTAAAATGTGAACCAGCAATTCTAAAAAAACAAAACAAAACATGCCACATTAAGGCTTTTAGTATGCAGGTGATGTATTGCGCGCTCAAAATCTCGCTGGGGGCCATTTTTCGGGCCACGAAATTCGTTTGCTGTTTGTATCCTTCAATATCTGAACAATCCTTGGTAGAAATTACTAGTATTAGCGTTTTATCCTAAGACGACATACCTGGTTTAACATTCGTTATGTTATTTCATCGGGTACTCGACGTTGTTATTTAAAATATACAGCTAAACTGATTCATGTTTTTGTCGGGTGGTGATCCGTAGCAGTTTAAGTCGTCTTCTGGATCGTAAATAGACTCATTCAACTCCGAATCAGATTCGGAGTCAGGATTTAAAAAAAAACACGATCGAACTACACAAGATTGCGGAGACTCCTATATTGAAGTATTCGCTGTGCTCGCCCAAAACCCCAAACACACGCCGTGAGCTCTGTGATAGGTCAAGTTCCCGTATGTAAACAAAAACACAAGCGCACAATGCATCACTTGGATACTCGTCCTTTAACGTATATTAAAGACTTATTAACCGAGTGCGCTCGAGGTCTGTACCGGAAAGTATTTGCCTGAGGTACAGACTGAGCACGAAGGAGCGAGCTTTGTGCGATAAAACCGAGGGCAAATACTTTCCCGTACAGACCGAGCAAACGAGGTTAATAAGGAATTTATTATATCGTTATTGGGCCTTTTTTAATTTTTAAGTTTCGAGCGTTGTTTTCGTCTTCGCAGTATGGTGCGGAGTATGTACGGTTCGGCTTTTATTTTTCGTGTTTTTAGATAAACAGCGTTAAAGAAAACCAGCAGTAATGTTCCAACACATTCTATTTTTCAGAATATTTTAATAACGATACCTAGTTCTCTTTTATTCTTATTCAAATCAACTCCGAAATTTTCCCGCCAAAACGTACCGGTCCGAGAAGAAAAGCGGTCGGTCAATACCGTAAAATCCCGACCGCTCGGGAACCAATCAGCGTGCGTCGTTTTGCGTACGGACCGGAAAACAAACCCAGCGATATAATAAAATAGCATACCGGTATACAGTGATATATAATTGCTTTCTTTTCTCGTTTCTTTAGTACTCAGACAGTTATTACATTAGCGCCATTATAGGTGGCCTGGTGAACACTATAACAGCGACTGTACCCGTCATAACCACCGACAGGTAAGGAGTTTCGAGGTTGTCATTTTGAATAAGATTAAGTTCAAGTGAGGTCGAAGCACTGCTGTTGAGAAAAGTTATCTGACTGTCCTAACCAGGAATCGAATGCAAGTTCTCTGGCTTAACGTACCAGCGCTTTAAAGTACTTATGAAACGAAAATTAAGTCGTCTTATTCGAAAGAACACTTAAAATGACAGAGTAACATCTTTTGCAGTTTTTTTGTTTCCTGGTTTGGTTGTAAGATATTTGATATTTGTATGAGTGATAATATTTGATAATATAGTAAAGATATATAACCTTCTCCGATGACGCATTATGCACATTCGACGTCAAAATGTGTAATTTGCAAATTAAGCAAACTGAAATATTTCAACAAGGAAGCAAGGAAAGGAAAAACTGCAAAGATGTTACTCTGTCATTTTAAATTTCTTTCAAAAAAGGCAGACGTATACCTTTAGGGGTGTCGCCTGTCTAAAGGACGTATAGCGCGTCCGCATTACATTGCCTTTAAATTTAACCCCCATATCAAATTAACTCCTTCACTATACCGATGACTCTCCAGTAAAATCGTCTGACGTTACTTGGACAGAGTAAAATACTAAAGTCTGCTTCGTTCGAAAACGAACGATACGTAGGCAAGGAGTTAAACCTTATAAAATCTGCGACCAAAATATGACATAATTTTGATGTATAAGAAGAACTCGTTTGTAAAGGTTTGTATGTAATGTATATAGGAAGAACTCAATGTTGTTGTTTCCTTCTTATAGTGAAGGGAAACAAACTGTGAAACTTTCAGAAGAATGCAAGGTACGCCATACAGTTTTGCTTAAGATTAATACATGGAGCATTTTAGCTTTTACCAAATGAAAATATTCAAATCTCGTTTCCTCGGTCTGTATGGGAAAGTATATTTGCCTTAGGGTTTATCACAAGCCTCGTTGTTTTGTCGCTCGGTCTGTATGAAAACCTCAGGCAAGTACTTTAAAAAAAAAGTCAGGAAATATAATCATGTGGGAAAAACGAGCCAATCAGATGCAATAAAAATAACGATGGGAAACGAATTTAAGTTAGAAAATTAGAAAGTGGTGGAGGAGAGGTGACATAATAAGGTGATGGAAAGTTATTTGCTGAGCGATTGTATATGTGTCACTCTTTGCTACGCTTTTCGCCTGGTTTATCCATTGCACCGATATTGACCAATGAAGATTGCTTTTGTTTCCAGGTTATCTTAGCCGAAATTACGAAGCATTTAAATCTTGAGAAACTACTTCCCTCTTATAAATATGTTGTGACAACAAGGTTCGACTTTAATCATTGGATTTGATTTACTTCTGTTTGTTTTGTTTTGTTTTGTTTTGCCTTGCTCTTGTTTTGCTCTTTCCTGCTTTGGCTAGTCTGCCAAAGCAGTCGCGTATTTGTTTTGCTTTGTTTTGTTTTGTTTTGTTTTGTTTTGTTTTGTTTTGTTTTGTTTTGTTTTGTTTTGAGTTTTGTTTATTTTGTTTTGTTTGCTTTGTTTTGTTTTGTTTTGTGTTTTTTTGTTTTGTTTTGTTTTGTTTTGTTTTAGTTTGCTTTGCTTTGCTTTGTTTTGTTTTGTTTTGTTTTGTTTTGCTTTGTTTTGTTTTGCTTTGCTTTGCTTTGCTTTGCTTTGTTTTGTTTTGCTTTGCTTTGTTTTGTTTTGCTTTGTTTTGTTTTGTTTTGCTTTGTTTTGTTTTTCATTTATTTTTTTATTTTTGTTGTTTTGTTTTTGTTTTTGTTTTGTATTGTTTTTGTATTGTTTTCATTTTGTTTTTGTTTTCGTTTTGTTGTTGTTTCTGTCGTTGCTCTTGTTTTTCTTATTGTTTTTGGTATTGTTTTGTTTTATTTTGATCTTTTTTGTAGTTTTTTGGTTTCTTTTTTGGTCTTTTTTTTGTTTTACGTTTCTTGTCTAATCTTATTTTATTTCCAACTGTAGTTGTTTAAAAGGTCTACGACTTCTGCAAACCAATGGGCACGTTCCTTCAGACTCTGATGTGTTCAAGTACTTCGCAAGGTGAGTTAGTAAATAACTATAGGATATATCTTGTATTCATGGTATAAAGGATAAAAGACTGGGGGCTAATCATCCTTACTTGTAGCCAGTGGCTGAATTGCGAAGGACGCAGATCAACGTGGCCGTGTCGAGGCATATCGAAGGCGCTCCAAGCAGCCGCCAACGACACAGTTCAGACCAAAGATCACAGCAAATGTTAGGTGTTGATTTTATGGAGGGAGGAAAACCGGAGAACCCGGCGAAAAACCCTCGAAGCACAGGAGAGATCAACTACAACTCTACTCACATGAGTCCAAGCCCGACAACAGGGTCATTCCCAAGCGATCACCCATCCAAGTACTAACCCCATCTAACCTGGCTTAACTTTTTGGTGAGGCAGCGCGCTAATAGCACACGCCACCCATGCTCCCCATAAGTACTACCTATAAACTACATACCTATAGTACTACCATAAGTACTACCATAAGTACCTACCATAAGTACTACCTATAAACTATCTACCTATAGTACTACCATATAGTACTACCATATAGTACTACCATAAGTACCTACCATAAGTACTACCTATACTACTTTTGCAATAATGGCTCTATTGGTATTGAAAATTAAAGTTTATCTTTTAATCAAGAATTGATATGATGTATACATACATATTTATTATCCAATTATGAAAACAAAGTAAAGACTAAGTTTTGTTTTGTTTTAGTTGGTAATAATCTAACCGGAATATCTGAAACAGTCTTTCCCTTAGCAAAATACTAGAAATACATGAACGCAACAACCCCTCGCCCCCTTTTACATGCTTTTTAGTGCAAAGTTTTAGAAACTTTGCAGTATTGTGGTGAGGGGCGAAAATTCACACGATCAGTCAGTCAGCGATAGTGTAAACATTCCGGGGGGTGTGAAGATGTAGTTATTGAATAATATGTGTGGATTTTGACTGTTATAATGTGTCTCAAGTAAGTGTAGTTCACCCCCGGAAAGTGCGTGTCGTGACGTCACGTGATATTGAAGTTTTAAAAATCAAAGATGGCGGATATTACGAGACAGGTACGAGAAGCCGAAAACTCACAGAATAGTAGCAATTTTTGCTCAAACAAGTGAATAAGGACTAATTTCTTTACTGAGTATCTTCTGCAGAAAGGAGTCATTGTCTAATTGACGTTCTCAGGTAAGTGATGATGCATATAACTTGTCATTCTCAGTATTTATAAAATCGAAAGTTCAAAGTGAAAGTGATATTATTAAAACGTACGTGGGATCAATTATGTTCGTCACTGATCGTGTGAATTTTCGCCCCTCACCACAATACTGCAAAGTTCACAGTTGCACTGAACCTTGCTTAACCCATTGTCGGTCTTGTTAACCCATTGCTATACTGGATAGTACTATATTTTGCTATAATCTTAATCTACCCCCAATTTGTACATATTATGGATTTTTACATCGGCAAAATTTAGCATAGTCGCACTGAACCTTCCTTAACCCATTGGCTATTGCCGGTGTTGTTAACCCATTGCTATACTGGATAGTAAAGGCTGTCCTAGGCAGGAATGAGTAAGCAATGTGTTGGTAACTAATTGTCTTGTATTTCCATCAGCCAAATGGTCAATAAATTTCATCTCAACAAACAAGATGGTCAATAAATTTCATCTCTTCTTTCTTTATTTGATTAGTTTGCCACCAAAATAATACATTGATAAGATATTTAATATAAAATAACAGTGGCGCGGAAACCCAAACAGAAACCATAAGGCTTATTATCGTTTGGGCTATCTCAACAAACAAGGGTTATGGCCAATAAATTTCATCTCAACAAACAAGGGCTTTGTGGACTCAATGTGGATTTTTACATTGGCAAAATTTATATTCATAGTCGCACTGAACCTTGTTTAACCCCATTGCCGGTCTTGTTAACCCATTGCTATATCGGATAGTAACCCGTACGAAAATTTACGGCCTGACAGAGCAAGAATCCAGCCAGAATCAGGCCAGAAACGGATTAGTGCAGCAATAATATAGCGAGACAAGATGAGACATCCGTTTGGTCTCGCTATATTAGTCATTTGTATCGCTTGAATATCGCGAGAATATTGCCAGAACCAAATTGTCTCGCTCAGACGAGACAAATGTCATGCACGCTCTGTTACCAGCGAAAATCCAACGAGAATACAGCGTGACACAGCGTGTCATTTAACAAGATCAATCTTAATCTGTATAACCGAGACATTTTTCATGCTCTTATATCTTGTAACAGCGTTTAGCGTCGGCAAAAACATTAACTTTAATAGACCAAATAGCTGATCATCATAATATTAAATATGTCTGTTGACAGACATGAACCACGCGCAAGAAAGTCCACTCTCATAGCCATATTTTTTGCACTATAAACCCAAGTTCAAATAATTCTAGGCACTTTAGGTTTCTTAAATCTAAACTGGAAGCTGTTTTTGATATGTATATTCAAGTTTACCTGTATCATACGAATTAGGGGAGTTCAAGGTTTATTTCGCCATATTGCAGGGGGTGCAAAACCATTGGGGCGAGTGCGCGGCCATGCCTATTTATCCTTGTTAAAATCATGGCGAAACTTGCGCGAAGCAAGAAGGATATCGCTTCGGTTTTTGTCGAATTCGTCTTTAATCGTCGTTTGGATCGCTTTTCTGTGGGCTAGTATGTTCGTTCTTTGATTTTAGACCATTATCGCTGATAACCAACGCGTAGAAACGCTATAATACGAAAGTTTCCTCAACTGAGGGGTGGCTGCGCTGTTATGACGGGCACGACTGAGTGACGATTTCAGCAACGCAATGTAAAACTTTAGCTCCAACTCTCTTGTAAATCACTCGAACTTGAAGCGTAAAAACTGATGTCTTACGAAGTAATAAGGAGATTATTATTCTTGGTGACTTTAATTTTCCAAAGATTAAATGGATCGCCCCTTCTACAATATCTTCTACGTCTGACGAATTTATATTTTGTGAAACACTACATGATTACTACTTAACTCAATTGGTATCAACACCGACACGACAGACAAACAGCGTCCAAGAAAGTATCCTTGATTTAATTATTACCAACTATCCTGATTATGTCACAAATGTCCAGGTGGTGCCGCCGGATGAAGTACAGTTCCACACAGATCATTGCCTTTTACTTTTTGAATATAATGTCAAGCCTAAACACCAACCAAAACGAGCCCGTTTTGTATATTGTTACAAGAGAGCTGATTTCGATGGTTTACGAACGTCACTAAGAGACACACCTTTTGACTCTTGTTTTCAAAACGACGACATTAACGATAACTGGCAGTGTTGGTACAATCTTTTTATCACCGCAGTAGAGCAGCATGTCCCAAAGTTGAAAATCAGAAACGTTAACAACCCTCCATGGATCGACGGGGAAATCCTACATCTTCTTCATCTAAAGAATTCTACTAGGAAAAAAGCGGTATCTCGTAATGTTAGAAACACTATCCACCCCATTTGGGAAAAGTACCGTGCTCTTCGTCGCCAGATAAAATCTGCAATCAAGAAAAAACACAAAGAATATGTTGATTCTGTTTCCGGATAGTTAAAAGATAATCCAAAACGTTTTTGGTCATATTTAAAAGCTCGCACTAAATCTGGATCGATTCCTAACATTGTAAAATCTAATAACTTGCGGTACCAGGATCCAAAAGATAAAGCTGAAGCTTTTAACAACTACTTTTTCTCATCCTTTACTTCTTCTGCCGACGATCTTCCTATTCCAGACTTTACAGTAGACAGTGATTCTGGAGCAGCTTGTTTAGAAGATATCATTCTAACCAGCGAAGAAGTTGCAAGAGCATTGAGTCAGCTTCAGTCTAACAAAGCTCATGGTCCTGACGGTATCCCGACAAGAATACTAAAGGAATGCGCAAATGAAATCGCTCCTTCATTATGTTGTTTATTCAACAAATCCCTTGAACTTGGTTGCTTACCATCGCAGTGGAAACTTGCTCATGTTGTGCCGGTTCACAAAAAAGGTGATAAAGAACTCGTGTCCAACTACCGACCTATATCTCTTTTATGTATCATATCTAAAGTTCTTGAACGCTGTGTGTTTCTAAACGTTCTTCCGCATGTTTCATCCAAGATCAACAGTGCTCAGCATGGTTTTTTGAAAGGCCGATCAACAGTCACGCAACTTCTATGCTTCCTACACGATATTGGTTCTGCACTTGACAAAGGTTTTCAAACGGATATAGTATACCTTGACTTCAGTAAAGCCTTTGACAGTGTTAACCATAAGCTGCTCATCCACAAATTACGAGCCTATGGTATTGGTGGAAATCTTGCTGCTTGGTTCTCCAATTACCTAACAAATCGATTTCAAAGCGTTGTAGTTGATGGTGCAGTTTCTAGCGCTCTTCCTGTTTTATCCGCTGTACCACAAGGATCGATCTTAGGTCCTCTACTATTTATGATTTATGTGAATGAACTACCCGCTATAAATTCAGAAAGCAGCTCCCTTTACCTCTATGCAGATGACACAAAGTGCTATAGAACCATCCACCAAACCGCTGATGCAATCGCTCTACAAAACGATCTCAAACTTCTCTACGACTGGAGTAAGAAATGGCTTCTAAAATTCAATGAACTCAAATGCGAGTCTCTTTCTGTTACAAGAAAGAAAAACCCGGTGTGCTTTGATTACCAGATGGGTAGCCACGTCCTCGGTTCTACATCTACCCAGAAAGATCTTGGAGTGATGGTGACTTCTGATCTCACGTGGAAATCACATACGTCCCATGCGGTTAGTAAAGCGCACAGAATACTTGGACTATTGAAACGGAACACCAAGTCATTCAGTGTTAGTTCAAAGAGATTGCTTTACCTGGCCCTTGTTCGTCCTCATGTTGACTATGCTAGTGAAATATGGTCTGGCCAATCAGTCAATCAGATGAGAGATATCGAGGGCGTCCAAAGGCGAGCTACAACATATATCCTTGGCATACCAAAGTTGTCCGTCAATTACAAAGTCAGATTAATAAAAACCAAACTCTTCCACTTTCGTATTGGCACGAAATTAAGGACTTGCTTTTCCTTCATGGTTGCTCAAATGGAAAATACAACATCAATTTATCTCACTACCTTCCAAATCTACCGGTTAACCATCTCAGACATTCAAATAAACATAATTTCAAAATACCAAAACCTCGGACAAAACATTTTCAAAACAGTTTTTTCATAAGATCATCTAGACTTTGGAACACACTTTCAGATCAAACAAAAGAAATTAAAACATATAGTCTCTTTAAAAAATATTTAAAATCAAGATACTCTGTTGCTCTCCAGAACACATTCAATACTGATATTATATCTACCTGGCGCTCAATATGTTTGAAATGTAGTTCTGTTAGAGATCTTGAACTGCAGAACTTCAGAATTTGTTGTTAATATTAACTGTGCGTGCGTACGTGAGTGTGTTAGTTTAATGTATTTGTGAAGTCAGTATTTGTAATAAGTGGTATACAGTAATAAGCGATATAGTCGTACAGTAGATGTGATATAGTAATATGTATATGATAGTATATATGTAATTTGATATTTGTTAATTTTTAGGGCAAGACACCATGACTAGGGCTGAACATCCCTGTTGTGTCTTGCCTCGTGCGCGTAAACACGAAAACCAAATAAATAAATAAATTTTATTTGGGAAATATGACACCATTGGCATTGAAGGCTGATAAACAAGCGGAAAATACGGATGTTCTAGACAAATGTTTGCTTACGCCAAGTTTCTGCCGAAATCTGGTGATTTGACCGCTTATTAAGAACCAAAATTTTAAGATAATACCTCTTCACCCAACATTCTGGACTGCGTTTGTTGTTATCGCAGTATCCCACTATACAGCAAGGCGTTTTGTCTCTGCTAAAATCGACAAACAGCCGCGTCCCGTGTCTGCCACAATGGCGCAGCGACCCCTCAGTTGAGGAAACTTTCGTATTATAGCGTTTCTACGCGTTGGTTATCAGCGATAATGGTCTAAAATCAAAGAACGAACATACTAGCCCACAGAAAAGCGATCCAAACGACGATTAAAGACGAATTCGACAAAAACCGAAGCGGTATCCTTCTTGCTTCGCAAGTTTCGCCATGATTTTAACAAGGATAAATAGGCATGGCCGCGCGCTCGCCCCATTGGTTTTGCACCCCCTGCAATATGGCGAAATAAACCTTGAACTCCCCTATTGAAACACCTGCAGGGGGTGCAAAACCAATGGGGCGAGCGCCATAAATTATAATTTAAATATAAATATAAGAGCCCAGCAAATGACTTTAAAACACGACATGACACAGATTTGTCAATACATTTTATTAGCTAACGTTTCGTTGCGGCTTGCAACATCAGCAGAGCGATCTAAATTAGTTATTACAAGTAGGTATTTATATATACATAGTTGATACAAGTGTTCGATTACAAAACGGTCAAACTTCAAATTCAAAACTACAACGGACATGAAGATATAAACGTATATTACAAGCGGTCAAACAAATTCAAATTACAGACATATAGAATAACAAACAAAGGATTAAGAGGTTGGTTGGCTAAGTAAATTAGTGAAAGAAACTTAGGTCAGGGTTAAGTGTGATTAAAGGGAATAACAGGTACAGAACTTATACGTTTGCGTTGAGACTTGGCTTAAATTTGGAAATCATAAGACTTTCCCTGAGTATCAGTTCAAATTTATAAGGTGCTGAGGGGAGAATTTTAAAATCAGAAAAAGAAATAGGATGTCCAGTGGAATGCTTATGTGAGAGAATACATGGAAGTCACTGAAATGGAGCGTTCTTTCCCAGTCAGAGCTGAAATTCCCATATGGTCTGAAATACGTGTGTGAATGTGTCGGCATGTTTGTCCGACATACAATGCATCACAGCATTGACACTTATACGAGTACACAACATGTGATTTCAAACCAAAAGGAATTCTGTCTTTGAAAGGGAAAAAATTAGAAAGGCGACAAGAAGGACGAAATACGAAACGAAAACCAATTACCGCATACCCTCAAACTTTTTTACAAAATCTATAAAACTTTGCACTATCCTTGGGTTCTAGTTTGAAACACCACCCACCCACCCCCTGATTAAAATAAATGACAACTATACGTTTGACAGATCAAATCAATTACGAGTAGGGCGTGTAACCTTTCGTTGTCAATACTTGTCATCGTTCTTTTCACATGCATGAGACATGAGTGCTTGGCATAACTTGTCTTTAGCTTGATTGCTGAGAATCGAAATGATCAGCGAACGCAGGTCGTTTGATAAGGATGATCCACTTCAGTGGATATGACCTGCTGAACGTATATATTTTGTATTCCATGTTTAGTGAGGCCCGTGACGGAATGTTAACACAACGTCGAAACTTAAAAAGGAAGCAATAGCAGCAAAAAGTTACACCCCCTATTCGTTATTGCTTTGATCTGTCAAACGTGTAGTTGTCATTGGACAACCTTTTTCTTGAAAAACCATGAAACAACTAGTTATTCGCCACACGCTTAACCGCTTGAACGAAAATTGTAGTAATTCATGATCATCTTATTTGTGGAATCCGTATGTTTGTTTGTTGTATTCTTGTTTTTGTTTTTATGAGTGTGTGTTGATTCTTGAAGGTCGGGACATTTTGAAGATATTCGCTTAACCGCAATCGAATGTTTGGTAGATTTTGTAAAAGGTATTGTATCCTGCTGTGAATTATTTGTGTTGTGTGTCAGCATATAATAACAATTTATTAATGGCATGATTTTACTTATTTTTAGCTGACGGGAGCAGTGATATTCTTGATTTGTTATTGACGTTGGCAGACCAAGACCCTTCGCCAAATATCAGGTATTATACTAAATCCCTGTGTAGCCGCTAGCTCTATTGACAACGTAGTTGCCAAGTTCCTTGCGAAGTTTCCAACTTTCTAACAAACTTCGAAACACACCACGGTTACATAATATGAAATAAAATGTAAATTCACGCGATTCAGCATCTCGAGAAAAAGAGTGTCTTAATATTGCATTAAGAGATTACTTTCTTCGTAGACATAGTATTTTTCGAATGATGACAGAGAATCCACCGTTTACAAGAAAATCAAATTCAGCACTGAATAATTTGGCCCTCGTTGAGAAACTTTGGAACTACGCTGGGTAAGTAATTCTATCAACTTCGTCTGCTGAGGGGGTATCTGTATAAGCTGTATAGTATCTTTGCGTTTATTAACGGTGTTACTTCTACTACCAATGTATGCTTTAGAGCTGTACGCTAGAGCTCCGGCTGGCAGAGTTTGGCCGGAGGCCTGGCATTTTTTTTCAGACATTGAAGCCTGAGGCCTTCCCTGCTGGCAGAGGTCTCTACAAGAAAGAAAAGGGACTTCTGCTAACTTACGACACTTTTCCTTTCGCGCATGTGCAAAATTACCTTGATAACGAAGTTCGGAAACACGAGATATGCGTGAACAATACGAGACGATAGCTGAGTGTTTTATCAGCTTTGTGAGTCGACTTTTAACTTTCCAAGTACCGTAAAAAACTTTATGCCGACTCTGTGATAAAGTATTCTTATTTCTTTATGGAAATAATAAAGTAATAGTAAATAAAGACATACAAACAAACAAACAAACAAACAAACAAACAAACAAACAAACAAACAAACTAACTTACAGAAGCTCAGCTGGCTCAGGAACGCTAATTGTTACACTATTAGCGCCACCACGTAAACAACTCGTTGGTCATTGAGCACGCTCATGCAGTAGCCAAAACTTGTTTTTCAAGATCATGCACATCGGCTACATCAACCAAAGCGTCAGACGTTGGCAGAGGTCTCTTTCCTTTCTTGTAGAGACCTCTGGCAACAGGGAACCAGAGGCCCAGAGTTGAGTTTGTGTTGCTGCTCCGGCTATAGACTCCGGGCATATTGATTAGCGAACTGCGAGTAGTCCGTGTTTCTGAAGCCAATTTATATAAGCCTATAGCAAATATAAATTTAAGTTAATGAGACAAAAACGTCTAAGCAAGATGTAAAGCTGCGTAAATGCCTTGTAAATCGGTAGGGGTCCGGACAAAGATCAATTTCTCAGCTGTCAACAACTCAAATAAACGCCAGACGGGTATAAAGGTCAGTCTTTCCGACCAGCATGACTCCGCCCGTGCAGAACACAAGGCAATGAATAGTCTACCAATGGAAACGGTATTTCCTCTTTTTCGCGGGAAAATCCTTATAAGACTTCAACACGCACCATATGAACCATTGTGATCAAGAGCTTTACACAATAAGCTACGTGTAAGCTCGGTAAAGCGAACAAATTACCACCCATCCCACCCATTCAAATATTTTGCACATCTTTATTAAAAAACCCCCAAAAAAACAACAAAAAAAACCAACAAAAAAAACAAAGACAAAAACAAAAACAAAAACAAACAAAAAAAAACCCCAAAAAATCCCAAAAAACAATAAAAACAACAAACAACAACCTGTATATGTGGGTTAAAAAGTTTTCACCTAAACACTACTCCTAGAGTCTGCCATGCGAACTGCGTCAAATGACTTATGGTGGACACTCTATTATCTTAAAGTAATATACGAATCAATTTTGTATATAGCATTACTATTTTAATAAAGATTTGGTTTGGGGATGAAGTGCTCCCAAAGGTCACCCTCAACCCCATAGACTCATACGAATTGATGTAATTATAAGAATTAGTCGAAAGTAAGAAATGTCCAACTCAGGGATCTATTACCCCTTGGACATGTAGGATGCCCTTGGGGGTCATTACCCCTTGGGCAAAGTCCAACATGGGGAACTACGACCCCTAGGACATTAGACTAGAGTCCTACTTGGGGATTATTACCCCTAGGACAACTAAGACCGTAACGTTGAGTTGTTGGGATGAGGCTGACCACAATTTTCACCATTCGGAGTACTTCTCCCCGAACCCTTCTCCCACAAAAACATTGCATGTGTGTCATAGCTGTATTCTTAATTGTCGAAAAAATATGCGTATAAGGAGTTGGATTATTAAACAGAAAATCAAGCTGTTGCGTGTATTCATGTTTAGGGACTTGTAAAATGTGTTGTCAAAGTAGCTTAATTATCTACTTACAACTTTGTTTTCTTCTGATAGCAATATGTTCTTAAATCATATTGATAAAATAGTTTCACTTTTGCTTGGTTCCGAACAAGATGAAGGCCTATATTTTAAGCAGGTCATGATTTAGGGGTAGATAATTGGTGGTTTGCAATCAATTCCTTGAGATTTAGGAGACAAAGATACGGCGGCCATGTTGGAGGAAAACAATACTCCAAATACAATAGCTGCTAATGAGATTATTTTGTCAAAGTTTCTCCAACATGGCCGTCATGGCGTCAAGTGCAAACCACTGACCTATATATAACTGGACTGCGGGTGCTGCCCAAAAATGTGTGACCATTTTCAAATTCAAAATGGCGGCGTTTATAGGTCCTTCTGCTAATGGCAGCGACCAATGACTTGTATTTATCGCAACTTCATTAATGTTGTTTTCGATATTTATGTAAATGCAAGGCGATTTTTGACACTTTACATGCATGGTTGGTCCTTGTTAATAGCGCTCCATCGTGATGACGTCAGGATTGATGTTTTGTCCGCTTTTACCCACAATTCTTGCAGTCCGAACAATAGATAATGGCTCATTTGCAATCATTTGAAAGTCAATTTTGGTTTGTTTGTCCGCTTTTTGTGCTACTAATAGCAGCTCGACGGTACGCTATTGTGGAACCAAGACTGAAAAGGCGTACTGAATTATTTGTCTGACCAAATAGGAATATCAGTAGAACATGATTTCGAGTTTGTATAAACAAACTGATATCAGTTTACGTTTGTTGCTGAGCGCCCCGGGATATTTTCCTTATAAGAGGCTTATTGTAGCTCTGAACTACAACATAATTACTAGACAATTATTGCTGTAGGCTTTGAAGACGCCCTGGGTGTACGGCACGAATAATCAGCAATAAAATAAATAATTAAATGAAGTTCTACAAACATTTTGTTTCATGAAGTCGCCAGCTCTATAAAGATGGGCAAGCGATAAAGAACACAAGAAAATCGTAAAGAAGCGAGGCGTAGCCCATGCCAGTTCTCCTTAGATTGTCTTTATCAATTAACCTTTTCCGATAAAGTCTCAATATTAGAAGACGAAAGGCTTCTGACTGACCGAGTGGGATTTCCACTGTCCCAGTCTGGACCGTCTGATAGTTTGTCGAACGACTTTCTTGTTTTAACGACGGGAAAATAGACGGACGATAGAAATCTCTTCGTTTACCGGACTATAAAACACCTAACGTGGAGTTTCTTGTCTAACATATGCAATTTTATATACTTGTGTCAACAGTACGGTCCTTAGGCATCGGTCAGCGACCATTACCATTAGCAGAAGGACCTATAAATGCCGCCATTTTGAAACTGAAAAGTAATATCCGTTTAAAGTTAGATTTGGGAACAACGAAAAAAGTACCAATATGGCCACGGATAATCTTTTTAAACTTTCGAAAATGAAATAATTCATCGGCAAAGCGACATTGGCAGAAATATGTTATACAATTGGAATCCAGGTGGACATGTCAATCAGAATTCCCGTCACCCAGCGGACGGACAATTCAAAAACACATGGTTTTGGGGCAGGCGGTATTTCCCGTTGCCCACATACCGCCCGCTCCTGAAACCCCTAATACCGCCAGCTACGCATGCTAAGTCTTCGAAAGCCAAAAGTCGAAACACAATCATTTCTTGATTGACTATGTTATTGTCAATATCATGTTAGCATTGCTGATACAGTTAGTTTTTCTTTTTTTTTTAGCAAATGGTGGGCTGATGCACGTTTAAGATGTGATGTTATGGATCTTTACAATGCATTATGGGGCAGAATTACTCCTGGATGTGTTCCTACTCAAGGGGTAAAACTTATCCACTTCTTTAGCATTTTTTTGTCAATTAAGTTTTTCATTAATTTCTCTGTTATCAATTCAATATTTCTTTTCACAGATGGGTATTCTGATTGATTTAAAAGAAAAAAGGATTACCAATCTCTCGCCTCTTCCACCAGCGCAACATTCTTCGGTTTGTATGATAATCTCAATTTTGTTATAAGTTAACGTGTGCTCTGCACTAGTACTGATTCCATGGAATGATTCGATATTAGAATTCAACGATCTTAGGATTTTATATTAGGATTTCGATATTCGATGTTAGAATTGAATGATCTCAGGACTCAATAATTTAGTATTGGGATTCACTTATCTTACATGATTTACTAAGCTTATTAATGATTCAATATTACTAACGAGAGTGCGGTCATTACGGAAAAATATCAGACCGAGGTCTTGACAGTACGGACCGAGCTCGAAGAGCCAAGGTTCGTACATAAAAGACAGGTCTGATATTTTCCGTAATGACCCAGCAGTCAAGGTTAATAAGAGGTTTATTATATGGCTTTGGAACAACATATACGTTACATTACCTTGCATACGTATATATAGCGTGACCTCGAGTATGGCATAGACTCGTCGTTTTCAATGTTATTGTTCTTGTTGTTCGCTTTGGAATTTTAAAACTCACTTCCAGATTGCTCATCGTCCGACTCGTACATGGTTTAATACTGCTTAGTGTACTGAATTTATAAAATGTTTGCGTTTTTCTTTCGTGGTAGCTTTTGTAAACAAAATGGCTGACAAAACTCGCAATCGACCTGTCGATCGACCGGCCCGTGACGCGTCTCAGCCAATGAGAACACGATTTCAACGGAAGTAACTTGTGCCATATAATAAAATTCAATTATCCCACGTTACGATTTATGGATTCAAGACTAGGATAAAAGGATTCACTTGTCTTATGATTCAATGATCCCTAAGATTATTGATTTATAAGACAATTGAATCCTTTACGATTCAATATTTCAGTATATTAGAATTCAGTGAGTCAATATTAGAATTCAATGATTCAGTCTTAGGGAAACATTTGATTTGGCTTATATGCCACGTGACTATAAATGAACCAATAGCAGTCTGAGTTACATGGAGTGATAACTCATATATATACTGTATATAACAAAATTTACTCTTTCTTTACTTCAGAATCTTGAAAACAGTCAGGAGGCGAGAAAAGATGAAAGTGAGTCAAGTAAAGAAAAGAAGAGAAAGAAAATGCGTCCTATGTCTCCCTCAGGTTAAGAAGTTATAAATCGTCCTGTTCATTTGCCTGTTGTATTCACTGTCATTCTTGTAATATATCATATACGAGAAGGAGTGTTTGATATGATATCAAATTGGGTTTTTTTACCTAACTAATTTGAGGTGTTTTGATATCAGATTAAAGACAACTTTCGAGTGTTTGATATAGCTTCTCAAATGAATCAGTATTTTAAGAGAAATGTGAAGTAAAGGTTGGCTTAATATATGCAAGTGCAATAAGTAATTAATTACAAATTGCAACCGTGGGAGTTAATCCTAAGTTTCAGCATAACAAACATCAAACCTTTGTTGCGCATTCCAGTCTTTGATTTTTTAAGAAGTTGCTTATAAAAGTTTTTTTAAAGAAGTTGCTTATAAAAGCCTTGGAAAAGTCCCTGGATTTGATATTTTTTGAATGGTGGGAAACCTGGACTAGATAGTTTGAACTATAATCGACTTGAATGATGAAAGATTATGACGATTATATAGATTAAGCAGAGTATAGGATCACCCCTGATGAACAGTAACTTTCTAAGCTACGTTCAAAAAACGTTTAAGCCAAATAAGCGTTATTATTTCTTTATCAACCGTGAGCGGGCGGAATCCTAGGTAACGCTGCAATTTGATTGGCTGCGTGAGCGGGCAGTTTTTTACGATATCTGACCACGGTCCGAAAGTGATATTTTTTCACAATTAAGAACTTGCTGTTGATCGATTTTCATAACTATTTCGCTTGATACTGGAGAAAATAGATTCAGAGGAAAGGTGACTACGATATGAATGAGTCATTTTACTATCCAAATGCCTCTGACAATTGTGAAAACAACAAATTTGACGAAGAAAAGCCAGAAAAACTGTTTATACAAACAAAAATCAACAAGCGAAGACATGTCGACTTGACATTCAAGTTATAAATTGCTTAACAACAACATCCCGAAAACACTTTAAATATACATTGGAATTCACATTGGAATTCACATTGATATACATTGAAATATACATTTCGAATTACTTGTTGGATTATATACAAATATAGATGACATACAACCACAGGACGTAAACGTTTTAAGAAAACTTATTTGTTTTCCATATGCCAGACCCGACAAAACAACGTTGAAAAAGCAACGAAATAAAATGCTCCAAACTCAGACAAATCTCTTCCACATGCTAACTCTCGTTGTGTCGTGTCTTTGGAAAAAACTCACATATGGCTTATCACAAGCATTTTTGTCCTGATACTCGAACAATACACTTTCAGTATCCATGTTGATAGTGTTTTCAAAGCGACCTTCCATTTCCAAGCGAACAGGTGGCGAACAGCCATATAAAACCAACAAGTGACGAAAAACGATGAATCTTAGTTAACTAAACATTGACAACACTCGGATAGCATTTTAGCTTTTCTTCGTAACTGGATGTTAAAGTTTTGACTGTTTCGCCGTCCACAAAGTAAATTATTACAAGCTTCGTGTCAACTCAGGCAGCTTGTTTGACTTAACTGAACTTTAGACTTTTGAATATCACGTGAATATAATTATTTCAATTACGCAACTTCCTATTACGCAACATAATTATGACAAAAAAAATAAATATGTTATTTACCGTTTTTGGTCGGTCCATGCATATAGAAAAATATTTTCCCTTGGTCCAGTAAACGGACCTCGGCCTTTGGCCTCGGGCCGTTTTTTGGACCTTGGGAAAAAAAATTTTTACGTACCTCCCATCCGGTAAATAACATATATATCTTTGCTGGATTTTTCACCTGACTGCGTTGGGAATATATTTATCTTATTTCTACATGTTGTTTTTTTTTGTTTGTTTTAGGTAAAAGCATTCCTGAGTCACTGCCCTCCACGCCATTGAACCCAGAATCTCTGTCATCGAGTAGTCATAAACTGAAGTTAAAAATAAAGGTGGGGAAGTAACGTTAATGTCTGAATTTTTAGTATACAGTATATAGACCAGTTCGGAGTTTCAAGATGCTTGAAGAGCTTAATTTTGTCAAGGTTTCTCAACCCTAGCTTTTATTTTATGTTTCACCCTGTAAATGGCCTGCACTGCAGACCTTCGTGAACGTAAGTAGATTGTGAGTTGTACGTATGCATGTAGTGAACTTATCAAACATATTTTATATATAAAACATATGAATAAACATAAAATGGTTGCACTTATCATTCCAAGATAAGCTGGTTTCATTGTTTCGAGACTATAAGTGCAACCAGTTTACGTCATCAAATCCAAGATGGCGGCGCCCATGCACGATACCTATTTGTTCAAACATGCGAGATCTCTTTAAAGCTCTTATCGTTGCAATTATTTTTCGTTTAGCTCGGTGACGAAGACGCTCCTCATGGTAGTAACAGCGGCGAGTCTCAAGTGAAAACCGAACGCGAAGCGAAAAACGGCGAACGAGACAAGAAGAAACACAAGAAAAAGAAAAAGAAGAAACACAAAGATGAACACAGACGTCAAGTCAGTAACAGCAGTGCAGGTGGCTCACCTTTGACTCACGAGTCAACAAGTAACCAAAGTTACACAAGCCAGTGAACTGGCGGGAAGATATGAACGACTTTTAAGTGCTTATTATACCGATAAGACATGTCGGCTACATAACATGGTACTTGCCCTTGGCTTTTGCTGAACGATTTGAAGTGAGTCGCAAGCTTCCCCAAACTAATTTATATCGCTTTGAACATTTATTGACCATTGCTGTGTCAATGTTAATTGTTTACTAGTTTGCAGGACCTTCCGCGCTTTAATTATGACGTCAAGAAGCCTGGGCGCTCTGATTGGTTTAAATACTGACACACCCGTGACACACCCCGACCAAAATACAGGTCGGTAAAAAATGTCGTCTAAGCCAGTCACAAAACTCGTTTAAAAAATCTATTAGGCAGGTCTTTACCGGAATGAGATACCAGTGGGGTGATTGTGATACTACTTGCACTTATTCTCTTGGTGGAGGACAAATGCTTCTAAAGCAATCTTCTAAACAATCGGGGCTTTGAAGTGGTAATAGTTGAATGATTCAGGAATGCTTCTAGGCTACATCGTAGCCTTGTGTCTACATATTTTGGAAAACAATTGGTTAATTGCGACGGTTTCCGTTTTAAATGTTCTGTTTTTTACATGCCAGCAAATTATACTGCCAATAGACATTTGGCTTTGTCTCATGTGCTAGAATGCATTAAGCAAGGATTAAAGTGAGTTCGTTATAATTTTCACAGGCTTTATAGCCAGCATGCATATTGCTGTTTGAAAATGATCAAACTGTTAGAAAAGATGCGGGAATCGAACGAAGTTTTAAATCGAATCAAACATCACAGTGAGTATGAGGTGTGATATCCGCCAAAATGCATCATTAAATTTTGTCATGCAAACATGCATTTATTTATGTTATATTAGGGTGAGGTCTGGATACCATTTTAAAAATGCAAGATGGCGGAGCAAAACGATGTAAAACTTACATTTTCTAGCCATTCAACCGGGAATGCAACGGGGCAATAACTGGATACTTCAGATAAGAACATTATAGAAAACAGACATGAAACACGACTACGACGGGTAGAATACTGGTAACGAAGCAACGCGTAGCATGGGTGGATGGGTTGGGTTGGGCTGGGTTGGGTTGGGTTGGGCTAGGTTGGGTTAGGCTAGGTTGGGTTGGGCTAGGTTGGGTTGGGCTGGGTTGAGTTGGGTTGGGTTGTGTTGGTTTGGGTTGGGCTTGGTTGGGTTGGGTTGGGTTTGGTTGGATTGGGTTGGGCTAGGTTGGGTTGCGTTGGGTTGGGTTGCGTTTGGTTGGGTTTGGTTGTGTTGTGTTGTGTTGGGCTGGGTTGGGTTTCGTTGGGTTTCGTTGGGTTTCGTTCGTTTCGTTCGTTCGTTTGTTTGTCATTAGGATATCACAAAAACTATTGAACCGATTTTTATGTAATTTTGTAAAAAGTTTGGCTACAAACCCAGGAACAAACCTATTAAATTTTGGGTAAATCGGATGATAATGTCATAAAATGTTGACTGGACGATTTTCGGTGTGGAAGAAAGGAATGAAAAATACTTGGTTGCGCCTTTATTGAGGATTCTAATTGCATTGTATAAACAATGCCGTGAACTGTTAAATTAATCTGTTAATTTAGATAAATATTTAGTTAAAACTTTGTATAACAGATGAAAAACGAGACGTTTGTTGAAAACCGAAGCAAAACCAAAGCTGAGGTTTTTGAACAAGCCTCGACGGAGGTATATGAAAGTAATAAAAAAGCCACTACTGTGTTTGCGCGGGCAGTATTTTGAATAGAGCAACGCTAGCCAAAAAGGTAGTAAACTGCTGTGATTTTTAACGAGATATTGACGTTTCGAGGTGTTTGGATATATAGGATAATGCTTGAGCTCCGAGGCCTTCTTAAAAATAATGACCCCGCGTAACTTAATGTATTTTTTCATTGTTTTAGAACAAAAAATCTATTCGTTTGTTCATATGGTAAAATATGAATAAGTTTACAAACTAAATTTCTTACGCAGCCAGGCGAAGAATCAGCTGATTTCCAAGGTTTTTGGCTTCCAATCTCGTTCCCAGAGCCCGCGCTCCAATTGCAGTTAAAATCAGTGAACTCTATATATACCTGCCTGGGAGGCTGACTCCAGTCAATCACTGGACGAAAAAGTGAGGGGGAAATGGCGGACATGAACAGCAGGGAATTTTGTCTGCGCATGCGCTCGCTTCAAAACATAAACAAAGATGGCGGTAATTTTTTTCCCACCACCCTTATTTCCCCCAGAAAAAGGTGTATAGTTTGTAAAACGGCTTGTGAAAGGACACTGGAAACAGTGAGAAGCAGTCTCCCACAACGTGAACAAATAGAAAGATATTTTAGTGAATCGTACGATATTAAATTGGGTGACAACAACTTGAGTACGTTGTGGTCAACATGCCGTGGCTTCAAATGCACGCAGTTTAATTGAGCTCAAAGCCCCATTTCTACAATTTTTAGAACAAAAAAGTGTCGTTAAAATTTAAGAAAATCAACTAAAGACTGACAATCGGTAAAAATATTTTGAAGCAAAAGGGCAGATTTTGCAGAAATTGGCAATATTTGCATGTCGTCGCCGCAATGAAATTAGTAGCGTAGGCATAGAAAAAAACTTAAGAGGCTGTCTCTGTTTAAAGAACTGGGCACCCAGTTCTGGAAGGAAATATGAAATTCTTCCAATTTTTCAGAATAATTTTCTTTTGAGGTACTTGCATAAAAAAATAAATCAGTTTGGCTTGAAAAGTTTTTTTTGGTAAAATTTGGCACATTGTTATTTGACACCTTGACGGGTCCAAAATGGCGTCTTGAAACTGGCGTAAATACCAGATTTTCATACCGCTCTCGCGAAGCAAGCAGGTAAGTGAGAATCTTATGTATCCAACAATACTTACATTGGCGTTGAATTTCCGTTCGTTTTTTTGTCAGTTTGTGCTGTCCATCGCACGATCGCGATCTTTTCGTGGGTAGCGAGTATGTACGGCATTTATCTTATTGGCTTCTTTCTTGATATTTTCCAGTTTACATTTGATAATTCGGCTGCGTGAGCAATGTCAATACAGTTCTGAAGGGTCAGTTTTAGTTCACGCAACAGTCAAGATCGGATCCGGTCGTCACGAATGCCTACAACGACACGATCTCGAATAAGTTCTTCAGTTAGAGTTCCGTATTCACATTTCTTTGCCTGAACGCGTAGTTCGGTTAAAAATACATCAAATGATTCGGTTTGCATGGCCTTGAACTCTAGTGTTGAATACATGTCGCTCGTACGTTGTGTTTTTTCCGTGGTTCGCAATACTGCTGGAATTTCGCCAGGACAACTGCAGGATCATCACGGCTTTCCTCCTCATCAAAGGTGAACGTATTGTACACTTCGATGGCGTCTTCGCCCGCCAGACTGAGTCAGAACAGCTGTTTGTTTTTTCTTTGGGACCTCAGCATCGTCAAGGCCAGTGCCTGCCATGTAGATTTCGTATTGTTGCTTGAATCGCCGAAAGTTGTCTGATACATTCCCTTGCAAGCTTAGTTTGGATGGTTTCTCAAAGTGGTTAGCTGTAGCCATAGTTTCTCAGTTTACCGCTGCCACCATGTAACAACATGATGAGCTAGAACTGAATGCTTTATTTCATGATAACTATAGTATTATATTTATCACATGCCAGGTACTATTACTAATCGGATATATTCATTAGTTGTTAGTTCGTTATGTTAATCTCATTGCAAATTTCAGCACGTTATTGGATAATTTCTGCACGAGAAGAGATCTGCGACTGGGAGAATGCAGCCACGTGCAAGAAACGCAAAGCAAAAGCAACAACCCGAATTATGGCACCCCTTCCAAAGATCCGTCTAAGAATGTCAATGCGAGCGTTCGCTCAAACTGCTGTGGATTTTGCCGGACCATTTCTGACAATCCAAGGAAGAGGAAAACGGAAACAAAAGCGCTATCTGTCGCTTTTTACATGTCTCGCATCCAGAGCAGTACACCTCGAAATCGCGTTTGCAATGGATATATACGGATTCGTTTCTGAATGCATTTTATCATATGGCCAATCGCCGAGGCCTACCTCAAGAAATGATATCAGATAATGGAGGAAATTTTGTCAGAGCAGACAAGGAACTAAAACAACTAGTTAAACTTTTGGATAATGATAAGATTCAATCCTCAACGTCAAGCAAAGGAGTAGCGTGGCATTTTAATCCTCCTCTTTCACCACATTTTGGGGGAGTTCACGAGACAATGATAAAAGCGGCAAAGAGGGCCATCTATGCTATCTTAGGCAATGCGGCTATTTCTGATGAAGAACTTTAGACTGCTTTTACAGGCGCAGAAGCATTGGTTAATTCGCGCCCTCCTACTTATCAAACTGCTAATCCACAAGACGAAACGCCATTAACGCCATGCAAACCATTTCTAATTGGACAAGTTGGTGGAAAATTCGCACCAGAATCCGTAGACGAAACAGATTATAGTTCCAGAAAACGCTGGAGAAGAGTACAAGAACTCGTACGGCATTTTTGGCACTGTTGGCTCCGAGAATGGCTACCGAGTTTACATCCAAGAAAGAAATGGTTTACATCTCAAAGAGAAGTGAAAGAAAATGATGTAGTTTTAGTGTTATCACCCGATTCGCCACGTGGACATGGTCAATGTGTAGAATTGTAAAGACCCACCCTGGAAAGGACGGACATGTACCCATAGTACAAGTTAGAGTGGGACAGAGTGTTTGTTCTTACGCGACCAATTTCAAAAATCTGTCCATTAGAGTTGTGTGATAATTAACAGAACATTCTTATTAACCGAATAACCTAAATATTGACAGTACTTAAATACGTAAAGAAGGGGGGGATATATGGACTGAATTAGACAGCCTATTTAAATCTAATTTGAATTGTAAATAATGTTCAATTTGTATATAAGGCGTGTATTTTAGGAGTTTTGTTGTTGTGCATTTTTTGTGTTGAATAAAGTTCAGTTCGCATCGAAATCGTTATACTAGCTGGCATTCGTATATATAGTTTCAATTCGTATAGTCTATAGACCAATTATCACAGAGAAAACTTTATAGTGCATACTATAATGACAATACTTATAAGTTGTTGATTAGTTGCACTGTCAATGGCTATATTAATTACTCTTCCCAGTTGTGGAGTGGAAATGTTTCTGATAAGCTATGTACTATATTTGCTTGAACCAGGAGACAAAGTAATGGCTGACAAAGGTTTTGGAATTAGGGGTTTGCTGGCTGTAAAACAATGTACACTTGTTTTGCCTCCATTTGTGAAAAACAAGAGGCTCAAACCCCGTGGCTCAACACGGTCAAGAAGGATTTCCAATGTAAGAATTCATATTGAACGATCTATTGGCCGTCTGAAAACTTTCAGGATCTTAGGAAAGCAGTAAAGTAGAGACAATAGAACTACATGGATAGTATCATAAATGTTTGTGCATCACTTTGCAATCTTGGGAATCCCTTAGTAACATAAGCTGGACAAAAAAATTATTTGTATCATATTATTATATGCAGGACAAAATAATATTCACCCATGGAAATGTAAGTAGTTTAAGAACAACAATTTTTGGTGTTTTAACGTTAACCAAGCAGGGCTGCACAGAGACTTAGGTGGGCCCGGGGCAAAAAAATAATATTGGGGGCCCCCGTGCAAAAATTCTACAGCCTCTTGGTTACCAATAGATCGTTTTCATCTGACGTCACGGCGGCCATATTGGTGTACCAAAACAATGAAATGGCGGCCATATTGGTGTACGGTATGGGAATTAGCTCTTTCTTATTAAAATATTTCGTATCGTTTCACCACCCCAATGGGGCCACCGATCACGTGAGTGAAAACGATCTACAGTGTGTATCAAAAAAATTCGAACCCTTAGAAAATGAATTAGCATTCTTTTCAAACAACCTATTGTAGTAGTTTGAAAGCCCTAAGCACTTCGCTGAACCCACAGATGCGTAAAACACACGGTCTTATACACCTGGGAAATTAAGATAACTTGAAGTGTATGCATGGTGAAAGTATTTAAAAGCTTTTTCGCTTCGTTTAACTTATGTGCTGATTAATTTATAACGCAGCGCTTTTAGGGCTTTCAAACTACTACAATAGGTTGTTTGAAAAGAATGCTAATTCATTTTCTAAGGGTTCGAATTTTTTTGATACACACTGTATAGAAACTTCCCGAATTTGCTTCAGTAAGCATGAACAATGGCTTGAAATCGAGGTTGGATATGAAGTATATTAGCAAATACATTACAATCTCATCGCCAAACTCGAATTGGAGCCATTGTTTCGTGGCCATTGAAGCGAATTCGGGAAGTGTCTATTCTCTCCAAATTAAACTAGCAATATAATTACGGGGGCCCTCTTGAGCTGGGGGCCTGGGGCAAACTGCCCTGTTGCCCCTCTCTGGGCAGGCCTGTAACACGATCGGAAATTGCACAGACAATCGGCCACTTTCATGGGGCAGTCCGCAGGCCACGTGCGTGCTGGCTCAAGTTGTTGGCCGAACTCGTCTGGAAATTTCAATACTAAATTATAAACACACACACACGCAAAACAATAACAAGTGAACTGTCCATATATAGCCAAAAACAAAATGAAGACAAAATCAATAAAAGTTATCTGATAGTTGAGATCTTTATTCACGCTCCATAGTGGATAATTTGGGTTTGTTTTATGTCAACTCGTCACTTCGTCAGTCGTCAAGTATACTTTCCACGACTGATTCGAACTTTAAAATCCATTGAAAGGCCCACACATCTGCAAAAAAACAACCCGACCTCTTTTGGGGGTAGTAAACGGCCAACAAACAACAGATTTTAGTCATTTAATATGGAAGTTTAGTAGTTTACGATAGTAGATCGCACCTTGTTCTTCGTCTAATTTTTCGCCATATTTTATTTCAAGTCAACAAATGCTTAATATCCTACAATATCCCTAGTATCCTCTTCAACGGATCCATTATTTTCCTTTATCTTCGTAATTTTATCGTATGAACCCACATGTACCACAACGCTCCTTCGCTCCTCATTCTTCGCTCCTCATTCATGTCGCGCCTGCCTCGCTTGGTCTCGCGTGTATTGATGACGTTTACATGCAAGATATTCGTTCTACGCATGCGTAGCTAATGGATTAGATCCCAGACGACAGCCGCAATTTCCGATCGTGCCAAGCAGTGTAATTTACAAATTAACACGGTTGAATAATAATTTATTTACAATATAATTGAACATCCAGGATATAATTTAATGTGTACACAAAATCTGTTAATATAATTAATTAATTATTCAATATAAATAATTTAATTGGTACACTGTTCTTATGAAAAAATGTTTTTTACAATAAATAGTCTCATGTTTCGACGTTGCTCTGCAATGTCTTCTTGAGTAAACCAATTTGTGTGATCTGAGAAACAGAACTTTTCTCCATCTTCCATGAACTTGAAGTAGTTTTCGGGTTTGAAGAAGTGCATCAAATTTAAAATTAAATATACACCACAGTCATTGAATTAGTTTGTTGGGGAACCCTTAACACATGCCTTTTTCTTGCATGTACAAAATTTGGGTTTCTCCAGTACAGAAACTAATTACAAATTAGTGTAATCTGCTTATTTTTTTTAATTACATGGTTGACAAAAGTACCACATTTTTCAAATGAGGTGATTCTATCAAACGTTTTCTTGTAAAAATAACAACCATGGTGTCATTTAGTTCCTTGTTATCTAGTAGACAAGTTAAATCATCTTCAAACAATGGAACACCGAGAATAACAGAGAAAACCTTTTGGGTTTCAGAACTTGTGTTGACATTGGTAATCAGGACACTTTTACTTGGTATAGTTGGCACACACTTTACAGGAGATGATTCTGTTATGACCGCATCATTACATGGTGTTGTTTCTTCTTGAACCATTTCTGTTGTGACAACATCATTACATGGTTTTGATGTAATTTCTCCAATAATTAAAGGCAGAATCTAAGTTAGGTAGAATCTGCTAACTTTTGTTAAAACATATTCCCAAAAATCTTTGCAGAAAGGAATTGAAGTCACAAATATTCCACCATCAGACCCAGATTCTGAGTTGATGGTGTAGACAACAAAATCATATACTTGGGTTCCAGTTGCTGCCATTCCTCGTTGAAAATAGTATCTGTGATTCTTTTTTAGTGTAAAGTTGCCGCTAGCATCACAAACACCACCAACATTCTTGTCTAAAAATGCTTCTTTGGGATGTTTGTCTGTTTGTAAATGGGCATTTGTATTCAATCAATGTTTCCATACAGCATGCACATGACCTGATATCATCTGGACTTGCAGCAATATATGGAAGTCTTGATTAATAACAAGCCCAGATGATTTGACACACAGTCTCTTGTGTGTATATATCAGAAATATATTTTTTATAATGTCTTCGTTTTCATGTACGTTACGATACTGAATCTGCATTGGCATTGTGCCATACGTCTCTGCCAAGGAATCAGAAGCAAGAAGATGTCCCATCTTTTGAGGGGTCTTTGTCCAATGTTGTCTGCATTGTGTAAGCTGCCTGCAGCTTGGTTGATGTCAAGAGACCCTTTCTTTGTATTAACCATATATCTCCCTGTTCTTTAGTTAAGTCACTGATATATCTTCCAATTCTTTTGCTGAAACTTGAAGCGAATCCAAAAAGGCTTTAGGATCTGTCTGTCCCGAATTAATATACGATTGGACTTTATCATAAACAAAAGGTACTTCTCTGCAAGGAGCTTTCCCGCTAGAACTTGAATGATCTTCACAGGCTTCAGTATAAGTATTGTCACTTTTGACAAAATAACCTGCAACACAGCCAAATTCTGCCAACTTTTTTTTAATCTCTTTCAACTCACCGTCGGTTCTTTGAGATCTGAGGGGTCGTGGGTCGTAAGTTATTTTATCTAAAGGAGGTTCTCTATCTTTTCTTTGTTTTATCTTGACTGGATGAGAACTGGGTTTCTTTAATTGTTCCCGTTGTTTAAGTGTGCTTCGTCTTCGTATGGTGCAAGGCTAATTGCTTATCCTAACATTTGAGATAGGAGTCGGTTGCGTTTTCAGACCCTCTTTCTTTTTCCAATAGCAGAGCTCCTCACCGTAGGACCAGTTGAAGGGTACAGACAGTCATGGACAGAATACAAACAAGCAGCTACATGTTAACAGGCGCCGTCTTGACCACCAGGACAAAGGCAGTATGCAGGAAAAACAGACCCAGCGGTTGGTTTCCACTTTCCACTTGCGACCGAGCTTTGTGCGACCTAGCCTGATACCCTGGCCCAATTTCAAAAGAAATATGGCCAGGTAACGACTAATCTCATTCTCGCGTCATCGGGGCTAAATCCACTTATGACGATTGCAGTTTTACTCATAGCCACTAAAAACGCGCGAAATTTTAACCAATAGGAAAGCAGAAGTCTTTAGTGGTTACCTGGCCCATATTCTTTGATTGGGCCAGGGTACCAGGCTATGTGCGACCGAGTTCGAATCAGCGGCTTCTCTGTCACCGTCAATGACGAAGCAAACTTTATAAAAAAATTTTCCTTCATTGGTTACGGATTTCATGGTTGGCTTGAATCTCCCGACAAAAATAAAGTGCCCTTCGACCTCCTTGACTTTTACGTCCTCGACATGACCGTCTTCAAATAATCCATAATCTTCAAACGCTTTGTAGGAAGCAATTTTGTGTCTGTCGTATTCGCTTGATTTGAATATCAAAAAGTTGAATATATCTTCCATGCCAGGTGGAATATTTTCAAGACTTCCAGACATTTCTTTTGCCGGAATGTTGAAATTATCTGGAAGGATTTTGCCTTTTATTGCCAATCCATCGCTTAGGTCAACTGCATCATCATTGAAATCAACATTAGTTGAAAGCTTCATTTTGAGGGCTGCTTTGGCAAACACGATTAAATCATGGTAGTTCGCTACTGTTATTCCTCTGTCTAGGAGAAAGTTTCGTAGATTGTAGACATTCATTTTGTCAATAATTTCATCTGTTATGTCAGGGAGTCCATTGTTAAAGCTGTTGAATATTTTTTCGGTTGTCCGAACTTTTTCGCGCGCTGAAAATTATCACATTTGTCAAAAACCAAAGATCACGCGATCCACTCACTTCATGCGGAAAGGTCTATTATCCAAGTAACCGCTCGCGCACGAAGTTCATTCAGGGTCATTCCGCGCCCTTGACCCAGAATGCTTTTCATGGCGGGATTTTTGTCTTACATCCTGTTTTACGCTTGCAGAAAAATCAGGAAAACTGTCAATTGAACATTCAAGGTAGGTCATTCTCGCTGAGAAATTTTTACTCGTTCTTATGTTTCTCTTGCTGTTTTAATTTGGGCCGATGTTTATTAGTCCTTATAAACATTTTCGTGTTTCAAAAAAATGGTGCTATTTATGTCATTTTCAAACTTGTCGCTACAAACTTGCGTCTTTTTTACGTTTTTTGACTATTTCCGGAACAGGAAAGTGACATATATTTACATATTTTATAAAAGGAATAGCAAAGAAATAAAAATTTTCTAGTGTACCTCATTGTACCTCTAATATTGTCTCAAATATTTATATTATACTCGCAAAAAGGTACTTTAAACGTATGAATTATACTAATTAATAAACAACACAATTACAAATTAAACTATTAAAAGAAGCCCACTTTCAAAATTAAAAACATTTAGCCTTGTTTCCACTGCACCTTTCTAGGATAAGAAAAGAAAACCACTGACACCCAAAAAGCTAACATACTCACCACCACCAGAGAGAAAAACATTATTTTATACGCCTTGGACAAAGAAAGAGAAACAGGCATTGGTGCAGTTTGTTGCCCTACATGCAGACGAAATTCCAGCTGGAAAGACATGGCCATCATTTAGCTCGTCCCATGTGTATTGGAAACAAGCTGCAAGTTTTGTGCAACATACTGCAGAAACAAATAATCTCAGGCTGGGCAGGTAAGCCAAAACAATTTGTCAAAAACTATAATATAGAATAATAAATTAGAACACTTATAAACAGTTAAGTGTCGTGATAATTATACAATGAGAAACAATTCTAATTATATTTGTTGTAATAACAGGAACTGCTGTGCGCCAAGAAATGTACAGAAACTTCAGGTACAAATAGCTACTCAATAATCGAGGAAGCAGAGCAAGACTTTGGTGTGACACTTGTAATTAGTAGTTATCTTGGCAGCTCCCCTAATACTGATACTGACACCAAAGAGAATGATGATATTAGGCTTCCAACACTTACTAGGAAACTGGTATATATGACACCACACCAAATAGAACAATCTATCCTTAAAGGACTTGCCTTTCTTCACCAGGGTCATCTGGAAACCATTCTACAGTCTATATGCAAGATGGTAATAATTGGAAAGGAATCTTCAATCTATACCGGCATATTTTTTTAAATATGTTGCAATTGCTGGATACACCTGCTGCTTTAACAATCCTTGACTTTTTGTTTGCAACTCTTGCAAAAGATGAATGAAACACCTGCAAAGTAACAAAAAAAAAACAATTTAATTTATAAATACAGTCAAGAAGATCCCTCCATCGGTCTGCTAGAATAAAGAAACACACCTGTTACTGGCATGAGCTACACTCCAACACAGCTACTTATGAGCAGAACTGCTCGTACCAAGATTCCAACATGTCCAAATTTACTGAAGCCAAGAATTTCTAAAGATGCTTCCCGCCAACTGCAAAGAAACAAGGACAAACAGAAACATTACTATGATAAAGGATCAGGAACACTCCCTCAACTGAAACCACAAGAACATGTCAGAATACGCCAAGCAAAACAATGGATACCTGCCATTGTCATTGCATATGCAGCAACCCCAAGATTGTACATCGTCGCAACACAAGATGGTCAGACCTATCGTCGTAACAGAAGGGACCTTCTGAAAACAAAGGAACAACCACGAGAGAATACAGACCAAGCACAAGATGACATACCTGTATAGACCAATTCACCGACCACGTCAAGAACAATGTAACTTACCTCATCTAGAGTCAAGATCCAACCTAAATTGGCTTAAATAGCTAACTGGTTACAAAATAGAGTATGACGAGGTGTGACAAAGGAATTTGCCAGAAGTTAGGGACGCGAAATGGTGGCAATACAGAATAAATTAACAGATTGATAAAATGATAAGTAAAGGAGAAAAAAAGATCAATGAAGTGCTAAAAGACATGATGGAATGTTAGCGTTAAGAGATGGTTTTATTTTTGAAATGAATAGGCTTTCTCGAATAAGTACGTCAAAACGTTTGGTACCGGCAGACAAAACTATCATCAAAAGAAACGTTATGACCGGTTTGTGTTTTGTGAGAACGCACGCTTGAAAGTGTACTGACTGATACTGGTTTGCCAGTGTAGGCCGAAATACCATGCATACGCTCCGAGATCCTAGTATGTCCATATTATATTGTTTCATAGTTAATATAAAATACACATGGTTTGGAAACCCGGAAAACTTCAAAGCGGTTAACAATCAAGCAACGATTCATGTTGAAAGGTACATGAAGGTGCCAAATCCTTTGTTTTAGGTTTATTAATATTTAAACAGTAAGGTTGAGTGATTGAACCCAAACGTTGCTATTGGACGATTGCTTCATTATACAAAAAACACAATATGTTCAGTAACGGTGAAAGTGCAAAAATTTCCATAAACCTGAACTGTGCTTCCAAACCATGTATATTTTCTATTAAATTATATTAATTATGGGACACCATAATAGACCTACATAACGTACAGTACCAGTATATGTATGTGCAAGGACACATCCCGGTATACACGTGCGATTTTTTTCTCGGGTCAAATTTCATTAAGTTGTTGGCGCGAGAGAAGAAACCGCGCATGTATCATATGTCGCGTGGCAACGCAATTGCAACCTGACGCAATCGTTGCCGAAACTTTCCGCAAAGATTGCCGAAAGTATTAAATTACATAGGCAAGGAAACGCGGTGTTTATTTCAGATTGGCTAATAAAATTCGCTTTAGAACGACCAGTTTGATGTAGAACACACTTGTTTTCTTTCCTTGAATAGTGTCGGTTTAGTACAGATGTAGATTGGTGGACCGTCGATGTTCTCGGAGAAAATAGTGACGAAAATGACAATCTTACCATCCTTCAAAGTATGAAAATCACATTCGCATGAATTCTTCAAAGAATCAAAGTATCAGGGACAGCAAATAATGCCACTCGGTCACAAAAATAACATACTTTCCATTCAACGTTTTAAACGTTTAGTTTTATTAGAATCGACTTCACAGCATTACAGCAACAGCATTGCCGAAGCCAACGCTTCGTTCTTCGCCACGTCATGGTGCCGTAGTTCTCGTTTTTTTCAGCTAACTGTTGCGACACCTTCGTAAAATTACCACACGTGTAGCCACTTCTCTCTCGCACCGGCAACGCAATAATATTTGATCCGTTACATTACCAGCGCGAGAAAAAAATGGCACGTGTATACCGGGCTTTAAAGTCTACGGAGTTATAAATAAATACTAGTGATTTATCGATCATTACAATTACCTTAGTATACCCTATTTAGACTGGGCTTGGGGCGGAATCTGTTACGAAGAAATCATGAAAAATTTATTTTAAAGTTACGGATGCTCATAGGATTCTTCAGATAATATATAAAGATAGAAAATAGAAAAATAAAGCTTGATTAATGAATATAACATTTACCTTCGTATCACAACAACTAACTCAACGGCCAAATAAACCAAAGTTTTATCTTCTTTCTACTGGCTCTAACTACAGTAATAATAATTTGGTAATGATTTGAGAGTTTCCTTGTCTATGATTTAACTAGCTGTATTTCACTTTGTTGTATTTTCATGTGACGTCACCAAAACGTCATAGGTACGTCACATTTGGGGTGACACGAATAAAAATTAAAATATTTTTGAATGTTCTATTATCATACCATTATATCTTCACTTCGATAACGTAAATACTTTCCGAGATATTAACCGCAGGCACTTTCGCCCCCCCCCCCCCCTCCCCCCTACCCCAAAAGACCAAAAAAGCCCAGTCTCGATCGATAGGGTTAAAATAGGAACTTGACCGGTTTTTACTTTTAATCCAGAATAACACTATACAACATGTTTTTAATATGATACATGATTGTTGATAAAAAATATTTGTTTACGTTTACTAAAATCTCCTTCATTCTACTGAATCTACTTCATTCTAGATTTGTTAAAGACTTAAAGTGTATATAAAATGAAAGTGCGCTCCGTTTTTTTTACAAGCGTATTTTACGAGCACCAAAAATAATAAAAAATGCAGACTTCTCGTTCTTGAGTTGTTCAAAGCTCCTCAAACTTAGTCACGTCTTAGGTCATGTATGCCGCGGTCATCCAAATTATTCTTTTTCTCCCTCTTCTTCTTCATCATCGTTATAAAAAGTATCATAAATTTCCAAACCATTGTTCAGGGCTTCAAGATAATCATAAGATTTATAACGATTAGTTAATTTTTTGTAAAAAAAATAAAACGGCCAGCGATCTTTTACATCACCATCAGCAGATATGTCTTCCCAGCCCATTCTTTGGGCGATAAACTGGTTTACTCGACGATTTTGTCTTGGTAGCTCGGTAAACCAGGATTGTAGATATCGCATTATAATCGGACAATAATATTCTTGTGCATATTGTTCAGTTATTAATCTTTGTAGTTGAAGACAAATATCGATGTTACAATCTTGTTCGTTTTGCCGGTAAAAATCCAATGCCTGCGTCGACGTTTCCACATCTGCATTTTGCAAATGTTGTGTTGGCTGTAACGAAGTCGACGATTCTTCATCACTCTCGTGTGTAGAACTGTCACTATGCTTATCGCCCACCATTTCATCAAGCGTTTTCTTTTTAGGAAGAAGATCATAAAAGCCAAAACAATCAGCTACATCATAATTGTCAAGCTTTGGTAGCGCCTTTAAAAAAAGAGCATTGGCGACATCCTGTGGCGAATGGTAAAAATAATTGTAAATTATATGGTATTCCGCTTCACGGTCAGGATATTGAAGAAAGCTGCTGTCATCACCTCGATCGACGTTTTGCTGTGAACTGTCTAAGTTATTTCTCGTATTTTCAACACTTTGGTAGAAATGAGCTAAATACAGAGGAACAATGTTATGTTTGTTTGCACAGCCAAGAGGTAAACTTGGCATAAATTTGTTTGCTTCCTTGAAGACAAGTTCTAACATAGTTATTCCTCTTACAGCCGCAATATGAAGTGGCGAGAGTCTTTCAAACCTCGAGTCACACTTAAACGTCGATTGCTCGTACTTTTCAGTTGCGAAAAATTCTAAAAATAATTTTTCAAACGTGTGACGTCGATACTTGGAAGTAGTCAGAGAAGTTGGTAGATAGCCCAATGAAAATATATCTTTTGAATGGGGTACATCTCCTAAGTAAAGTACAGAGAGATCAACAGCGGTCAAACCAGAGATTGTTTTCTGTGTAATATCAACGCCTATACTGATAAACCATTGTATGGCATCCAAGTTTCCACCTTGTGCTGCTCTGTGAATAGCCAAATACCCCTCTGCGTCACGACATTCGTCAAAAATGTGGAAACCTTTTGGGTGTTTATCAATCAACCTTTTTAAAGGAAAGGTCCTGTTGTTAACAGAAGGTTTAAAAAAATTTCCAACATCATCAGCAACTGATGAGTAGGCTAGAATATGCAATTCTGACTCTCGAAAAGGAACGCCACATTGAACAGATACATCAATTTCAAATATTTTGAAGATTTCGCTGACTTGTTTCCCTCCTAAATTCAAATGAAACAAAAATGGACGCATGAGTTGCTTCACGTCACAGTTCTTATCAACACCAATCTTTATCAAACTATAAAGACTTAAAGGCATTTGTTTCATTATTGTCATGCGAAGTAGACTAGCACTTTCAGAATCACATATTTTGATATTTAATCTTTGGATCCAGATTAAGTATTCTACTGTATCATCGTAGCTTGTAGTATTACATGTTGTAAACACACCATCTCTTGTAGTGTAACAGCGGGAGAAAAAACTTGGAGACATGGGTGACGCAGTTAATGCAAGCTGTAATGGAGTATTGCCTTCTTGATCTCTAGCACTGACGTTACTTCCATGTTGAACTAGATATTTGACAGCGTCATTGAAGCCAGTCCTGGCAGCAACATGAAGAGCTGTCTTTTCATCTTTATCTTTTTTATTGAGGAACAAAGATATATTTTTTTGTGATTCGGCTAGCAGTTTAGCTGAAGCCACGCGTTTTTGTGATTCATTGTTTATTTTCTCCAACAAGATATAAAAATCGCCTTCTAAAGGATCCGAACAAGAAAAATATCCTGCATTATGTGGGTAAGGAGACCAAAAAACAGATAACGAAAGTGGTGTAAGCCCATTGTCAGTTTCCTGTGCAAAGAGGTCAGGGTTATTAGCGAACAATTTCAAAGTTTTAACAGAACCGCATCGTGCCGCTAAAACTACAACTGCCGATTGCATGAGATTTGAAAGTTGAAACGGACGGATAAAGTGGTGAATAAAATCCGCGTGGTCAAAATTGATTGCAATTGTCCACACCGATTCTTCATTGCAGTTTTTGGCTAGTTTGTTCACGTTCCACTTATACATCAGTTTTTCTGCCATCTCCCACAGTCCGTATCGTGCACAGAGATGAATGGCTGTGCTGCCACATGCGCAAACATCTTTCTCACAGTAGACTGTATACAAAAACCCGTCCTTGTACATTGACAAAATATCACACATTTGTTTGTTCCAGCTCCTAGATATTTCGTTCCCACACTTTTCCTCCGCATTTGCTTCTTCATCAAGTAGCAACTCTACCATTTCAGCGTCGTTCCTCTCCACCGCATCCATCAACGGAGTCTTTCCGGAATGATGTTTGCACTCTATGGAAGATTTCCCAAAGCTTAACAGAAGTTTGACGATGTAAATATTTCGTCTGGACACTGCAGCGTGAAGGGCAGTTTCACAAAAGAAATTTTGAAATTCTTGAAGAGTTGCATTGCGATTAAAATAAGAAAAGTTACTTGATTTACAAGTTAAGCATTTATCCCTAACACCAGCCGTTTTTAAAAGAAACTTTACAACAGCTGAATGATTTCTTGCCGCCGCATGATGGAGTGAAATAAGGTCAGCCTTGGCTCCTTTACTGTACAATAATTTTACCACGTCCAATTGACCATTTCCTGCAGCCAAATGAAACGGTGTTGGTTCATTTTGAATTGGTTGTATATAAGAGACGTTGCTTTCTATCAGCAGTTTAACGATTTTAGCATGACCTTTGTAAGCAGCAACGTGTATCATACTAAAATCCTCAATACCCTTGTTTTGAACAACAGTTGATATTGGATCTAAAGACGGGAAACTTGTAAGGATAGGATTTATATCAATTCCTTTGTTAATAAAAAGTTTTAAATTCTCGACAACTCCTTCAGATGCCGCATAAAACGCCGGAGTTTTTCCTTTCACATCAGTGATATCAGCTGACACAAACGTGCGTAAAAAGACCTCAAGTAGAGAAGAACTATCAGCTTTTGTTGCTAGATCATGTAGGATACATCTGTTGTTGTGTGGGTCTCGAATTTCGCCAACGTTTAAAAGTTGCAGTAACTGTTTATGATTTTCAGTCGATCCTCCTGATACTACATGCATGGATAGCTCGGATAGCTCCTTAAACGTAAGATTAGCGTTTCGTCTCCGATAACGATCAAAGAGAAAATCAACAATATATCGATGACCATTGCTTTTGTGAATAGAAAATCCGCCGGTGTCGTCTGCTTGATTCACTAACCACTCCGCAAAAGATTGGTGATAGATACTCACCGTTCCATCGTGCGCAAAACGCAAAAAGAAGGATATCTGCTCAACAAGCTTTGATGTTTCCTGAGTGTGGTTTTGAAGTTTTAAAATTAAGCTTATTTCATTTATGTGAAGAGGAGATCCCGCAGCCAGCAGTATTTCGAACAATGCTTTAAAACGCAAAAAATCTTGTTCGCTAAAGTGCCGTTTAAAGAAAATGTCGTATGTATCATACAGCCTTGTTGGAAAAGATCGAAGGTTAATTCTACCATCAGACTCGTTCATATAATGCAACGTAGTCTTAACAAACAAGAAATTTCCTTCGCCACTTTTGGTCAGTTCGTTTAGCAAAGAGTTTATTCCTTCCGTTGTTGACTTTAAAGACATAGCCTCTAATAACCTATCCATAAAATGTCGATTTTGAGATATAAACCGTGTAATATAAGAACGAATATCCTCCACATTACGCTCATCAGTGGGATCTAGCAGCATTCTTTTAAGCGTGCGAGGTATCTTGGTAGTAACAGCTGTCCAATTTCGAGAACTTAGTATTACTTTTAACCACTTAGGAAAGGCTAAAATTTTGCTACTTAATATGTCAAGAATTGCCGATGTTTTTCCGTCCTTCTCAAAACATTCATCTAATGCATCCAGTAAGATATACCGATTTCCATCAGGTTGCCTTCTTAATCCTCTCAAAGGCTCTACAATAGCGGTGGAAAAGCAGCCAGTTGGATCACTTTCACAACGGTTGTTCAGCACTCTTCGCAAAAGCTCGTTGTCATCCACGATATTGGAATACTCCGAAATACTCCCAGCAATCTGATCAACCAAATTACGCACAAATCGTGCCCCATTACGTTTTCCTGTTTCTGAATAATCGCACAAATGATATCCAATAACATTGTTATGGATTAACAAGCTTGAAAATGGCGAACAAATTAATTGCGACATCAGGGCCGTTTTTCCTGAACCAGGTTCCCCGGTAATCAGCACACCTGCAGGACCACGGCCAGACTCAAAAAGATCTTCTAACTCCCTAAATAACCACTTCCTTCCAAAAAATTTTTCTCTTTTATAAGCCAGGTAAGACGAGAAGTTGAATTCCTGAAAGTGAAGATGGCTTATTGGCGATTTCTTAATGCAACGGAAACAGTCTAGAATTAAAAAAAAACAACAAAAAAACCAACAATATTCAAATAAGTTCCTATTTATAGATTTAGAAGCAGAGGTATATATAACGTTTGTTTGGTAGAACGTATATGCAACTCCCCTCACAATTAAACCCAATAGAAAATAGGAAGTTTACTGTATGCAGTTGAAATATGCATGTAAGTTTAATTATATGCTCTTTTAATTTAAAAGAATTTGACTTCGCTCGTTAACTCACGTTGATCAATTTTTTTCTAGTCTGGTCTTTTTAAATTTAGCCGCCGTCGACACACTAAATGCGTTTCGATTCGTTTAAAAATGTATTCTTTTCTATACGTTTTATAACCGATCGTCCATACGATGACGTTCGTAAACGATGATTCTCTCTAGTAAAAGTTGTTTCCAAAGACAAATCCGCAGTCTGCTGGTCGGCGCCCGCCTTTTAACTATATATACACCCCCATCAACATGGCTGCGATTTCATATTGCTCCGTTATACTTCTATTTAACTTTAATCAACACTAGCGTTTTCGAATCATTTTTGAGCATCCACTCTAGTCAACTGACCTGGTAGGTCGTTTCACTTGGATGTTCAATGCGTGCCGGTTTTTCCTCTTTACATGGGCGACCTATGGGACTGGGGGGGGGGGGGGGGGGGGGGGGGGGGGGGGGGTCCGGTCAGGCCTTACAAAACTGCAAGGCATTTTTCGAGTTCTTTCTTTTCGACAGTTTTGCCTTTGATCGTGTTAGGTAAATCAGTAGTTGATCGCTAATTTGTCCATGAAGACAGAATAGACGAATTTATTAAGTACTGTTTAATAAACGAGCAGGAGTGCTTTATCAAATATAAAGACACGAAGCGAAGCCGAGTGTTTCTATATCTGATAAAACACGAACTGCGAGTTTACTAGAATTATAAGCGTAATTTTCATCTAGGCCATATAACAAGATTAAAATAATTAGAGTTTTACTATTTACACGTCTATCATACATTACCGTAAATGCTCGATTTAGCGCCGCTCTCGATTAAGCGCCGCCTCCAGAAGTAGGATAATTTAATAAGCGCCGCTCTCGATTAAGCGCCGGACCTGTCCATCCTAAAAGAGCCGGACACAAATCCCTTTGAAGTCTCTGATTCAGATGTCGAAGATGCCTCTGATCCACATCTGTGGATAGACGACGATTTAGTTTATTGGGCTATTGAGTATTGGGTTCTTCTATGAATAAACGTTCTTTTTAAATTTATTGGGTTTTTCTATGAATAATTAAAGTTGTGTTATGAGCATTTTGTCAACTTATATTTAATAAGCGCCGCTCTTGATTAAGCGCCGCACTAAAAGATTGCAAAATTTAATAAGCGCCGCGGCGCTAAATCGAACGATTACGGTACTACACTAAATTATTGCATATATGCATTAATATATGTTAATACATGCAATTAAGATATTAGGACTACATATTAATTAAGTATATATACAATTAAGTTAGCGTTATTCGTTGTGTCATATTGTGTTACAGTGAAAGTAAAGTAATAAATAAATGTCATATAAATAAAATTTATAAAAATTAAAGTATTAGTTATCCTTGTTCATGTCATATAGGCACGTTACATATACGGGCACGTTACATATACGGGCACGTTACATATACGGGCAGCGTCAAATTACAGCGTGAGAAGAAATTGGGAGCTGGTAACGTAATGTTACATATTCGGCCAGGGATGGTAAGACGGGGTAACGTTTCGTATACGAGAATGCTACATTTACGGGAATGTTCCTTTACCGGATGCGTGCTTTTGCGCATAGCCAATAAATTAAAGGAGTCGTTGGCTAATCAAGTCCTGGAAACAAGGTTGTTCAACGTCAATAAAAAAAAACCCAACTTGACCACGTGGTCACTTGGACATTGCTAGCCCTCGCGAACGCTTGATAACCTGATTTTTTCAGAGATATCGTTTTGCATTTAGAGACAGTTTAGAAAGAGTAATTGCGCGAGTAATTTGGTCATTTAATAGTTATCGGAACCTTTCTTTTTTGACGGCTTGTCTTAGACAAAAAAAACAACTATATTGTTTATCAGAATTTTTACCAATCTGCTAAAGTTATGTTAATATTTTCAATGTCTGTTAATATTTTTGTTCCTTCTTTGTACTGATCGCTGTAATATTTTCTGAGCAACATTTAATCAAAAATGCTTTATCTGAACCTGTCGAAGCAAAATTAGAGTCAGTAGGATCAGAAAGCCAATTAAAGCACGCGCGCAAGTCTGCATGTACGTAAAATAATTTTTGCAACCATCTTGCGGCCATGTATAATGTTGAATGTTTTTAAAGTTCATTTATTCCAAATTTGTCATGGTCGCGTCAGTTTTTTTGTATTTTAATGAGCATCGACTCAAAGGAAAATGGAGTTGGACTACAAATATGAACACCAACTTTTACTAATGGACTTTTTCTTTATGCAGTTGACGTGACTTTCTAAATTTAGACAATGTATTGTAATGTTTATATTTTTGTCTGTTTTAGGCAAGCATACCCACAAAGGACCATGCAGGCAATGTTAATCTCTACAAATCATTTTAATTATTTTACATGAGTCACTGTTGGTTTACGGTCTTGACTTTATACCTACATAAAACTATTTATTTTTATTAAATTCGTATTGAAAAATAAACACCTCGTAGTGTACAAAATTCGAATGCTAGAAACAACGGTTTGTTCTTAAACATTTATAAAATTACAAACAGAAGTCAGTGCTACTTCACTCCGCCGTAACGGTCCTGACTATCATGGAGGAGATCATTATGAAGAAAACAAAATGAGAAATATATAATACATAGATGTACAAATTAAGTGACACTACATGATACAACAAAACACAACAACAACAACAACACAAAACTATATATAACACTACCACTCCTTCTCGTATATGTAACAATACGTTACCACCCCTCACTTTTGTTGACGTTGCAATATGACGCTGCCCGTATATGTAACGTACCCGTATATGTAACATTACGTTACCACCCCTGATTTTTGCTGACGTTGCAATTTAACGTTCCCCGTATATGCAACGTGTCCGTGTACGTAACGTCACGTTACCACCCCTGCTCATTTGTTCACTTGACAAGTTGACTGTAAACAGACTGTGAAAGAGTGCCGAGGTATTTCAGTTCATTAAGGAAATAGTTATCGAAAATGGTCGGAGAGAAGGCGAGATCGATTTACAAAAGAAAAGGCTAGTCATTTTGTGGTAAACAAAGATATGCGAAAGAACAAGAGGACTGCGCTTCTATTCAGGACGAAAAGAAGCTCACCAATGCAACAGTACCAAGGACTTCTGGTGGCAGTGGCACTAATACGAATTAGTTTTCTGAAAGAAGATGAAAGATGCCAACGAGAATATTGATACTTTTGACGATAATATGTTCTTTCAATCGAAGGAAGACGTAGGATATAGATTGATCGATCTAACATGAAAATCTGTGCACAACAGTCTCGAAAGTACAGCACGCGTGTGAACACTGAAGGTGAGATGTTTTTCTGATATTTATTTTGCTCTTTGTATTTGCTCTGTATTTGATTAAAAAGTTTTAGCACGCTAGAGATGTTATTTTTACTATGCATGTTTACCATTATATAAATTAGTATAAATTTTTATTCAGTGTTTAGATTTGAGAGACCATATAGTTATTGTTGTCAACATGCAGTACTTCTATGGTCACGTGCTACTGTCAAAAATGTATATAATCATGCTCTATTATCTTTTTCTAGGAAATTTGATTTGGGAGGAAGATACAGAATAAAAGCAGGGTGTCTGTACCCCTACCGACATCCACCAGTGTGACCAAGCAAGAAAAGTCTCATGACGTCAACCACTGAGCTGTCAACCACTAGGCTCGGTGTGACGGAGAGGCTGTCGATCTATTCCTAGTGGAAGTATTTACACAACAAGCAACCAGGGTTAAGGACATGCAAAGCCTGAGAAAGTCTGATTTACAGGCAACCGAGAAAGAAAAGAAACAGCATTAGGGTGGGCAGCTTCTGCATACGTTTAACAACTTTAATTTAGGGGGGGGGGAATAATAATAATAATAATAATAATAATAATAATAATAATAATAATAATAATAATAATAATAATAATAATAATAATAATAATAATAATAATAATAATAATTAATAATAATAATAATAATAATGATAATAATGGAAACTTTATTTGTTTATGATTTACGTATACTACAATGATAAACCTCTCTTTTACAGGTAGTTTATCAATGTCTACTTGAATTAACACTATATGGTATAAAAATATTAGTATGACATTAAAGTCGGGTCATCCCATTTTTTGTTACGTTTACAAAATATATAGTAAGAGGTCCTTATGCAAGTGTTCATAATTTTCTGAGTATAGTACTTTCTACATCGTTCGTCAAATTTCAGGTCTTTCAGCATTTCAATAATAATAATAATAATAATAATAATGATAATAATAATAATAATAATAATAATAATAATAATAATAATAATAATAATAATAATAATAATAATAATAATAATAATAATAATAATAAAAATAAATATTTATAAAAAAAGAAAGGGGAAAAAAAGTCAAATATGGCTAGACACGAACGGGACAGATCCCATGCGAGATGTCAGCCAACCTATTCAAAAGTACAAAAATAAACTGAGTCTATGCTAAAATACTTATCCTACATTCAAATAGTTATCCTATATCTAAATTTGTATGACAGGAACACTTCCTGCACAGCGAAAAAGTACAGGCCATGTCAGGATCAAAGATATTTACAAGAAGGTCTTTATAGGTTCTGTGTAAGAATGACTTAAAACTGGAAATTGTTAAGAGAGTACCATCGGGTGCTACCTTAAGAATAAAATTCCAGAGTTCAACTATCCTATTAAAATAAGAAGATTGAAAAGTACTAGTTTTACAATAAGGTGTCTGTAAAAAAGATTATGTCCCTTGCCTTGTCGGCAGAGAGCACAGATGTGAATTGATCCATATCGAGTTCAACTAAATTATATCTACATCTATAATAAAAAATCAGGTCTTTAATCTCCCTGTCATAAACAAGTGGTAAGAGATTAAGACGTAATAAGCGTTCCAAATAAGTAAGTTTTCTGCGTTTACATCTTAGGATCCATCGTGTGGCACGCCTCTGCACTCCCTCGATCCTTTTCACCAACGTAACATTAGACGGCGACCAAACTTGTGTACCATAATTCAGCTGCGATTTGACAAGAGATAAATACAGTACGAGTTAAATACAATACGAGTTAGAACTCATGTTTCGGTCAGGCTGTAGCAGGTCGTTCTCAAAAGGCCCAGCATTTTGTTAGCTTTGGCCACCACCTGCATGACGTGGAGTCCCATCTAAGATTACAGTTTATTTTTATGCCCAGATCAGTTTCCTCATTACAACATGCAATATTTTTGGTATATAAATAATATAATAAGGGTATATACAGGGGGATTTATTTTCTTGTCACGGTGAGGATTTTACATTTAGACGAGTTGAACATCATTCGGCTTTTGTTACTCCACCTGTCAAGACTATGTAAATCTCGTTGTGAAGCCATAGGGTCGTTCAAAGATAATATAGGTCGATACACTTTAGAATCATCAGCATAAAGGGCAAAATTATTTATAAAAATAGTAAATAAAAGTGGGCCTAAAATACTTCCCTGAGGGACACCTGAAGTCACCGGTGACCAATCGGAGGCGACATTTTCAATAACCACTCGCTGAAATCGATTGCTTAAATAACTTTTAAACCAAACCAAAGCAACAAAGAGCCATTGACCCCGTGACCCTGAAGCCTTTGCAGGAGAATTTCGTGATCAACGGAGTCAAAGACCCTAATCAAACGAGGACGCAAGTCATCGCAAGTTGGCAGTCAGAATTTCTGTGGCGGTCGTTTGAACACCCAAATTAACAAAATAAAGGTTTCATGAGTGTTTTAAACAAGTTTTAACTTTGTCACGGTACATGATATTTTCGGGAAACTATTCAGAGCGGCTGGCTGAGATAGCGTGACTGCCAACTTGCGATGACTTGCGTTCTCGTTTGATTAGGGCTAAAGGCCTTAGAAAAATCAAGATATATCAGATCAACTTGCTTGTTATTGTCCAAGTTTCTACCGATATCATGCAAAACGGACAAAAGTTGAGTTATACATGACCGTTTCGTCAAAAAACCATGTTGAACATTTTTTTATAAACGGGGAAAGAAATGGGTAAATGTGATGGTTAGGGTGAGGCGGTTTTTATAAAAAAACGAAAACCGAAAACCGCCCGAAAAAAACGAGTGAACCGATTTTGTTAAAACGCGTTCGAAACTATAGTTAAAAAAACATGCATGACGCTACTCGCGCAAGATTTCAGTTTCAAAAATAATTGTATTGATTATAACATCCTAACTACGAATTACAAAGAAACATGCAGTATATAAGAAAAATTTTACAAATTTTATGATCATATTTACAAATAACACTGACATAAACGACTATAAGTTCTCTGCCAGGAACACAAGCTCATCCACTCTCTCCAGTTTCAGCTGTGCTCGTGCCGGTGTACTAACTTGCCCTGCTTTGCTAAAAAGTCTCTCCGATGGGGAACTGGTTGCTTGGATGGCAAGATATATCTTCTGGCTAATTGGCACAGCAACGGAAGTTCTTTTGTGTTTGACTTCCACCATTGAAAAGGATCGTTGTCACCGTCGATAACTGGAAACGCAGAGATGTAGTATTCGATTTCTTTGGAGAGACGATCACGCGGGGATACAGCTGGCGACGGCTTTTCTGACTTCTTGAGACTTGTCAATGCTCCAAGACTGAGTTTGGCTTTTTTTGGCGCAGGCAGGGGCAGGACATCTTCCTCTTCAACAGGGAACTCTAGAAAAACAGCATTTTTCAATGAAGGAACGACCTAACGAGCTTTTAGTCTTCTCAAGACCCCCTCCTTGATCTCTAAGGCCAGTGGTAAATCATCATCCTGACGGGCCAACTCTGCCGTTGATAGGCGATGGAGAATTGGTTTCAGCTTGCTTATAGTGACGTATTTGCTCGCTGACATGATATCGGTGAATGCCTTGAGTGGACCAAGTGCTTTATCGATGCACTCCACAACTTCCAAGTCTTCCCACCTTGGTACCAAATGGGACGTGTCCTTGTGGTTACCAAGAACCCTTCTAATGGCCTTCTTGTTGCGCAGTACCCTGCTTACCATGTGCTGCGTTGAACCCCAGCGAGTTGGGCACATCTACAGAGCATTAAAACAAACAAGTTTTAGATAATTAAAAAATACATATTGTTAAATTTTAAAAAGCAAAATGAAAAAATATACCACTGCAATTACATCGTTTGAAATACTATATAATCCATATAAATCACATATACTCACCGATGCCAAATTCTTAAACTTTTCACCCGGTTGCTCCTGGACTTGACCGGCGGCAAAATCTCTTCGTCTCTTCCAGCTTGTTCCGAAAGCTGCCACGATCTTTTTGCAAATCCCCAATGCACGACCAATCCTCGGGATATTTTTTAACTTGTTGATGATTGCGAGGTGGAGGTTATGACCAAAAACACGGCACATTTGTCCATTCGATGTCTTTGCAGGCTTTCTTGATGTTCGCTCCATTATCGGTTGTTATGGCGATTTGTTTTTCAGCGTTCAGCTTCCAATGCTCAAGCATGTCGTTCATCGTCTTGCCCAGTTGTTCAGCGGTATGGTCTTCAGGCACAAATTTTTTTCCAAGGTTTCGAAATCGTAGATTCCACTCAGAATCTATCCAATGCAGCGTGTGCCCCATATATGGTGTCAGGCCGTGGGAAGACCACATGTCAGTTGTGGAGGCGAAGAAGTCTACGCTGTTTCGATCTCGGCTAACTGCTTCTTTGGTCGCATCATACAGTTTTTCAACTTTGTTTTTTGAAAACGTTGTCTTGTTCGGCATCTTATAACGGGGCTCTAGCACATTCAACAGTTTTTGAAATCCTGATCGGCTAACTGCGTTAAAGGGAACGTTGTCTTTGCAGAGGAAGTAGGTTATGGCGTCTGTAATGGCTTCGTGACGCTTATTTCCTGGTGTCAATGGCGCGTTGCTGGCGAAGAGGCTCTTTACTGTAGGCTGCATTTCGGATGAAGCCGCGTTGCTAGCGTTCGTCGACCGACTCACTGCTGCCTTTCGTCCCGGCGGCGTCATCGTGGCATATTAGGTAGGATGGATTCTTTTAAGATGCTGCATCAAATTCGATGTATTGCTTACACCAATACACCAATCATACACCAATTCTATTTTAGACCTGTCTTTGCAGAGGTCCGCCTTCATTTGAGCCAATCAAAATTCATCTTCGTTTGATCCGCTTATGCGTTCAAGCTCGTGCGAATCTGAATCAAAGCCTTAAACGTACGGTATTTCGAAGACGCAAATCTCTTCAGTCGTTTTCCCGTCAATTCCGTGTGTAAACGCAACAAAAACCCGCGTAAGTATGGTTCGATTTTATTGAAATACCGATTTTTCTTTCGATTTTTCGATTTTTCCTCCAAAAGCAACATCGGTTAATCGGTTTTCAAAAAACATCGTTTTTTTTCGGTTTATCGATTAACCGCCTCACCCTAGTGATGGTGAACGCAGCGTTCCAAAACTTTCGAAACAATGCTTAATAGAGATATGGGTCGGTAATTACATACAGCCAGCAGCCTCCAAGGAATCCTTTTTGTGCACTGGAGTTAGAATTTATTTAGAACTTAGAATTATATTAAAACAGTTATAAGTCACCTTTATATGTGCCTCTGTGATTATTGTTTGAGTTTTAGCTCAAAGTTTTAGCTATGTTTTACTGAGAATGATACAGTTCATTTTTAATGCTATTTATTACGTTGTGGCACAGGTTTCTCCTCAACCACTGCTATATAGTTTCAAATGTATAACACGATGTAAAGCGAGGGGAGTTACTTATACAAAAACAAACTATGGGTGCTTATGAAAACGCATGTAAAAGCGGGCGAGGGGTTGTTGCGTTCATGTATTTCTAGTAAAATAATTATAATACTCGTGCTCATGTTCGTGTTCGTGTTATTATTATTATTATTATTATTATTATTATTATTATTATTATTATTATTATTATTATTATTATTATTATTATTATTATTATTATTATTATTATTATTATTATTATTATTATTATCTATTTTATTATTATTACTATAATTATATTATATATTATTATCTATTTTATTATTATTACTATTATTATCATGGCCGGTCATCTTAGACGTGCGTCTTGGCGGTAGGGCATTTTTACGTATATGTATCACAAAAATGCCGCCAAGGAGAAAGGATAAGGCCTCTGGCAGAATAAAATGGACTGACCAAATGGTAATCGATATATTGGACTGCCGTAAAAGAGCTTTAGATCAATACAGAAGTAACTGTGATGGTATATCCAGTCGTGGAAGAACCGGCTATATGGAGATTATGAAACGATTGTGGGAAGAAAAAGGGTATGCATTGTTGGGTTTAACAGCTCAGAATTTACGGGACAGAGCAGCTTACTATGAGAAAAATCGGAGAGATATTGGGGGATCATCCTCGAGTGGAATTGAAGAGCAAGTTCAACAAGAAAGTATTGCCTCCCAAGAAAATGGCGAGTCTGAACACCCCGAAATAGCGATCGTGGAGAATTCAGACGAGATTTGCATAACTGAAAATGCAAATTGCAGCACTTTTTCTGCATCAGTAGAAACAGAACAATTGCAGGATATTCCTAATATCGAGAATGAAGGGCACTTTGGAGAATTGAATAATAATGCGAGCAGTTCTTTACCCGATGAGAGCGATTTTCGATGGGATGAAGTACATGGAAGTGTCTTCTGCCAAAGGATAGATAAAGCATATGAAGAGATTGTTCATTGGAAGCGCAATGTTTTCTTGATACCGTCCGGAAAAGGTGGTAAATCTTTCGTACAAGAGTTGGCACGGTTATATCAATCGTATGCAGATGCTAATGCACTCGAACGCGTTGCCTTAAAAGCCTGCTCTGTCATGCAATGTCTATTGTTGCAAAAACCACACGCCAAAAGTAAAACAAAGGAACATGTCATTCATTTGGAAAGGAGGATAAAGCTTTGGTCACAAGGGAATGTTGAAGCGCTTCTTCATGAAGGGAAATGTATTCAAAAACATCTCACATCAAACACACATAGAACGGTTGAGTTGGAGAAGATTGCTCGAGGTTTTAGCCGCCTCATGATGCAGGGTAAAGTTCGTCAAGCCGTTCGGTTAATTTCTAACGCCGAAAGAGGAGGTCTTCTATCTATTGATGAACTAATACCCATGGGAACTGATGAAAATGGTAATACCAACTGGCAAACCACCCGCGACATCTTAATACAGAAACATCCCGAAGGAAAGATTCCACCACCAGAAACGCTTCTCCCAGAACCAGAAAGCGACGAAATCTACCATGATCCTATCATTTTCGAAAGGATAACTGGAGATAGCATCAAGCAAGCAGCGAATAGGACACAGGGTGCTGCTGGTCCATCAGGGGTAGATGCCTATGCGTGGCGACGGTTCTGTTCATCGTTTAAAAGCGCTTCTGTGGATCTGTGTAACGCTATGGCCGGAGTGGCACGACGTTTGTGTACAACACCCGTTCATCCCGATGGAATATCAGCATTCGTTGCATGTCGCTTAATCCCACTGGATAAAGATCCAGGAGTACGACCAATCGGGATTGGAGAAGTTCCTAGACGGATAATAGCAAAATCTATCCTTAAAGTAATCGGTGAAGATGTCAAATCAGCTGCGGGGTGCCTTCAGACATGTGCTGGGCACGAAGCGGGGTGTGAAGCTGCTATTCATGCAATGAAGGAAATTCAAGCTCTAGAAGAAACCGAAGCTATACTATTGGTAGATGCCACAAATGCTTTTAATACCATAAACCGTGAAGCTGCTCTCCATAACATCAAAGTGATATGTCCTGCTATGTCCACAGTGCTCAACAACACCTATACCAAACCAATTAGACTGTTCGTCACTGGTGGAGGAGAAATCTCATCTATGGAAGGCATCACACAAGGTGACCCATTAGCGATGGCCATGTATGCTCTAGCTATTACTCCGTTGATCACAAGATTAAGACGAGAAGAACAAGACGTAAAGCAGGTATGGTTTGCAGACGACTCCACTGCAGCAGGAAGACTGCGAGCATTAAAAAGTTGGTGGCAAAACCTCACAGCTGTGGGTCCAGGATTTGGATACTTTCCGAATGCCAGTAAAAACCACACTGGTAGTTAAACCGGAACTTAGCGAAGAGGCCACAGAAATGTTCGAAGGGTCTGGTATCGAAATAACAACTGAAGGTAAGAAGATACTCGGCGCAGCTCTCGGCACAACTACCTTTGTTGAAGAATATGTAACGAAGAAGGTAGAAGAATGGGCAGAAGAAATTTTAGATCTTGCTAAAATAGCCGAAATGTACCCACACGCAGCGTATGCTGCCTTTTCTCATGTCATCATGAGAAAATGGCAATATATTATGCGAACAGTTGAAGATGTTGGCAAATTATTCCAGCCAATAGAAGATGCCATAAATGAGAAGCTCATTCCAGCCCTTACTGGCAGAGGACAATGTTCTCTCGAAGAAAGGAAATTACTCTCCTTACCGACACGCTACGGGGGACTCAACATTGTGAATCCAACTGAATCTGCAAACATTCAATTTGATGCGTCTAAGAAGATTGCTGAACCTTTGAAAGAGATGATCATTGACCAGACAGAATCATACAGAAAGCCACAGCTACAAGACATAAAATCAAATTTGCGTCGACAGAAGAATCAATACCATGAGAGTGTGGCGACACAAGTCAGAGAAAGCCTGCCAACAACGAAGCAACGGGTAATGGATTTACTCAACGAAAAAGGTTCATCGTCGTGGTTAACTACATTACCATTGAAAGATCAGGGTTTCAACCTAAACAAGGGCGAGTTTCGTGATGCCCTTAGCTTGAGATATGGATGGCAGTTGAAAAACCTTGCCCACTATTGTGTATGTGGTGCGAGTTTTTCGACTGATCATGCCATGATCTGTCCCCATGGAGAAATGACCATTGTTCGTCACAATGAAATTCGAGATTTGACTGCTGATTGGCTGAATGAAGTTTGCACTGAGACGGAAAAAGAACCGCAACTACAACCTCTATCTGGTGAGAACATCCTTCCCCGAACAGCAAATCGGCAAGAAGAAGCCAGGGCGGATATCAAAGCAAAAGGCTTTTGGTGTCGACAGCAAAGCGCATTTTTTTGACGTGAGGGTGTTTCATCCAAACGCGCCAAGCTATCGCAACACAAGCATTACTGCTTTATTCCGAAGACAGGAACAAGCAAAGAAGAGAGAATACGGCGATAGGATTAGAGAAGTCGAGCATGCCTCCTTTACACCTTTGGTTTTTGCAACAACAGGAGGACTCAGCAAAGAAACAACGATAGCATACAAACGGTTAGCCGAACTATTGGCCATGAAACGAAAAACGGAATACAGCACTACTCTAGCCTGGATGCGATGCTCCCTCTCATTTGCTCTACTTAGGTCCGCTATTTCATGTATCAGAGGCTCGAGAGCATCATCACATCGAAGTCCGAATATGAACACGAACATTGAACTTAGTATTGTAGAAAGTCGATTATCTTATACGTAAATTTTTAATTAAATATTTATTTTTTTATTTATTTATTTTTATTTATTTATTTATTATTTATTTATTTATTTTGTCTTTTTTCTTTCTATTTATTTTTAAAATGTAATATTAGTGTAACTATAATTTTATATATATATATATAACAGTTAGCCTACAGAATATTAAATTAAAAAAAAAAAAATTATTATTATTATTATTATTATTATTATTATTATTATTATTATTATTATTATTATTATTATTATTATTATTATTATTATTATTATTATTATTATTATTATTATTATTATTATTATTATTATTATTATTATTATTATTATTATTATTATTATTATTATTATTATTATTATTATTATTATTATTATTATTATTATTATTATTATTATTATTATTATTATTATTATTATTATTATTATTATTATTATTATTATTATTATTATTATTATTATTATTGTTATTATTACTCTATAAAAAATAATTCCTACCATTATCTGATAGCAAAATAGATTTATCTCCAACTTGAAAAACCAAAAACGCAATCGCCAAAAAACATCTGAGAGATCGAGAGCTTTTCTTTACAAAAAGCTGGAATACCAAGACAAGTATCGTCTCAAAGAAACTCAAAGCAGTGACGACTGTGACGTGCAGGTAGGTCGTTTCACTTGGATGTTCAATGCGTGCTGGTTTTTCCTTTTTTAAGGCAGCAATTGACTCATTCCTTTCTTTTTCCTTCATTTTGTAACTTCTGTTCTTTAATTCACATTCTTTCAAGCGTCTGATTTCCTCCAGGATGCGTAAATGCTTTTCCTGCAAGATAGAAGCATCTGCCACTCGCACTTCGTCAATGACTGCACGACAATCTTGCACCTCCTTGCACGACATTAACTCAACGTCGTTAATTAAATTGATAATGACTTTAAACGCTGTTTGTTTATCGGGTTCGTCAATCACTTGGTTGGGCTCATGAGCCCACCTATTTCGCCAAGATCTTATAGTCCGTAGCAAACTTCGATCGATCTTAAAATGTTTACAAAAAATTAACAGGTTTAAAAGACCTGTTGGGTCAGTACTTCTTGGGTCCTTCACGTCGCCCCAGTTACATCCCAAATCAGACATAAATATCTTCGCGATCTCCCAGTAACCAAGTCCAATATCATCCCACTTACTACCATCGCTTTGGTGCCACGGAATACGGTTTTTCTTTTTAGCAGAATGCAATTTCCTCAGCTCGTTGGCCCAATCACAATTATTATCATGTGAGCTGGGTTTAACACCAGGTGTGATCAGACATGTGCATTTTACTCCCCCCAGCTTGGAACTTGTCACCAAAGAATGATGAAGTTTCTTCATTTCCTGATCAACATACTGCCGTAAACCGTCACTCAAGATATTGATAGCATCACCAACGGTAATCCAGTTCAGATGCTCAGGATCATTTCTGTAGGTCAGTAAATCCTGAACTGCAGAAGCCATCCCTTTAAGTCTAAAACAAAATATAAGTTTACTATCATACGGCATATATACCTAGTCGTCCAGTTACATTATTGGCGTTTTCACATCAACCAGTTTTGTATAAGAAATACCATATATGTTGTTTCGGTTGATTAGCTTTTGCTTTTGGTCACCCACGGACTAGTTTCATCAGGTTTACCCTGCTTGTGACGTCACCAATTTCCTAGTTAATTAGGCCCAATATTACACTGGAACGATACCTACAAACCAAATTTTGAAGCCGTCATGGAGGCTGACATGTAGGGCGGCCCCAGTCCTATTTATATGCCAGAAAATCTTTATTTTTTAAGTTATATTTTGTTATGAACCAATTACAAAGAAATGCAAACATGCTACAGTAATAGATACTTCTTCTAAAGCCTTTTAGCAGCAAAAACGTAGCTTGAATATTTGACAAAAAACACATTTTGAGTCCGAAACCGCGCGGATCTCTTGATTTTTTGTAGGGCAGCTCCAAGTGTTGTGTCAGTTGAGGTATCAAAAGTCCAGAAAAAAGTCTATGAACTATCTTGAATCAAATAAAGATAGCATTAATCAGGGCTAAAGCCTACTGAAATATAGTGGCTATAATCTGTCGAGCATATGGATGCTGACATGATCAATAAAAACCATAAATATTAAATTTTCTGAACAGTCAAAAAATCGAACAAAACACAGAAATACGAACCGACAGTGTTTTAAAGGCATCAAAGATAAAAAATATACGTGGTCTTACAATGATTCAAAAGGTATGAGGAAACTATTCATAAGAGCAAAGGCACAGCTTGATAGGGTTGCAAGAATTAATAAAATAAAGACGAATAAATACTAAATATAACCTGAATTTTCGTCAGGAGTTTCCATCAATCCAAGCAAAATTTTGGTTTCGTTTGACAATATATTTCCTGCTTCAATCTATTTTTGCCAGCAAACATACCTCAGACAGAAAGGACAATGATTCTAATACATACTGACTTCGTTATATCAATTCAAATGAAGTTCAACTACAAAAAAATAAAAAATTCTCGCTGGGCCATTGTCTGTTTTCTACCGCTCCTTGGACGTTGGTCAGACGTTCATGTGTTGCCCCCAGCAGCCGGAAGTTTGGCTTCACCCAATCATATTGCCTTATGGAGGTATCGTTCCAGTCTTTATATAGAGTTCACTGGCACGCTGTCTTTGGTCGAAATATTTCAAAACACAAGAAAGATACAGAAAAATTACAAAAGGTCTTCTTATACCATTTGACGAGTTCTTTCTAATGGGACAAATTTAATTTTTATTGCCAATACCCTTTAAGAATAGCATAAATCATATTGTGATCACTAAGACAAACATCCGTTACTGCGTTACATGCACTCGTCTGCAACACCAACAGCGCTAAGTTTGTCGTTAGTAATGTATGTATGATCAATTAGGGTCCTTGTACCGCTAGTAATTCTCGTGACGGTAGAAATTGTTTGTTTCAATTGAAATAATTGTAGAATGTTGCTGATGCATGCTGTTGTGCTCGAACAAGTAGTCACCCATCCAAGTACTAACCCCATTAAGGAAAGTGGGTTATCTATCTATATATCTATATATCTATATATATATATATATATATATATGTATATATGTATATGTATATATATATGTATATATATATATATATATATATATATATATATATATATATATATATACAAAGTATAAAGTATAGTTTTACCTTAAAGTCTTCGCTACCAGAGGTTTCACCCTAAACGGGATCATCAGGCGACTGAAAAATATCGGTTAGTGGGCTGCTTAAATGCGTTAGTTGGGGCGTGGGTGTGGGCGTTGAAACGTCCGGCGGATTCATTTGGAGCGTGGGTGTGGGCGTCGAAACGTTGCGCGCATTCCTTTTATTGTTTAGGTTGTTGATCCGAAATCTATTTTTGTGCCGACACGTCGAAACTATTTCTGATCTTTTGTTTAGTAAGAGTTGTTTGTCTGCCTTCATGATGAAAAGTTTTTCGTCCAAACATAAATTGCATCTTTTTGATCCTCCCGTGTAGGAAATTGAGTGTTTTAGTGTAGACCAGGTTATGTCGAAACTTTGGTTTTTTTCTTTTAGATTCCAAATGTATTTCGAAAGTTCCGTCTCATTTGAATACTTTTTATTCTGGAAAGATTTAGTATGGTTACGATATCGCTCTTTAAATGTAGTTGCTGTCATGCCAATGTATTGCTTAGTGATGTTCGTGTTGCTTATGGAAATAGATGCCTTGTATACTATGTTGTTTGTCATGCATTGCCCACGTAGGGGGCAATTGTCCTTAATCCTGCAATTGCAACTGCTTGTAACTATGCTTCGTGGCTTGCTTTTCCTGATTGTGCGTGAATTATGTTTCGTGATAATGGACTTGACGTTGTTCATGCAACTATAGCTAATCTTGACTGTGTTTCTGTTAAAAAGTTTGTGAAGCTTGTGTCCTGGTGGAAAGTGCTTGTCAATAAGGCTAAGAAAATTGCGTCCTATGTTTGTTTTGACATTTTTGTTAAATGGAGGGTTAAACCAGATGATATTGCGGTGTCTATTTCTGCGTGTTTGCTGTGGTGTTTCTTGTGTGTAGTTTAGCTCATGGTTGAAATTGCTGCGCCTTAATGCATCTTGGTAAATTGGTGCGGTTTCATGGAATGTCTGCTCGTCAGACGAGAGGAGGGAAATGCGCTTGTTGATTGATGTAGGTAGCTGTCTTAAAATGCTTGGTGGGTGGTTTGATTGCTTGTTTATGTATAATGGATCGTCATTGGGCTTTCGAAAAGGTTTGTATTTTCCATTGCTTAGGTCGAAAGTAACGTCTAAAAAGTTTACTGAAATTAAATTTGCTTCTGCCGTGATTTTTAAGCCAAACTGTTCGAAACTTTTGTGAAGATCTTTTCTTGTTTTGTCTGCCAATCGTGCGGTCTTATTTTTTAGTACTGCCAATCCGTCGTCTCTATAGAGGCCAATATTTTGGTTGCCAAACTTTTTCCCTAGGTCGTTTAGAATGAAAAGGCCTACTAGTTCGCATACTTCAGCGCCGTCATAGCTACCCATGGTAACATCAAATAAACTGTTGCTGTCTTTTTTTATCCACGGTTTTTCGTTGTTGAAAAGGAGCGATTTTCTAGCGTGTTTTATTATTGAAATGTCACTTTCGGTAATGATAGCCAAATTTCTGGCCCAAGATAATGCTTGGTCCAGAAGGTCTTCTGAAATTGAAGGGTAGAAATTAACAATGTCAAACGAAATGAAGGTATGTCTGTTTTTCTCTTCAATGTTGCCAAACCATTCGATTACTTCTTGTGTGTTTCTCCATTGATTTACGTTCAAAATGTTCCTTAACTTAGAGTTGATTTTATCAAGATAAAAGTTTTCAACAACGAAAAACCGTGGATAAAAAAAGACAGCAACAGTTTATTTGATGTTACCATGGGTAGCTATGACGGCGCTGAAGTATGCGAACTAGTAGGCCTTTTCATTCTAAACGACCTAGGGAAAAAGTTTGGCAACCAAAATATTGGCCTCTATAGAGACGACGGATTGGCAGTACTAAAAAATAAGACCGCACGATTGGCAGACAAAACAAGAAAAGATCTTCACAAAAGTTTCGAACAGTTTGGCTTAAAAATCACGGCAGAAGCAAATTTAATTTCAGTAAACTTTTTAGACGTTACTTTCGACCTAAGCAATGGAAAATACAAACCTTTTCGAAAGCCCAATGACGATCCATTATACATAAACAAGCAATCAAACCACCCACCAAGCATTTTAAGACAGCTACCTACATCAATCAACAAGCGCATTTCCCTCCTCTCGTCTGACGAGCAGACATTCCATGAAACCGCACCAATTTACCAAGATGCATTAAGGCGCAGCAATTTCAACCATGAGCTAAACTACACACAAGAAACACCACAGCAAACACGCAGAAATAGACACCGCAATATCATCTGGTTTAACCCTCCATTTAACAAAAATGTCAAAACAAACATAGGACGCAATTTTCTTAGCCTTATTGACAAGCACTTTCCACCAGGACACAAGCTTCACAAACTTTTTAACAGAAACACAGTCAAGATTAGCTATAGTTGCATGAACAACGTCAAGTCCATTATCACGAAACATAATTCACGCACAATCAGGAAAAGCAAGCCACGAAGCATAGTTACAAGCAGTTGCAATTGCAGGATTAAGGACAATTGCCCCCTACGTGGGCAATGCATGACAAACAACATAGTATACAAGGCATCTATTTCCATAAGCAACACGAACATCACTAAGCAATACATTGGCATGACAGCAACTACATTTAAAGAGCGATATCGTAACCATACTAAATCTTTCCAGAATAAAAAGTATTCAAATGAGACGGAACTTTCGAAATACATTTGGAATCTAAAAGAAAAAAACCAAAGTTTCGACATAACCTGGTCTACACTAAAACACTCAATTTCCTACACGGGAGGATCAAAAAGATGCAATTTATGTTTGGACGAAAAACTTTTCATCATGAAGGCAGACAAACAACTCTTACTAAACAAAAGATCAGAAATAGTTTCGACGTGTCGGCACAAAAATAGATTTCGGATCAACAACCTAAACAATAAAAGGAATGCGCGCAACGTTTCGACGCCCACACCCACGCTCCAAATGAATCCGCCGGACGTTTCAACGCCCACACCCACGCCCCAACTAACGCATTTAAGCAGCCCACTAACCGATATTTTTCAGTCGCCTGATGATCCCGTTTAGGGTGAAACCTCTGGTAGCGAAGACTTTAAGGTAAAACTATACTTTATACTTTGTATTTTGCTCTATCTATATATGGTATTGAGCACTCTCTAACATTTCGTGAACCATAACTCACTTATATATATATATATATATATATATATATATATTAGCGATAATGCAACGCTCACTACCCTTGTGGAAGTTTGAGCACTCTGGGCCCATGCGCACTTCACGCTATCTGAATGTACTTCACCGATGCTGTCCCACATGCGGTTGTCACCGACGATCGCATGTCTATAAGTAATTGATGAAATTCATTCAGATTGTTCCAAGCTACACTGATGAGCTGTTGTACAGCGAAACACCGTGTCTGTAGATTGAACTATGTACGCTCCTTCACTTCGGTGTTGTTGAGCACTCTGTGAAGTTGCCATGGGTACCTATTAGCGATAATGCAACGCTCACTACCCTTGTGGAAGTTTGAGCACTCTGGGCCCATGCGCACTTCACGCTATCTGAATGTACTTCACCGATGCTGTCCCACATGCGGTTGTCACCGACGATCGCATGTCTATAAGTAATTGATGAAATTCATTCAGATTGTTCCAAGCTACACTGATGAGCTGTTGTACAGCGAAACACCGTGTCTGTATATATATATATATATAATGCAACGCTCACTACCCTTGTGGAAGTTTGAGCACTCTGGGCCCATGCGCACTTTACGCTATCTGAATGTACTTCACAAATGCTGTCCCACATGCGGTTGTCACCGACAATCGCATGTGTATAAGTAATTGATGAAATTCATTCAGATTGTTCCAAGCTACACTGACGAGCTGTTGTACAGCGAAACACCGTGTCTGTAGATTGAACTATATATATATAGTTCAATCTACAGACACGGTGTTTCGCTGTACAACAGCTCATCAGTGTAGCTTGGAACAATCTGAATGAATTTCACCAATTACTTATACACATGCGATCGTCGGTGACAACCGCATGTGGGAAAGCATCACGGTGAAATACATTCAGATAGCGTGAAGTGCGCATGGGTCCAGAGTGCTCAAACTTCCACAAGGGTAGTGAGCGTTGCATTATCGCTAATAGGTAACCACGGCAACTTCACAGAGTGCTATATATATATATATATATATTATTGTGTGCTTAAAAAATAGTTTAACTTGTATAAGCAATTCAATCTATATAATTATTACATATTCTATTGTTTTTAACTGATGTGCATTCCAGAAATAGTTTCGGTTTCTAATAAAAACGTGTATTTGCCACACACTGACTCGTGTGCCAGCCAGTCAACGCATAATCTACCTTTGGAAATGAATATTATGCTTTCAATGATCTGTTTCTGGATTCTCAGCATGACCCCGCACGTAACGCACGATAATATTGATTGACTTGCTTGGATCGTGCATTGCTCGAGTCGAGAGCATGCCATTCGGCCAGGAAAGCCATGTTATTCGAGCTTCAAATGAAATCAAATGTACGATCGGAAATGTTAAAAATAGGTACGCATTGCGTACATGCGGATACTGGTATTTATTTGGCTTACAAATAATGATTGAACAAAAACATACTGAAAACCTTGTGAAATATCAGCATATACTCTCACGTATCACCTAGAATTTACAATAATCATTATTTTTTAAATGCCTTTATTAAATAACTTTACAATAATGCTTAACTCATTCCTGTCCGAGGGCTTCCCCAGAGATGAATAAAATCGTCTGGCGTTAGCCAGAATAAAATACTAAAGACCAATTCGGACAGGAAAGAGTTAGAGAGGTTTTTAATTCCTGCCCTCATGGGCGGATATAGGAGAAAATCTGACTGTATAGTATTTGTGATGACAGCAAAATTAAGACACCGGAAATGCGATTTCCTGCAATCTGAGGGAATGTTTAGACAAAATACAGCGGCACGCGCAACTTAAATTTTTTCATGAATATAAATAACCAAAAACGACAAATTAAAGTTAACTTGTATTATAAAAAGTTTAGTAATAAATATTGTCAACAACTACTGAACTGTTTATGTTACTGTAGATTATTTAATACTCAATCTACAGGTCAGCCTACCTATATCGGCAAGCTATCATACTTTATAAATTAATTAGGCTATAATAAGCCCAGACATCTACTTTTATATTCCCATTCTAAATGCATGGGTTACCTGGACATTGTAACATTACTAGCAAATAATTACACTCAGAATTGCACATTCTAAATGTGTTAATGCCATTGTGATCAAAACGATGATGACACAGACAATAGTATACAGAGAGGTTCATGATGTTTTAAAATTAACGACAACATTTAATACAACTAAATTAATGATATTTTCAAAAGCATATCAGAACAGCAACTATCACTCAGTACTTTGCTTTACGCCGACTCGAGTAAGTCTTCATTTTAATGTAAATCAATACACACAAGTCAAGGACAGTCTCAGTCACTCTCATTAGCATACTCCAAATTTAGTGCATAATATTAGTAGCTAAAATATTTATTATTCATGAACTTTATACCTCACTGGGTGCTGATTTGAAGAGCGCGATTCCTGGCTGCGAGGGAACTGTAGCTTCACAAAATTAGACACAGCAAATTCGGCTGTAAGACACTTCTCACAATACGCTTAAGAGGGAGTAATCTACTCGCCTTTTCCTCCGGAGAATAACTTCCATTATCCAAGACACGCAACAGCTGTTGTAGAACACTGTTGGACGCCATGGTGAGTTCGAGGCGCTTGCCGCTCGTAAAGTTGCATAAAACTAAATCACATCACGTCGTAATCATATTTAGATCGTCGGAGACTGCTCCGATACAGTCAACTGTATCGGAAGTGTGGAAACTGCAGCAAAACGTGACCAAAATCAAGCATTTTGATTGGTTTGATACAGTCAACTGTATCAGATACAGTCGCTACAGTTACTATATTTCAGTAGCACAATTGTATCAATCGTAACCTAATCGGGAACACATCGCCAATAAAGAATCGAGACGAGAGCGCCTTTTGCGCGATGCTTCACTGGCAAGGAAACGCAGGCTGGTGGGGATGCGCTTACGGGCAATTTTTGTGGGCTACCGAGAATTTCCTACAGAAAAGTGCGAGTTCGTCTCGCTGGTCGTAGAACAGAACTTATTTTAAGCTTTGAAAAATTGCGCACATTAACATCAAAGAATTTGAAAATGATGTTGCTGAACTTTGAAAAAGCTACTTGTGAAATGTAATGATTCGAATTTTAATTTATTTTAATTTAATTAAATTATTAAGTGAAAATCTGACTGTATCATACGATACAGTTGATACAGTCTAGATCCGCCCCTGGCCCTTACCCAAACTCCAACCCAATCCCTAACCCAAGCTCCAACCCTTATCTTAACCCTAATCTTAAAAGGACAATTTTAGGTAAATTAGGAAAAACAGGAAACATGTTGGCTAATCGCATATTTAACAGTTATACCATGAGCTCGAGTCGTATAGGAACTCATAGCCAACGAGGCGCTTCGCCGAGTTGGCTATTAGTTCGTATACGACGAGAGCGAATGGTATAACTGTTTTATTATATAGCCAAGCACTGTACAAGAGACAAAATTACAGCGAAATGTTTCAAACGACAAACTTCCGGCATAGGCAACTAATACTTCCGCCATGCGTAATGATGCATTCACATAGAGTTTCTCGCTGAGCTGTTCGGCAAACAGCTTCGAAATGTTGCATAAATGTTGCTCGAGAGGCAAAAAATGTGTTAAGCAGATCAACAAAAGAGATTAAAAGGTACCTTTATGAAGAAAAAAGGTACCTTTATGAAGAAAAAAGGTGGGTCAGTTGTTTATATTAGCGTTGCTGTCGTGAAAAAGGTTTTGATTTCATGCAAAAATGAAACTGAAACACCTTCGGCAGTGAAACTAAATTACTTAGTTGGTTGTTTTTGAAAAAGAACATGCTTTTTACTACTCCAAATGCTTATCTAAATAAAAAAGTCTCTTTACTGGTGATCTCCTACGAAATGTGTGTTGTAAGCTTGATTTTAACCGTGAGTTTCTTTGTTTGGCAACAAATTAATATCAACCCGCTAATTTAGTCGTGTTTTTGAAGTAAAAAGACGTAATTTTTAGTTGAAGTTTACCATTTGACATGCTAAATTGTGTATTTGTTAATGTATTATTACACAATGTTGTTTTTTTATACATTGGTTTGAGGGTGTTGATGTTTTTCTGTATAAAAATCCGTCAATTTCAACTCTTTTCGGCAGTTTAAAAAAACATGCCGCCATCTTGTTTTTCCTCTACTAGTAGGATATGAGCTGATAGCCTAGTAGTATGGAACCAATCAGATTACGCAAAAGCTCATATCCGATAGCATGCTATATAATAATTACTGATAGAGTCTGGTAACACATGCATTAATTTGTCTCAACAATGATCATCGCGCTTTTTGAATAAGTATTGTATACGCCTACGTGTAACTCATGCAGTCCCAAGTACAGTTGATTTCTGCGTATAAACTTAATAGCTAAGACATCTTGACCGAGGGCCTAACATGTCAACAGTACACTTGAAACATTAGTTAAAAGGCTATTCACATTTCAGAACGATCCTGATTCGAACCCAAACAAGCGTTCCGTCTCTTCGTCCATGGAAAGCTTGTCGTTTGAGCGAGAAAGTCGAGGCGCGTTTCGGAATAATTACAATAACACTTTGCATGTATGGTTTTATTACGCGATGCTAAATTACTAAACACAAAAAAGTATTGCACGTAAATCAGCATTGACCGCGCGCTTGCTTTAGTATAAAATAACGGTGAATACATTAAAAACCTAAATGCTGCAATACATACTATTGGTCTATACGTAGGTATATGCTTTAGAAATCAGTCACTGATTCGCAAATATTCACAAAATAGTTTAAACTTTGTATCGATTCGACAGACCAGCTAGACCACTGTCAGCTAGCTATTAACTCCTCGTGGATTTCTTGGTGTCTTGTGATTATGTGCAATTATCCACGACCTGAAGCGAAACTCGACTTCCAATCTTCCATTGGTTGTTCTGGTACACGTTCGGAAACCCTTCGGACATACGAATAACACATCTGAAGTATGCCTATTAGCTTTTCGGCTTGATCACGTGATTGACGAGAACATTCTTACACACACGCAAACACACAACCGGGGTCATGACATAGCGGCTATGGTTTAATTAGCAACCAGTATCCGCAAAAAAACCCCACCAAAGCTACAATTTAATGCTAGGAAGTTGAATGCATGTCAGACTGCGCAATGCAAAATCTGCTGGTACCTGCAGGTGCTTTTATATTAGTGTCGGAGACTGCATGGAGATATCTTCCAATATTCAAGGTAATTGGGGTTTTATGAAATAACAAGACGCCTGGGTCAGTCGTTCACTCGGGCTACAGACTCTATACCGTGCGAACAAAGGTGGGAGTGGGCCGAGGAAGATCAGATCGACGACGACGGGTGAATGTGGTGCATACTTCTGAGGTGAACATATTTACGGCAAAATCGTGACACCCCCCAAAAAACCCCAACAAAAACCGAGTCGAAACCTAGACACGACCTACATAAACGATCAAAAGCAATTATATTAAGCAATTATATAGATTTATTATAGGTGTGAGTTATATGATAAGGAAGGTTTTTGGCAAAATGAGAAAGCGACAGAGCGAACGTCCTAGCGGTGAACGTGAGTGAGAGCTATCAATAAACGCAACCTAACGAAAGTCGTATCGCGAAGGCCCCTTGAAATCCGAAGACCTGCGTGAAACAAAAAATTGGTGGATAAAAAGAGTCCAAGACAAAGATTCCCGGGCACCTCGCTTTGCGCAGACCAGACAAACGCTCAACCTCGTCCAGAATGCAGATGGAATCCTCGAATGCCACGGAAGGAATAAGGATTCAAGGAAAATACCCAGTGTATCTACCAGCTGACTCAACGTTCACCAAGAAGCCGTACAGCGAACCCATGTCGAAACTTTGCATGATAATTTGAATCCTTAAAACCTTCCATCATTATTTAAGACATCTCAAAGACTGTACACAAGAAAACCTCAGCAGAAATTTCATCAAACATGGCCTTACAAAAAAATACCAAAATTATAGCTATGAAATATCCTGATCAATTCAAGCCAGTTGGTAAAATCCCCTTTGGCCCCAGAAATTTTACTAATAACCCTCATTGAGCAATAATAATAGCTAATACACTTCTTATGGCCTTAACTCATAATACGTTCTTACCCATAATTTCTCTGTATTCATTATTCTACAAAAACATTAACTGCATTTAAATTCATAATAAGGTGATATACCAATATACCACAGAATAACAGATAGGGTAATATACCAATATACCATATTTACTATGATTATAGGGTTCACTGTTCAGATTAGGCTTCTTGACCCAAGTACTCAATCAGGTATATTTGTTCACTAAGGGACTTTTACTTTCTACACTGTTCTTTGTTCAGCAAGGAACTAACACTGTTTTTAACTAACTTCAAGTCTTTAGCACTCACACTCATTAACATATAAATAAAATTACACAAATTTGAATACACAAATTTTAGGAGGCATTCTAGTTCAATAAGCCTATTGTTCTGTGTTCGTCCATCTCTAAAGGCCTGTTCACATGAGGTGAGTTATCTTGGGGGGTGGTGTTATCCCTATCCCCTGAGATATCTCGGTGTTAGTTTACTTCTATGTTAAAAAAGTAAACCATTCACGTGAGACTGAGATAACTTGGGGGATTATGGGATAACTTGGTCTGAGCAATAGGGTAACCCTAGGGCCAGAATTAACCCTACCTCCATGTGAATGCTTTCACCCGAGTTATCTCAGGGGTTAGAGTCAACTTTCGTATCAACATGCATGGATACATTGTAAAAAAAATATTCTAATTTATACGCACTATTCTTGTTCACGTGCCATTTGCACAATTTAATTGTTGACGTTACTGGCATGATCTTTTGTTCATGTGAAAGCTAGGGTTATCTTGGGGGCCAGGGACAACTCGGTAGTTGCGTTTTATCATGCGAAACAGGGCCAACTTTGACCCTAGCCCTGAGTTATCCCTACCCCCTTGAGTTAACCCTGAGTCTCATGTGAACAGACCCTATAACAATACTACTGCTGGGGTATTTTCAAGTTGGGCATCTGAGGTCATGATATTAAAACTCTGTTTATGTTTATTTACGTTTAATTAATAGTTAAGCGTTGACGTCGTGTCTGGGCACCTGTATAAATAATCCAAGCAAGAGCTCCTTTTCTGTTACCCTGGTCCCAGAGGTTCTACACCGCCCTTTTCTAAGCTACACAGTAAATTTAAGGTATCTAAATACTTTTAATTTAATACCCAAAAATTAAGGCAATACAACTTGCTAGAACCACTGACTAACAAGAGTTTTATACATGGGGCAGTTTACCTATACCGTCCTAGTACAAACTGTACAAAGAATATTGCTAGTTAGGCTACATTGGAGTGTTGCTGTTATGCAACTTCGAGCTGTTCAATATACTTGGCCTACAGATTCGTGGAAAAGTTGCATTATCTGTATAACTTATATTTCGTTGCTGATACAGCATCCATGGCATTTCCTGGCACAATAAGGTCTAAAACTCGGGCATAAAATGAGCTGCCGTTGACGCGCTCGTAGGAGAAACCGGAAGGGAAATGTTTCTCAGAATTTTAACTATACAGACTTTAACTATTATAGAGATTTTAACTATTCCTCGATAGAGATTACTGAAAAAGAAGCTGAAACTATTAAACTTTCAGCGCTATAAACAAGAATGAAGTTCAAGTACTCACCTAGTTATTTAAGGAACAAAATTATTTCTCTCCTCTGGTGTTCGCTTCAAGGTAGTTTAAAACCACAGCTTCCAACCAACAGGTGTCACGTGAATATCTCGACCAATGAAATAGCTTCATTTTCTATCATCTCGCGAAGTTGATCGGCTGAAAATTTTGCATTGGACTTAGAATACCGAATATTACGCTATTGCATTCATTTTTTTCTTGAAAAAAGCAGCGATATCGTTTGCTTTATTGTTGGACTATCCATATCTGCAGGATTTTGCAAGGTAAATGTACTTTTTCTACTTTGTTTTGATCGTTTATGTAGGTCGTGTCGTCGCTAAGCGAAGACCCCACTCAATCTTCAAAGCAAAAAAATCTCGAATTCCCATGGTTCTAATTTTCTAATTTTTGCGTAATGAGTTGAAGAAATGTCTCATCCCCAGCGATCCCCTCATCGTTTTCGAGATATTCGCAGTTGAACCGACCATGGTATTTCGGCTTTTACTAAATCTTGTTTGTTCTCTCAAAAATTTTGGAAGTTTCCTAATATTTAGAGCTTTATTCTTTAAAGTAATAAGTGTAGAATGAGTGGTGGACAATTATTAAAGAGTAAAATTTGGTATTTGTCTTTTTATGGTCCAAAACGCTTGCCCTCGCTGTATCAAAACACCATCATTCTGGAAAAATTGTATACATATCAGGCCTACATACATTCTGTAAATATTATTACATGAACATTGATTATTATATTGAACTTTCTTAAAGATCTGCTATATATGTATACATAATACAGGCCAGATATGTATAGAAATTTTTTACATATTAAATAACATTGTGTTCCTTGACAGCAGTATGATTATGTGTGAATTATTTGTAGTTTGTTGGTCATTGTTATTGTGAACAATATATTGTAGTTGTAGTATTTTTTGCTTAGTATTGCTAATTTGTTATAATTTGTTGTTGTTCGTAATATTTTTCAGTACAGTACAAATATATATTATTCCTTTTGCCAGGAAGCAAGCTGATGGGGTGGAAGGAAGTGTACACTTTCAAAAGTACCTTCCTTGAGGCAGATGTCTTCTGATAAAGGGCTTTTTTGTTGCAAAAGGGGGGCTATAACCAAGTGTGAGTGAGTGTGTGTGTGTGTGGGGGGGGGGGGGGTGGCATGTGCCCCTGTGTCCACCTCTTGGTTTGTACACCCATGAAGACTGAATACAATAGTTAGGCATTGGCTGTACTCTTAGGACATGAAAGGGTTAGTAATTCCATATCTCACTTCTTATTTTTTACAGGAAGTGAAGAGATACAGTACAGATGTCAGTGTTGTAATAATGCACATATCAATGTTAAGCAGGGGGTGGTTTCGCTGGGCATACCCAGGGTACTTGGCAAATGTGGAGATCTCATGGTGGTGCAACTTGATCATCTCGTAGTTTCTGATGTTGGGACTTTTGACAACACTCAGACCCAGACCTCTTATTTGGCATGGCTGGTGGCCACGTTCAATCCAAAATGGTGGGTATTGAAGACAAACAATAGGTCAAAGTCAAAGAAAACGATATAATATTCCTGAGAAAGTCAAGTTTTGATGTGATCATCTGCACCAAATTTATGAAAACAGAAAGAGGGGAGCTAGGAAAGCTGCAGAAACCAGGAAGCAAAAAGCTAAGGAGAAAGTTACTCAATACCAGATTTATATACTTATGAAGCCTCAAGTTTATTAATATTTTCTGTTCAGTAGAAATAAATATTGATATTTTGTTAAATTGTGTTGTACCGGTAATCATTTGATCACCACCTTTTTTGCAGTTGAGGGGAATGTTGAATAAGTCCCAAGGGTGGGATATTTGACAAAAAAATACTAATTTCAAATCAAATTCCCTAGGTATGCCCAGCCTCCCCCCCCCCTGCTGCTTAACATGGATATGTGTATTTGGGGGTGTTCAAGCTGAGTGACAGTGCCTGTGCATGGGCAGTATTCTGAACATCATACCCGAGTTGAAAAACCATGCATGGTTCCCAGGCAGTCACTACATTGAGAGGTAGTACCCGGGTACCATGCTGGGCATGAGCACCAATCTCAGGATTTTTATGATGATAAATTGATAAATTATCTTTTATACCAAATAACATTCAAATAATATGTAGTTTGAAGTTTTGCATGTTGTCATGTTGTATATTACACAAGGCAATGGCTCTGCATAATATTTTTGGACATAACTAATAAAATTTTAACACAGAAGTATTATCTCACATAGTTTTATACAATCCAAATGCTGGGTCTCAAAGCCTAATTAAATGTTTGGATATTATTCATCCCTTTGCCTTTGGGTGCTACTGCATGTGCATACTGATAAACAGTGAACTTTGTCTAAGACAGACATCCTTGGGCCAGACTTTGTCTGTCTTACAGTTCATTCACATGTCTACCTTAGTTAATGCAGTAACTTTTCTGATACCCTCTCTAAATGTGCCAAAGTGGATGTTTTCTTGGCAATGGGTGGGGGGGGGGGGGGGGGGGGAGTTTTGGTTCACCGCAAAAATGTCGGACCAATGTTAAAATGTTAAGTGTATCAGTGTCAATAAAATACAGTAGTGCCAAACAGAAGTAACCAAGATCAGTATTGAGACAAAACATTTTAATTTTATTCAAGTTCCTTATTTACATATTAATAATATACATGAAAAAATATCTCGACTGTGATTGGCTGATTCCAGTGCAGTTAATCCCAAACAACAGTGCAGAATTGTGTTATCACAGTGCAAAAATCTGTTATCACTAAGAACCAATCAAATTGATTGTACAGCGGATTTTTCTCGACACAAAACAAACAAAGATGGCGGCCAAGATTAGGCGGTTTGGGGGATAATTTGTTCAAATTTGAAGCCAAGTGAAGTACCTACAAGAAGACCAGAAGCTTCTTTATGCCTCGAGTAAACTTTTTCAAGTAGTAAAGGAAGCGAAGCGTTTTTTAACAAATAAATATGCGAGGAGTGGACGGCTAAACACGTGCGTTAATAGTACAGTTGTTTTGAACATTTTTTCATGTATATTATTAATAAGTAATATAATAATTTATGCTTGAATAAATTAAGGTTAATGTCCAAACGTAAACTATGTTTGGCATAACCGATCAAGGATTAAGAAACGTGCGTCAAAATAAGACATAAGCCAGGTTTTTGTAGGTTAATTCTGCCGATCTTATAATAGCTGAATAACACAAATTCCAGCAGTCAATCCATCTCTCACACTTATCTACAAAGGAACGCCAAGACCAGTGAAGGTTACTTCCATTTTCGGTAAAAGCGTGCTTTATACGCACCAAAATGACAGAACACTTATCCCTAACCCAATCACCTACAGACTATCACGAGCTCAACTGCATGATCAACCATGTGTCTTAAGCAAAGTCCATGTAGTATTTCAATTCAAAGTACAAAGGCCATTTTGCAACTATAAAAAGCTTTAACCCCACCTTGGTAGTTCAATTGCAATCAACCTTTGCTAGTCAGTTAGTAGAAATATCATCATTTCGTTCCGCATTATGCCAAGGCAAACTCGTTCACCAAGAACGCCTTCCACAAGGACACGTACAACCGCTACGCCCTACAGCCGTAGGTCGCCTCACATGAATGGCCCAACCACATCGGGCCTTTCTTCCACCACCAACTTGGCGTTCGACAACGAGACGCCCACAGAAGTTTTGCAACTTCTCCTTCAAGAGCGACACCTTCCGCTCACTGGTTCGCGTTCAACTCTCCTTGCAAGGTTGAGACGGCAACACCACCAAAGTTCCGTCACTAATTCCGCTACTGAAACTCTGCCCGAACAATCCACGTGTGCGTACGACATTGAGTTTCGAAAACGCGCAGCAAAAAACCTAGGCGTCAACTGGGGACAGCGCGACATGCAATTGTATCTCGACAAATTCACTGGCCTAGCTCAAGGCTCATGTTTCACGTGCGGTTCGGCTGACCATCTCGCTGAGGAATGCCCTCTTTTTGTTCCGTCTAATAGGTCTCGCCAGCAGTTCTGCCAAAATTTCAACAAAGGTGTCCAGTGTTCCCGTGTTCCCTGCCCTTTCCTCCACCGCTGTAACCGCGAAAACTGCGGAGAATTCCACGCCAACTGCAACCACGACCACCAGTCTAGCTCTTCAGAGTCTACTCGTTCCCGTCGACACCGTGACAAATAGTCACTTAGCTTCTCTGTCACCAAAAACCCCAATTAATGTTGATCTCTTAGAATCTTATCTTCTTACTCACCCCGACCGCTCCTTTGTTACTTTTCTGTGTAATGGCCTTCGGCATGGTTTTAAAATTGGTTATGAGGGACCTCGACACCCATTTTTGAGTTCAAACCTTATAAGCGCCAAGAAACATCCGGATATAATCGAGTCCAATTTATTAGACGAGGTAACCCAAGGGCATACCGCGGGGCCTTTCAACAACCCCCCTTTCGACAATTTCCAAATTTACCCTGTGGGACTTGTTCCAAAGAAACACACAAACAAATGGCGCACAATTTTTCATCTTTCGTACCCCAAAAGCTCCGGCCAAAGCGTTAACGATCATATCTCACAGGAAATTTACTCTTTACAATACATCCGCTTAGATGACGCGATAAAAATGATTCAAGAGCTCGACCCGGGTTGCTTTATGGCCAAAACAGACATAAAATCTGCCTTTCGCAACATCCCGGTGCACCCCGACGATTGGGAACTACTGGGAATGAAATGGAAGAATATGTTTTTCTTTGACATGGTCCTCCCTTTTGGTCTACGTAGTGCTCCTTTTTTGTTTAATCTTCTTTCGGATGCTTTAGAGTGGATTCTAAAAACCCAATTTGATATCCCCAGGGTCCTACATATTTTAGACGATTTCTTTTTGGCTGACCCCCCTCCGTCCTCTATATGCTCAACATCTTTGTGTAAACTACTCTGTCTTTTCACTGAGCTAGACGTTCCTTTAGCACCTAACAAAACCTTCAAACCCTCCACCTCACTCGAGTTCCTCGGGATAACTCTGGATTCCTCTGAAATGAAAGCAAAACTGCCCGTTGATAAGCTGCTTCGCGCTCGTCAGGCCTTATTGGATTGGGGCAAGCTAAAGAAATGTAAGCTTTCTGAGCTTCAGTCACTTATTGGCACATTACAGTTTGCGTGTCGCGTTGTCGCGCCAGGACGCGCCTTTCTACAGCGTATGATTCAACTAACTCGTGGTGTTAAACAGTCATACCACCACATCCGTGTAAACACCGAGTTCCACAAAGATCTAGAAATGTGGAAGTTGTTTCTGCAATCGTGGAACGGAGTAAGCATATTCCTCGATCAAAACACCCTTTTTTCCGACACCATTCAGCTGTTGTAGAATGATATATCATCTTGTTGGGTTATTTTAGTTTGTTTATTTTAATCTTGTTTTGTGATATTGCGAAGTGATGACGGATCACGAACACGCTTCACTTTAACCAATTATTAATGATGGGATTAGCTAATAGTTATCTTTAGGAATGTTAAGCACTCAAAAATGTAGTGTGAGAGAGTCTTTAGGTCTTGTGTGTCTGTGAGTGAGAGAGTATATAGTGATTAAACAAAACTGTGATTTAAAACGTGATTGTGAATTGTTGGGCGACTACAAAAGGGAGGCAATCCCCAACATAGTGGCACCTCCGACGGAATCTACGTCAGTGATACGGAGTGAATACAATGGAAGCGCTTCTGAAAGCGATAAACACGAAAGTACAATTCTTAGAGATTAAGACATCAAAGAGCAAAGAGATTATCGAGAAAAGAAACGTCGAAACAATCGAGCGCCATCGGGATAACCTTAAGGTCCTATCAAAGGAAATAAACGAGCTCAAAATCAAGATAGAACAAGAGAAGCTATTAAAGGACGAGTCTGTTGAAGATGTTTCGAAATGGAGTGAGGAAATCGAGTCGAAACTTGAGATGATCGATGCCGACATCGCGCACCTTGGTAAGTGTATAAACGAAACTGAACATTACGCGAGCCTGGCGACAAAGGAATCGAAAGAGGCACTTTTAGCAAAGGAAAGACAACGGCAACTTGACTTCGAGCGAGCGCAACTGGAGTTGAAGTTCGAATACGACAAGAAAGCTGAGGAATTTAAGAAGAAAACCAGCAAAGAAACATCCAAGACACCAAGCGCAAAATTACCTAAGCTATCAGTTACCAAGTTCGACGGGTCATATGAACAATGGCTTCCTTTTTGGAATAAATACGTCGCAGAAATCGACTCAACAGACTTAGCTCCTGTAACGAAATTTGCGTATTTGAAGGAATTGTTGGTAGCAAAAGTACGATCAGATATCGATGGATTATCACAACAGAAGGGTATGAACGCGCAAAAAACATTTTGGAATCGGAGTATGGCAAAGTGTCAGAAATCGTTCACGCCTATGTAAACAATATCATGGGACTTCCTACAGTCACTGGAACTAATCCAAAGAAGATAGATGAATTTTATAAAACGCTTCAATACAACGTTCAAAGTTTGGAAACCTTGGGAAAGCTAAAAGATGTGGTCGGAAACGTCAGAGCTGTTTTGGATAAATTGAAAGGCATTAAAGCCGACCTGGTACGAGGTCACGACAGCTGGCAAGATTGGAACTTCGCACAACTTCTACAAGCCCTTAAAAGATGGAAAGACATAAACCCAGTTGAAGAAAGCGAGAGCTCAAAACCTGCCCACCAAAATCGTCGACACGACGGATATCTCCCACCGCGAGTGAAATCCTACCAAACACAACAACAGAGCGTACGAGGGTGTGTTTACTGCGAGAGTACTGAGCACAAGTCCAGCAATTGTCAAAAGTGCACGACGGTGGATGCACGAAAGAAAATCCTTGCCTCGAAGCGTCTGTGTTTTAATTGTACAGGCTCAAAGCACCGAGCAGCTGAGTGCAAAAGCCGCTCGGGATGTCTTACATGTGGGCATTACTCGTCTACTGATGGACTGTTACTGACAGCCCAACCAGAGAGCAGCAACAAGGTGATCTACCCAGTAGTAGTCGTCGAAGTTGAGGGCGTCCAGTGCCGAGATCTTTTAGACACAGGCGCCGGGAGTTCTTATGCGTCAGCGGCTCTACTAGACCTTGTGAAATCTCGTCCACGCCAAAGTCAAGTGAGAACAATCGAAATGATGCTTGGAGTCCAAACCAAGAGAGTGGAGCTGTTCTTGCTGAAGGTAGAAAGTCTGAAGAAAGATTTCAGTTTGGAAGTCGAGGTCACTCGTGTTGAAAAGCCAAAATTGTTAGAGATTGACAACCCTGGATATAGTGAGATCTTGCGACGTTACTCACACCTGCAAGGAGTCGAGATGGACGATAAGGACACTAAGTCGAAATTACCAGTGCATCTAATTCTTGGTGCAAGCGAGTACGCGAAGATCAAGAGAAAGTGTGCGCCACGTCTAGGGAGTCCAGGAGAGCCAGTAGCTGAACTGACCAGTTTCGGATGGACCATTCTATCACCTGGTGAGGAAGCTGAGATATCCAAAATACTGTTGACCCAGACCTCGCAAACCGATTACGAGGCTTTATGCAATATGGACGTCCTGGGACTAGAAGATCCTCCTGCTGGAGATCAGACAACGATCTACGCCGAGTTCAAAGAACAGCTCAAAAGAAGTCCCGAGGGGTGGTATGAGACCGGACTGCCTTGGAAAGGGGACCGTCCGACCTTGCCTAACAACAAAGCTGGCAGTTTGCGGAGACTTAACAACCTTTTGCGGAAACTAGAGAAATCAGAGATGACAGAGAAATACAACAATGTCATACAAACCCAACTCCAAGATGGCATCGTCGAACGAGCTACCGATCCACCAGTAGGACCTGAGTTCTACATTCCACACAAGGCAGTGGTCAGAAAGTCGGCCGAGAGCACTAAACTTCGAGTGGCCTACGATGCCTCAGCGCGGGCTTTTGATCAAGCTCCGTCCTTGAACGATTGTCTGCATACAGGACCACCATTACAAAACCAGCTGTGGGCCGTGTTGGTAAGGGCAAGATTCCATCTTGTGGCCATCACAAGCGATATCAAGCAAGCTTTTCTTCAAGTGAGGATTAGAGAAGAGGACAGAGATGCTCTGCGGTTTCACTGGATCGCTGATCTAGAATCTAAACGCGTGGAGACTTTACGATTTGCCAGGGCGCTGTTTGGGCTTGGCCCATCACCATTCCTTCTGGGAGGTGTGGTGCAACAACATCTAGAGCGCTGTAGAAACGAGTACAAAGAGATGGTGGAAGAAATCGAAAGGAGCCTGTATGTCGACGATCTGATTAGTGGAGGGTCTACCGTTGAAGATGCCCGGCAAGTGAAACTAGCGTCGACTGAAATATTCTCTCAAGCCTCATTTGAACTGCACAAGTGGCACTCAAATGCCGCCGAACTGGAGCCATCCAGCGACGCATCAGAAGAGGAGCTGGAGACCTTCGCAAAAGAGCAGTTAGGAGGTCCTAGACGGGGGGAGACTACACTTCTTGGCCTCACGTGAAACAAGAGCAATGACACAATACAAGTCAAGTTTCCCACCGAGCAAGCGGAACTCACCAAACGAGGTATCCTGGGAAAAGTGGCAAAAGTTTACGACCCTCTGGGACTAGTTTCTCCAACGACGTTGGCCGGCAAGCTTCTCTACCGCGAGGCTTGTGACCTGAAAATCGCCTGGGATCGACCGCTTCCAGAGCAGGTGACGAAGAGATGGTCGAAGTGGGAATCAAGTCTTCCTAGGGGAGTAGCTGCACCGAGATCCATTCCAAAACATCGCGAGCGAATCACGACCATCAATTTACATTGCTTTGGTGACGCCAGTGGAAAGGGAGTGTCTGCAGCCTTGTATGCAGTGTTGTCTCAGCCATCGGGGGTAGCAGTTGGCCTGGTAACAGCCAAGGCTAGACTGGCTAAGCTGGGCCTTAGTATTCCACGCCTGGAGCTAGTCTCTGCTCATTTGGCAACAAATCTCATCGTGAATGCCAGAAATGCGTTAGAGGGATTTCCAGTGGGGGAGCTGCATTGCTGGCTCGACAGCACCGTGGCGCTTCACTGGATCCGTGGAGCAGGAGAGTACAAGCAGTTTGTCAGTAATCGAGTCAAAAAGATCAAGGAGCACGAAGAAGTTCAGTGGCATCATGTTGGTACGAAAGAAAATCCTGCAGACCTGGGAAGCCGCAGTGGGAGCCTAGAAGAGTCCAGGTTATGGTGGAAGGGATCTGAGTGGTTGGCTGACCGCGAGCGCTGGCCTCCTAACATTACAACAAGTTCGACAACAGAAACACGAGCTGAAGCTAAAGTGGTTCGGGAGCTCTTCGCTGCTGCAGTGGTCAAGTCAGCTGACGAGATCGTTGGTGTGCTCACCAAATTCAACCTGTGGAAAACGCTGAGAATCTGTGGGTGGATCTGGCGGTTTGTACACAACATTAGACTCCCCAAGAAACAAAGAGCCAAAGGATTGCTCACCACTGAAGAGATCAACGAGACAAGAGCCTTCTGGGAGAGATTGGCGCAAAGAAGCAGCAGCGACACAGAGCAATTTTAAGAAGACCGACTGCAGTTAAACCTACAAGCAAATGCAAAGGGAGTTCTGGAATGTCGGGGGAGAATTCAAGGGCATTTTCCGATTTACATCCCAGACAGCCACCTATACGCAAGCAAGTTGGTGGAAGACGCGCACTATAGAACACTCCACGGGGGAGTGAGTCTGACCATGGCCAAGGTACGAGAGCATCACTGGATACCAAGATTAAGGCGTCTGGTAAAGAAAACCGTGAAAGAATGCCATGGATGTAAGCGATTTCGAGTCAAGGCGTTTGAAAGTCCACCTCCAGGAAACTTGCCCAGAGATCGGACAGAAGGAAGAGCTGTGTTCAAGGTGGTCGGGGTTGACTATGCCGGTCCTTTGAAGTACAAGAAAACCAATAAAGTTGACGGAAAGGCCTACTTGCTGCTCTACGCCTGCAGTTTGACAAGAGCCCTGTACCTGGAATTACTGCCCAATATGGAAACCACCGAGTTTCCTGATAAGCCTCAAGAGATTCATCGCCCGCCGAGGTCGTCCCGAAAAGATCTATTCGGATAACGGGAGAACATTCGTGGGAGCGGCCAACTGGGTGAAATTAGTCACTCAAGATGAAAGTCTGAATGAATTTCTAGCGCGTCATAGAATAAAGTGGCAGTTCAATTTGAGCCGTGCCCCTTGGTGGGGTGGGCAATTTGAACGGATGGTGGGTTTGATCAAAGCCTCTCTGTCCAAGTGTATTGGAAACGGTTCCTTGACCTGGTCAGAGCTCCAAGACGTCATGCTCGACGTGGAGGTAGCTCTGAACAATCGTCCACTCAGTTACATTGAAGACGACATTCAGCTTCCTGTCCTTACGCCTAACACGTTCCTGTTGGATCAGCCGAATGTACTACCAGAGCTGGAACCTCATCGCCAAGAAACCAAAGATCTGCGAAAGCGAGCAAAATACCTGAGACGGTGCAAGGACATGGTTTGGCAACGGTGGACTGGAGAGTATTTGAGAGGGCTTCGCGAGCGTCATCGCCTAAAACATGAGGGAAAACCAGCGTATCTCAACACAGGGGATGTTGTACTAATCAAGTCGGACCAGAAAGATCGTGGAAAATGGAAAATCGGAGTAGTGGAAAGGCTGGTTCCTGGTCGAGATGGTGTCGTGCGAGCGGTCCATTTGCGGGTAGGGAGTTCACGCCTGGAACGACCCGTGCAACATCTCTATCCGTTGGAACTGTCTTGTGACCGCACCGTGGTCAAGCCTGCAGTAACGCTGAATGCTGAAGCGTTAGAGTTTACTCCAAAGAGAGCAGCTGCAACAATCGCCAGAAATCGTATTGCTGCAATTGCAGAAGAACAGCGAGAGTGACTTAAAGAATATAGTCGAACTTTTTATCTTACTTAGTGAACAATTTGAGTATATAGTTACATTTGTCCTCATGCGAGGCAAATGGGGGGAGAGTGTTGTAGAATGATATATCATCTAGCTTGTTGGGTTATTTTAGTTTGTTTATTTGAATCTTGTTTTGTGATATTGCGAAGTGATGACGGATCACGAACACGCTTCACTTTAACCAATTATTAATGATGGGATTAGCTAATAGTTATCTTTAGGAATGTTAAGCACTCAAAAATGTAGTGTGAGAGAGTCTTTAGGTCTTGTGTGTCTGTGAGTGAGAGAGTATATAGTGATTAAACAAAACTGTGATTTAAAACGTGATTGTGAATTGTTGGGCGACTACAAAAGGGAGGCAATCCCCAACACAGCTATTTACCGATGCTTCCGGTACAATTGGCTACGGTGGTTTCTTGAACGGCGCTTGGTTCCAAGGCAAATGGCAACCCCACCAGCTAATAAGCAAGACCTGCGATATATCGATTGCTTGGCAAGAACTTTTTCCTATAGTTACCGCTTGCGAAATTTGGGCACACTTATGGTCTAACAAACGGCTAATTTTTCGCTGCGATAATGAGGCTGTAGTTACCATTCTTAACAAAAAATCTTCAAAGTCCACGCAAATTATGGACTTAGTTCGCCCTCTCACACTCCTAACCTTAAAATATAATTTCACTTTTACCGCTGAACACATTCCGGGCATTGACAATGGCATTGCCGATGCTCTTTCTCGTTTCCAGATGGATCGTTTCCATCAGTTGGCACCAACCGCCAGTCTAGTACCTTGCATCATACCCGAATACATGATGAGGCTCTAAGTTCCAGGGTCAATTTTTTGTTTACAAGCTCGTGGGCTCCGACGACCCTCAAGACTTACCAAGTGGGTATTAACCAGTTTATTAAGTTCTGTCTGCAACGGGATATTGTCACGTCTGGTTCTCCCCTTCTCCCAGCTGGTGAACTTACGTTAGTCTACTTTGTAGCCTATCTCAGTGGTCATGTCTCTCTAAAAACAATTAAGACATATCTTGCTGGGGTAGGCTACCTTCATCTCAGGTTTAACATCCCCTACGCACCTCAAGGGATGCCACTACTCACCCAAGTGTTAATAAGAGGTATTACACGTGTTCAGGGCAGTGGCGTTTGAGAACGACGTCCTATCACCGTTGATATCCTGTCAGCTTTTTATGCTAGCTTAAGACCTGATCACACTGGGCAGTTAGACTCGGTTATGCTCTGGGCTGCGTTTACACTAGCCTTTTTTGGTTTTCTTCGGTGCAGCGAGTTCACATGTAACTCCAACTTTGATCCTGACAGTCACCTCACTATATCGGATATCCAATTTCACCCAGATATTGTAACAGCACACCATTTCACAGTAAATATAAAGAAATCAAAAACTGACCCTTTTCGCCAAGGTTGCACCTTGACAATTGCCGAGTCTAACTCTCCAATTTGCTTAGTAAAATCTATGAGAAACTATATCCTACCATCGTCACCTATCGCCTGCAATTGTCCGCTATTCTGTTACACTAATGGTCGACCTCTGAGTCGTTACTTGATGTCCAGAGAACTCAATCGCCTCTTAGCAACAGCTGGCCTGAATCCTAACGTCTACGCCACACACAGCTTCCGCATTGGCGCAGCTACGACAGCCGCTGCTGCAGAAATACCCGCCTGGCTTATTAAAGATTTAGGACGATGGTCCTCAGACTATTAGGAAAGATACATTAACACTCCATCTAGCCTAATTAAGTCTGTACCTGCCTCTATGGCCAGTACAAATTTAGAGCAATGAGAAAGATGGCGCTTCTAACATGTGACCACACTTTATTGCTGCCTGTAGAATTATAAGTAAGACCATGTTTCATTTGCTTTACAATTCATAACGCTTAGCCACGTTTGAGCGGTTAGGGCTGCAAAATACATTGTGGTTACATGTACAACCGCCATCTTTCCTTCTTTCTTCAGTTAAAAAAAAAATACAAAAGAGATACAACCATGTAATCATTTATATTTAGCACTCAATTTTAAATAAATAGATATACATGTATATATATATATATATATATATATATATATGTATATATTTTAACTTCGAAAAATATTTTGCTTCAGTGGGGGATTTTTTGTTTCTCAAAAATCTGTGGCAGGGAATCGCTGTCCCCCGGACACCGCCTCTCCCCACTAAATCAAAACATGACTCGATTCACAAAGAATGCTTCTTTGCAAATCAAATCGCAGTCAATTCTCCCTCCCCTACACAGAGTAGCTGGGGTACACGAGCTTCAACCCAGCAGTTGCACCCCCGGCTTGTGCTAGATCCACGATCCAGGTTCTCTGTGGAGGCTCACAAGGCCTGGTATGGTCAAATAGCTCGGTACACTACCTTTGCTCGATAGTACCAATGGGCAAGAAACCAGATTAGCCATTTCTATGCTCGGGGTCTGAGGTGGCATGCACCTCAATGCCTCACTGACCAGATCTGTTGGAGGCCATGTTCGAATAGCTGCCAGGAGCCCCTCCTCAGCTAGGTATCCACTTCTCTGCCCCCCCCCCCCCCCAGATGGGCCTACCCCACCTGGGATATTGTGTACGAGGGACAGTAGCTTTTCCCTGCGTCCTTCTCTGCCACAACATCAGTCTTAGCTCTATTTTATTAATTAAGTGATAGGACATTAAAGCATGGTTTGTCATGAATTTGGAAAAACATGCACTCGTGAGTTTTTCAAATACTTCAAATAGCACTCATCCTTCGGACTCGTGCTATTTTGACAGTATTTGAAAAACTCACTCGTGCTTTTTTTTTTCCAAATTGCACTCGAGTACAACCATGCTATTACCTATACATATTGAGAATACAAGAAATACAATTTATTTGATAAAATAGAAATATTTGAACATTTGACCAGTTATACCAAATTTATCAATAGATTCTGGAGGCAATTCAATAAATTATCTCGATTTTGAATTCACCTTAATACAAAGAAAAATACAAGATAGTTATTGAATAATACATTTTAAGCTAGCTTTATTCACAATTTTATAAAATCTGGGGTACAAGTAAGTATAAAGGAAACAAGAGTGTTTGTTAAAAAAATGGGGGGGGGGGGGGGTGGGGGGCAACACCAGAAAATGTACAATATGTAAGTTTCAATTTTCAAATCCGAAGGATGATAATTGTATCTATAAATTGCTACAGATAGTTGCTACACACAACAATTAGACGTTAACAGTTATGCTGCAGAATACAAAATATTAAACCACGGAAAATGCATCATAAGGTTAGAATGGGAAAAATTTGAGAGGGAAATCATTAACCACTAAACAACAAATATGTTGATTTCTCACCTCATGCTTTGCTCCAGTTGTAACGAATCACACGTTGCACAGCACAACCGAATCCTTCTTTGTTGTAAATATCTAATTCGTTTCTGATTTGCTATTTGTTAAATAAAAAATGTGTCGAATCCGAAGGAACTTGAGTAGTCCTTGAAAACTATCTTAAATGCCCATCCGTCATTGTCACGAATATACGCCAAATAGAGCACAATCTGATCATATTAATTGTCTATGATCATCACGAATTGTTCTCGTATTTTGCTGACCATCAGATTTATAAATTCTGGATCAACTGTGACGAGTTTTCAAAAGTTTTTGCGCATCTAGTCCATCGAGCAGAGTTCATTCCTCGTCTGCGGTGAGATGCAAATGAATCAATTTCAGTGTTAGGACCACGATGCTTTGCGGCAGCTGTCCATGCAACCTCCTCTGACAATGGCCAATGAAATTACACCATTGTCGTGCTAAATAAAGCCGTGGCTAGTGCAACCTCGTACCCAGGGTTGGCTAGTGTTGTTACTGGGATTTATGCAATAAATAATATTAAAACAAGCTGTTTGTGTGGCTCCAACCCCCGCGCGGTTCATATTGGCCTTTTCGGTCACGCATGGCACACGTGAAGTGTCACACTCCAGCGATCAGAGAATTAGTGTACTGTTGATCAGGGCACGTGCATCAGCTTTCTAGTCAGCGCCTCCTCTGCCCCGGGCTCAGCCTTGTTGGCACCGTTTCTCGAGTGGTTCTTCCCACCCTCCTCCCCACATCGTGCTATTTAGTGCCAGTGATGACACCCCTGGTTCGCCGCCAACTGATACGCTTCAGATTTGTGGTGGCACAAGCGCCAGTCCACATGCTCCTTGCTTGGAGTTTGAAACCTCCGGAACTGCCAACTGATGCATGGTCATTAGCTAACAGACACACCTGTTATTCGCGTGGTTGGGCAAGCGCCAGTCCACATGCCTCTTGTCCCGGAGTTTAAAGCCTCCGCAGCTGCTAACCCACCGTTTTCCGTTCATGCTGATGGAAATGCTGGAACCCGGCCGTTGGAAAAAGTGGCTAAATCGTTTGGAACGATTACTCGTTGCCCTTGATATTACAGATGAGAAACGAAAACGCGTCCTATTACTACATTACGTCAGTCCAGAGGTCGACGAAATCTTCGATACTCTTCCCGATACTGGGGAAGAAAAGGATTACAAGGTAGCTATGGACAGTCTCACTGCTTATTTTTCTCCTAAAGTGAATCAAGCGTACGAAAGCTGATGAATCGCTCGATCATTTCACACAAGACTCCGCCGCTTAGCACAAACATGCAACTTTCCCGACTGTGACACCGAGATCAAGCAGCAATTAATCATCCTAAGTTGTAAATCCCATATTTTGAGCGCTGGTGGCGCTTTCGAAATGAGCGAAAAACAGCCGCCCACGTCGAACAAGATGCGAGTAATGAACTACGCGCTCTCAAACTCCAACAATCCACATCAAAGGATCCAGATCTATCGAAAGAACGCTTTAACTCACAACGTCGTAGCCAAACAGAAGATAGAACCGATAGAAATGTTAAACCGTCGACTGCGACATGTTTAACTGTGGTGGATCATTTCCTCATCGCACGACATGCCCCGCCAAAGGCAAAGATTGCAAAGCCTGTGGTAAAATCGGACATTTCGCTAGAGTTTGCCGTTCCACGAAATCTCGTTTCCCAGCTCGACACACACTTCAAAATATCCACGCACCCCCAAGTGATGAAGAAGACGAAGAAGAAGCGTATATCTATCTATTCAGTCAAGCCAGCTCAAAGCCAAACGAAACCCGATCTTCATGTGAAATTGCTTTTGTGCCAAGTTTATGTCAACAACCAACCTGTCGACATGTTGATTGATTCTGGCGCATCGGTAAATATTATCGATAGTCAAACATTCGAGAAGATTTCCAAAGAGCGTTTTGTGGTTAAACCTAAGCCAACACAAGCCAAAATTTATCCCTACGGGTCTCGACAGCCTTTACCTTTAATTGGCACGATAACAGCAAATATTCGTTTCAAAGATGTCACCATCCATAGAGAAATCCACATCGCCAAGGGTCAGGCGGGAAATCTACTTAGCTGTTCCATGCACAGCCGAGTCTGGATATAATCGAAGAAATCGAAGGTGCAACGCCATGGGTTGGTCCTATCATGATTGTCCCAAAGAAATCAGGTGAAATTCGCATGTGTTGATATGCGCGAGGCAAACAAGGCTGTTAAGCGGAAAAAACATTTGATGCCTATACCTTAGATGAGTTAATCAATGATTTGAATGCAGGCGCGACGGTTTTCAGTACCCTTGACCTTTCCTTGGGATATCACCAGCATGGATTACGGCGATACAAGCGCCTCGTGTTTGGGGTCAACGCAGCTGCCGAAATTTTCCAGAATGCATGTGATTTCCCAACTGTTGGATTGTCTTCCTGGTTGCAAGTCCATCCTCCGATGCTTCTGAACGCGACCACCTCATCCGCACACAAGATGGACAAAGCAAAGAGAAAATGAAAGCCTACGCAGACCGCCATGTGAAATTTGAAGAATGTCCATTCGAGGTTGATGACAGTGTACTGTCCTACAAAGGCAGCGTCGAAAGAATAAATTGGACACCCCATATAACTCAAGACCTTTGGTCGTGGTGGCAAAGAAAGTAAGAGTTAGTTACCGAGAAGGAGGTAACTAACTTTAGCTTAGTTACCGACTTCGAAGTAACTAACTTGCTTAGTTTATTCATGATACACACGATATTTGTCATTATTTACTAAAAAAATAGTATTCTAGACGTAGTTTGAAAGCGATATAGCAGGTCATTTAATATGCAAGGTAACTAACCTATATATTAAAGTGTCACTAAGACGAAAAATCATCAGTCTTTTTTTTTATCTTATCATAAAGTACATTTAAAATGAGGGTGAACCGCGTTTGTGGTTTGTCAATATCTCATCTCGTTCAAGAGATATTCACGTTTTGGAAATATGCAAATTTATGGCTGATGACGTCATTTTCTCCAAACGAGCGAAATGAAAATGGTAAAATAAGGAATATCTCTGGAAATAAACAATAGAACGTGCTTAAACTTTGTATGCTTATAGTATCTAATAAAATACACTTCTCTGTGGAACGTTTGTGATTGCCATGGTAAGCGCATGCTCTCAGGTTACTCTAAACCTTAAAAAGGGAGTTGTCATTTTTGCCTCATTGTTTAAAAATAGAAATTAAAGATTTAAACGTTTGAATTACAATGCCTACATAAGCCCTAATCGTCACATTTATTCGCTGGAGTAAACGCTACTTGATTGCTGATAAATAAGAAAATCTAATTTTATCATTGGATGGGGCCAGGAACCAGCAGTTTCCACGAAAACAACTAAAGTTCCACAGTGAAACGTATTTTATTTAATACTACAAGCATGCAAAATTTGAGCACTTTTTATTGTTTATTTCTAGAGATATTCCTAATTTTACGATTTTCATTTCGCTCGTTTGGAGAAAATGACGTCATCAGCCATATAATTTGCCTATTTCAAAAACGTGAATATCTCTTGAACGAGATGAGATATTTACAAACCACAAACGCTGTTCATCCTCATTTTAAATCTACTTTATGATTATATCAGAAAAAGACTGACGATTTTTCGTCTTAGTGACACTTTAACCGCGGTACATCAAAGATAATTTATGCATGAATAAACTAAGGATCGATGGTTACCGCAAAGGATGGTTCCAAATACATCACAAGAAACTCGTTATTGTTCAAAACGATTCCATCACAACAACGCACGCAAGACCCCTTCCTGAATTTAGAAGCACACCAGGCCCGAAAGCTGGAGAAAGAGGAGGAGAAAGAGAAAGAGGAGGAGAAATAGGAGAAAGAGGAGGAGGAGGAGGAGAAAGAGGAGGAGGAGGAGAAAGAGGAGGAGGAGGAGAAAGAGGAGGAGGAGAAGGAGAAAGAGGAGGAGGAGGAGGAGGAGGAGGAGGAGGAAGAGGAGAAGGAGGAGAAAGAGGAGGAGAAAGAGGAGGAGGAGGAGGAGAAGGAGGAGAAAGAGGAGAAGGAGAAAGAGGAGGAGGAGAAGGAGAAAGAGGAGGAGGAGGAGGAGGAAGAGGAGGAGGAGAAGGAGGAGAAAGAGGAGGAGAAAGAGGAGGAGGAGGAGGAGGAAGAGGAGAAAGAGGACGAGAAAGAGGAGGCGAAAGAGGAGGAGAAGGAGGAGAAAGAGGAGAAGGAGAAAGAGAAGGAGGAGGAGGAGAAAGAGGAGGAGGAGCAGAAGGAGGAGGAGGAGTAGGAGGAGAAAGATAAATATATAATACGAAATTCTCTATAAATATTTATTCTACTCATGCTCTTCCTCCTCCTCCTCCTCTTCCTCTTCCTCCTCTTTCTCTTCCTCCTCTTCCTCCTCCTCCTCCTCTTTCTCCTCCTCTTTCTCCTCCTTCTCCTCCTCTTTCTCCTCCTTCTCTTTCCCCTCCTCCTCTTTCTCCTATTCCTCCTCCTCCTCTTTTTCCTCTTCCTCCTCCTCCTCCTCCTCTTTCTCCTCCTCCTCCTTTTTCTCCTCCTCCTCCTCCTCTTTCTCCTCCTTCTCCTCCTCCTCTTTCTCATCCTCTCCCTCCTCTTTCTCCTGCTCCTCCTCTTTCTCCTCCTCCTCCTCTTTCTCCTCCTCCTCCTCTTTCTCCTCCTTCTCCTCCTCCTCTTTCTCCTCCTCCTATGGGACTTGGAACTGCTCGGAGACCAGAGCCGAGGGCTCGGAGTCGCTCGGAGCCAAGAGCCGAGGGCTCGGAGCCGCCCAGAGCATGCAAGGCGGTTTCGCTATATATGGTAACACTGCTAATGACCTTCTCGCCCGAATATACAAGCTTTACGTTGCTATGTGCCAGTGTTAATACGTTTTAAACCCCTTAGCTCACGGCTTTTCGAATTGATTCCTCACACTATCTTAAGTTCTTCTTATATACGGCTTAAAGTGATTCCTCAATCTATCTTCTCACGATTTCTTCCGATGACAAACCGCACGGTCACATAATTCCACTTTCTGTGAGTTGAACTCACGTTTCTCCGGAAACAACACACCCTAATCCCTTCACCAATTAACGCGTAATGCTGTCATCATTTCATGAATTTAATTACTTCGCGCTGCTACGCAGCAGGACCGATGAACAAAATAGCTAATTATAAGTCGTTATGTATTAAAAATGAAGTAATGTGATGCTAGATTGTATTTTACTAGTTTAATAAATACTGAATTAAATACAGGGCAACCTGATGCGCCGACAGCATATTTGGTTTTGGCCTCATACAGTGCGCGAGTTAATGAAAGCCTGTGTTTTCTCTTCTCAAACAGAACTTGGATTATATGCGGCTTTTACTGCTTTTAAACACAAACTCGGAAAAACCCGGCCGTCCTGAAAAAACCGATCTCGTAAAAATCCGTCTTGAATAATAACAATATATGGTTACATACGGAAAGTCGAAAGATGGCATTGCCATCTTCAAAGTCTGCAAGCAGAAAATATATATAAACATCTTTCTGACGCAAGAGTTACGCCAAAATATCTATACATTAGTCTCTTCTGTAAGTCAGGGAGAATCGCGGGTAATGATTTATTGAATAATTAAAGTTCCAGAAATAAAGCTTAGGTTTACTTCAGTTGTAATATACACAGGGTATATAAACGTGTGTACATATATATATATATATATATATATATATATATATATATAAAGCGGTTTTAAGTAAAATAAAATGATCAATTATTTAGCTTTCTTTGAACTTCAACTGATTAAGAAAAGATGACACATCTTCAAAATCTGCCAGCAAAAAGATGACGCATCTTTCTGACACAAGAGCTTTCATGAAATCAGTCTAAATAATCAGCCTATATGAACTGAAGTAAATTTATAGTATACTCTATATAGCAGCTTAAGATACAGAAAATAAAATGATCGATTATTTAGCTTTCGTTCAGCTTCAACTGATTAAGAAAAGATGACACATCTTCAAAAATCTGCCAGCAAAAGATGACGCATCTTTCTGACACATGTACAAGAGCTTTCACTGAAATCAATCTAAATAATCAGCCTATATGAACTGAAGTAAATTTATAGTATACTCTATATAGCAGCTTAAGATAAAGAAAATAAAATGATCGATTATTTAGCTTTCTTTTAGCTTCAACTGATTAAGAAAAGATGACACATCTTCAAAATCTGCAAGCAAAAGATGACGCATCTTTCTGACACAAGAGCTTCCACTAAGATAAAGAAAATAAAATGATCGATTATTTAGCTTTCGTTCAGCTTCAACTGATTAAGAAAAGATGACACATCTTCAAAATCTGCCAGCAAAAGATGACGCATCTTTCTGACACAAGAGCTTTCAATGAAATCAGTCTAAATAATCAGCCTATATGAACTGAAGTAAATTTATAGTATACTCTATATAGCAGCTTAAGATACAGAAAATAAAATGATCGATTATTTAGCTTTCGTTCAGCTTCAACTGATTAAGAAAAGATGACACATCTTCAAAATCTGCCAGCAAAAGATGACGCATCTTTCTGACACATGTACAAGAGCTTTCACTGAAATCAATCTAAATAATCAGCCTATATGAACTGAAGTAAATTTATAGTATACTCTATATAGCAGCTTAAGATAAAGAAAATAAAATGATCGATTATTTAGCTTTCTTTTAGCTTCAACTGATTAAGAAAAGATGACACATCTTCAAAATCTGCCAGCAAAAGATGACGCATCTTTCTGACACAAGAGCTTCCACTAAGATAAAGAAAATAAAATGATCGATTATTTAGCTTTCGTTCAGCTTCAACTGATTAAGAAAAGATGACACATCTTCAAAATCTGCCAGCAAAAGATGACGCATCTTTCTGACACAAGAGCTTCCACTGAAATCAGTCTAAATAATCAGCCTATACTCTATGTCTCTATATCTCTATATAGCAGCTTTAAAATAAGATAAAGAAAATAAAATGATCGATTATTTAGCTTTCGTTCAGCTTCAACTGGTTAAGAAAAAATGACAACATCTTCAAAATCTGCCAGCAAAAGATGACGCATCTTTCTGACACAAGAGCCTCCACTGAAATCAGTCTAAATAATCAGCCTATAAAGTATAAACTGAAGTAAATTTATAGTATACTCTACACAGCAGCGGCTTAAGATAAATAAAATAAAATGATTGATTATCAGCTTTCGTTCAGCCTCAACTGTTTAAGAAAACTAGAAAAGATGACAACATCTTCATAATCTGCCAACATCTTTCTGACACAAGAGCTTCTTAATAATATCACAGCGCTTATATTTTCCTTATACCAGAGTAGCACGGTAGGCGCGCATTTGGTCTGTCGGCGAAATATGACTACATCCTTCTGGCACAAGAGCTTCCATTGAAAGTATTCTAAATAATATCACAAGCTTATATCTTCCCAATGCCTATAGTCTCTCTACACTGAATACATTGATCGTGGCTATAAATTAATTTCATAATATTTCCCACCAAACCGCGCTCATTACATATTTTATCTACTACATACTTTATTTTCTTGAATACTTCACCGTTGGCGTTCAGCAATTCTCTGTTGAGCCTTGAGTTGAGGTCACATGCACATGCAGCATCAGAATTCCCGAAATAATGATGCGTATACTTCAGTCTTCCATCCTCGTTTCTTAATACTACCATGCAGCTTGACTCAATATGTCATTTGGTAAGAAATGTGATTCTCGTCACTGTCTCGCGGAAGATCGTTCTCTTTGAATAACGATTTAATGCGTTCGTTAAATTGAATTCAAATATATGTGCCTCGAAACTTAGCGAAGAAATACGGAAATATGATGAACTAAACCTCACATTGATCGTCGGACGGTGACCATTCTTTCTTCGCGCAAATCATACTTCGCGCGCCAAAATGTGTTATGCTGTACTTAGTAGCTTCATAGTGATGACAACTAACTGCAGTTAATATATCGTTCAGTTAAACATTGGTACACTGATTACCATTTTTAATATGTAAAGAATACGTTCTTGACCGACCTCGTCATAAACCTATTATATCCTGTCACCACTGCGAATAGTGGTGATTACCTCACACCGTAATGCTATGGTAACCCATCACCTAACTCTTAATCCTTTCACACATCGTGCGGTTCCTCATACTTATAAACAAGGGTTAGCACGCAATGATTCTAAGATGACTTATTCTGTTTGAATATTATAACACTTTAAAGTCTGTAAAATATCGCGCTATAGGCACATCTTTCTTGCATGTCTTTACAAGACACAATTCATCATGGTTGTTCAGAAAATCAACAAGGGCTGTCGCAAATCTTCACCACACTTTACCACAAACTGCATATATAAAAGAATCATAATCTAATTTATTAACATAAGCATGGTAAAGTGTGGTAAAGTGTTGCAAAATACAGAATTGATATGGTAAAACTGAATTGACATAAAACAATGTAGCTAAGAAAGTACTATAAACAGTTCATTTCACTCGAAATAATTCTATAACACTACTTATTTGTCCAATTTCATTTACATGCAAGTATAGCGAATGTTGAGCAGCAAGGCGCCATGTTGCGATAGACACCAATGGGAAATTTGTTCATAAAAACAAGACATCTGGCTCATTTCTCCGGTTGAACGTAATCACATACGCGATCTATTGCAGAAACCGCCTAAATTCCATGTTATTCCTAACGCTTAAATTTTATTTACGAATAGTGGAAAATGTTCATTCAAAGTAATATAACGGTTCTATAGAAATTGAATAGATCCTTTATCAAACTACTAATCGTTTTCTAAATAACTTGGTAATTGCTTGACTAGAGTGATTTCTTCGATTTGTTTTGTCACAGAAGTCAGAGCTCATTATGCACGTGCGACGTCACTATATTAATTTGCATGCTAAACGAACTGAAATAACGATGCAAGGAAATGAAATACTGCAAAAGACATATAGACACTTTAAAGAGCTAATAACTGAATAGTAAACGATGCGATACTTACTAACTTCTCCTTTGTACAGTGTGACGTTATAGCTAGAGCAGGTTGTATTGCACTCAGGAATGGGCCTTATCGCCATTTGCGATGCACCAATTTCGTTGATTTTACGAATGTTTATGGTTAAGCCTCGTTTTCATGTTGAAGGAGCGATGCCCTGAGAAAAACCGCTCTTAACGGCCAAACTAGTAAGAGTTCAAAGTGGAAACAGCGATATTCTTGTTCAGGACGGCAAGATGTTGCCGGCTATGTTGCGAAAAAAAACCTCATAAATAAGCACATTTCTGGACAGTGCCTCCTGACTATATACCTACTATACACTGTAAATTTCAAGGGGCAAAATTTACCCCATTTTGGGGGTAAAAGTGCTATTTTGGGGGGGGTGAATGATAAAGGAGTAGTAATTACCCCTTAAATAAGGGCAATTCTTCTTTTTGTCGCGCAGAATTACCCCTTTTACGGGGGTAATTTGTTGGAGCAAATTTTTTACCCATCTCGGGGTAAAAATGTAAAATTTACCCCTGAATAAGGGGTAAAAATATAGGGGGGTAAAATTATCTAGGGTAAAATCTACCCCCATTTTGGCCCTTGTAAGGGGTAACTAATAGTGGGGGTAAAAACTCCCCCCTACGTTGGGGGTAACCAGAACTGCAAGACAATGTTTTCGAAAATGGCGATTTTTTTTCGAAAGAGTGACATGGAGGACATAACTACAATTATCGTTAATATAAAAGCGTATGTAGGCAATTTTTTTTTAAATTTTCTTGAATAGTTTTTGTACACAAATGTGTATAATAGTTAAAAATTAAGGTGAAGATTGGTTTAGCAGATTGAAATCGACCTAAAGTTTACTTCCGTAAGCTTGTAAACATCGTCTGTGTGTAAAGGCTCAAAGGTGACTTAAACACAACCTAAGACTGCTCACAAAAATGAAATTACTCTGGATTTGGTTTTGAATGTTGTTGTTTTATATTGGATTAAATTGGGGTACGTAAACAAGTGTTATTTCCTATATTTTGGTGCTCCTACGACAATGTCTTTAAGTTGCTATTGAAATGAATTACTTTGAATGATTTTACACTTTTCTTGTGTCAAAAACAATGCGAAAAAGTTTGAACAAAAAGAACTTAACTCATTTATTTTTTGACTCGACAAAAGTTCATTGCTAATATATATCATGAACTTAGTTGAAACTATAGTATTTTCGGCATTGTCTGTGTATCAAAGCTGAGGAGACAAGATTAAAATGGGCTGAACTGACTTTGAATCTAGTTCTTAACGTTGCAACGATTTAAGTTTCTTTTCCCATTTTGCTGGAAATTCGTATAGGTAAACAAATGTTTGTACATATTTTTGGCCTACAACAGTGTTTTATAAACTGTTATCGAAATAAATATTTTGTTTCTTCATCGTATGATACGGAAACTGACCGGCTATTAACTCATAACATTAGTTCTATGTGGCAAAATTAATGTAAATGTTTTTGATCTGTCACAACTAGTCAACACAAATGGGGTTTTTTAATGAAACCCTTCCAAACCCATCACAAATGTCGTGAAACGTTATAAAATAAACGTGTTAAGAAAAGTAAAGAAAAATATGAACTTAACAATGTAATATTAAAGAAAAAACTCGGTTATATATCGTAAATTTCAATAATAAATATGAAGAGGCGGTTGGCGCAGTGGTAAGGTAAGCAAACTAATGCAAGGTAAGTTAAGCCCGGGAGGTTAGGGTTAGTACTTGGATGGGTGACCCATTGGGAAGGTTAAGGCTCATAAAAAAGCATAAGAAATAGAGGACTGAGGCTACTCAATTTTTACCCCTTTATTTTTACCCTTAATTTTCACCCCACATTCCGGAGGTAAAAATTACCCCTTTTCAAATTGATTGAAATTTTACCCCCCAAAAACGGGGCGTTCTGTGGAAAACATGTTACCCCCACATTTTGGGGTATTTTTTACCCCCTGAAATTTACAGTGTAGCTTTCATAATAGCTTCTTCTTTCATAATAGCTTCTTCTGCAATTTTCACAGATCATTGTGTAATCCACTATGAGTTTAACGCGTTTGTTAAAGTTCCAACAACAACTAGAGTGAAAGATTCGTATACGGCTACTTTACGTTCTTCGTTATCCGACATCAACTTAACTTCGTGTCTAGAACATGCCAATATAAATGACGACTGGCAATGTTGGAAAAGTACATTTCTAAGCGTTGTTTCCGAGTATGTTCCACGCAAAAGGTTTAAGGGACGTAAACAATTGCCTTGGATTAACGGAACAATTTTAAATTTGATTAAAAAGAAGAACACTGTTCGCAGAAAGTTGAAATCGTCTCGGAGTAGTTATTTGCGAGAAAAGTTCAAATATTTACCTGCCACGGTCAAACGTATGTTACGAGAAAGTCGGGAACAGTTTTACGTGAATTTGGGTAATAACATCTACGAAAATCCAAAACGATTTTGGTCCGTGATGAAACATCAATCGAAGCTACGCAATATTCCAGAAACCATCTCTGCAGCAGGAACATACAAAGATCAAGGCCTCCAGTCACCAATAATCAAAGCTGACAACCCTAAGGACATTGCTTCTTTATTTAACAACTATTTCGCATCAGTATTTGGTTTTGATGACTCTTTGAACGAAGATACCAGCTGTGAACTTGTGACGCCAGTCATGTGTAACGTACAGTTGAGGAAGTCCAGACAGTGCTTGAAAGGCTTGATGTTACAAAAGCGACTGGACCTGACAACGTCCCAGCGCGTCTACTCAAAGAAACAGCTCCTGTCATTTCGGAGTCCTTGTGCACGCTGTTTAATAAATCGCTAGCTGAAGGTGTTCTCCCGGAAAATTGGAAAACCGCAAACATTGTTCCTGTGTATAAGAAAGGCGAAAGAGAATATGCAGAAAATTACAGACCGATCTCCCTTCTTCCGATAGTATCGAAAGTATTGGAACGCTGTGTGTTCAACAACATCAAAGACCACCTTGTATACGGTAATTAAGAACACACAGCATGGATTCATCAGAAGAAGATCGTGCGTGACCAATCTTCTCGAAGTCCTTGACTATATTGGCTCGGTTTTGGATGAAGGAGGACAAATTGACGCTGTTTACCTTGATATGTCGAAGGCCTTTGACAAGGTCAGTCATGTACACCTACTACACAAACTGCGAATGGTTGGATTTGGGGGTAGCCTCTTACAGTGGTTCCAATCTTATCTAACCGATCGTCATCAACGTGTTACTGTGCATGCATGGTTGCACCTCAGACTCCCTAGCAGTTACATCAGGTGTGCCTCAAGGGTCTATCCTTGGTCCAGTCTTATTCAGCTTGTACGTCAACGACCTGCCAGACGCAATAACATCCAGCCGTGTCACTATGTTTGCTGATGACACAAAACTTTTTAAGCACATCAAATCCGTGCAACACTGTGAACATCTACAAAGTGGTCTCTGAAACATCTTCAAACATGGTCTCAGGAGTCTGGACTCGTATTCAATGAAACAAAGTGCAAAACCCAACGCATAACGAGGAAGAAAACACCAATTGTGTTCAACTACAAACTCAACAACGAAAACCTAGAACAGACTGACTGTGAACGAGATCTCGGCGTGCTGGTAGAGAATGACTTAACGTGGACTAGGCAAGTGAACGAACAGCCAGCTAAAGCAAATAAACTCCTGGGTTACATCAGAAGGTCCACGATGTACATCCACAACCAGGAGGTGAGACGCACACTGTACCTTGCTCTAGATTCGACCACACCTGGGATATGCCACACAAGTATGGGCAACCGCAAATCCATCGAGCTGATACGTAATGCTGAAACGCACACAAAGAAGAGCAACTAAAAATCATCCTTGGCCTTCCATTCTCGTGCGATGTTGACTATACCACCCCGACTTGAAACCCTGCGTCTCCTACCAATCTGCTACTGGCATGAATATCTAGACATGGTGGGTTTTTTTCAAAATAACCCATGAACTAGTCAATATCCATCCTTCCCTACGTCCAACTACCCGCACTTCCAGACCCACTAGATCCTCTACCAGCAATAGTCCTAAATACGTCATTCCGAAATGTAGAACTGTGACATTCCAAAGATCATACATCATCAGAGCAACTCGCGTTTGGAACAATCTTGTTGATAAACTGAAGTTAGATACGGACAGTCTGACTTCGTTTAAGTCCATAATGTTTAAGTACTATATTTCGTCTTTACACACATGTTATAACGTGGATGATCCTCGTTCTTATAAAACTATCTGTCCTAAGTGTAATTGTGCCCGTAGTCTCACAACACCGATATCGTGTTGTATGTAGGAACCGTACTATTATGTTTTGGAGGCTTTGATTTTTTTTACGGTTAGGATTAAGCTCAGTGACAGGGTCATGAGAATATCAGGGTCAGGCTTTGGTTTGTTCACACACCGAAAAAGCGTCGTTGTTAGTTGTTTTCGTGTTGACTATGTGGTTATTGTTGTTATTATTTATTGTGGTTATTATTTATATTTTGGGCTCGCAGTAATATGGCAACTAGCTGTTGCGGTAACCCTGCCAAATTATTTACTGTGTATATTGTTATTGTTATTATTGGCAAAGTTATTAAATAAATAAATAAATATTTTTCCATATTCCAACTCGATCTCGCCTAGTCTCCTTCGCAGCCGTCAGTTCAGGTTCGTTCTCGCTCCCCTCAACTACTCGCTGCTTACCAATCTCGTCCCCAGAGCCAAATTAAATATGCCCAGCCGCGCGAAATACAGGACACGATCGGAAATTGCGGCTGTCGACTGGGACCTAATCCAGGCTGACCTGGATTAGCTAGGCATGTGTAGAACAAATATCTTGCGTGTAAACGTCATCAATACACGCGAGACCAAGCGAGGCTGGCGCGAGATGAATGAGGACGGCGAAGGAGCGTTGTGGTACATGTGGGTTCATACGATAAATAGGTGTTGAAATGAAAAAAATCTTGAGAGCCCAAAATATGAGTCAAAAACAAGACAAAAGATATATGGATGATAAATAGGGTCACTTCTAAAAGTACGGTGGCTCAGAGATGACATAAACACTTTTTTTATTTTCGCGACTTTTTTCGCTACTTTTAATTTTTTCGCGACTTTTTTCGCGACTTTTTTACTTATTTCGCTACTTTTTTTCGCGACTTTTTTCGCGACTTTTTTCGCGACTTTTTTCGCGACTTTTCAGATTCACGAGAAGGAACTAGCCCTTATAGGTGTTTTCGAAAGGGAATAACCGTGCTTCTATTATTTTGTATGTGTATATTACAAATAGCAACTGTTAAGGCTATTTTACCACAATATTCTCCTGTGAATCAAGCGATAGGACGATCGTGAACTACTTTAGGCTTGGTTTTACTGCAGCAGAAATTTTGTGTTTATGTCATCTCCAGGGGCGTAGGAACCAGGGGGAAACGGGCATGTGCCGCCCCCCAACTTTGTTATGAAGTGCCCTTTTTGCAACAGAAAAGTGCCCTTTTTATGATAAAACACGTCTTTTCAAGTGTCCTTCTTAAACTCCTACCCCCTGAACAAAGTGCCCTTTTGTAGCTGTGCCCCTCCAGCTCAACTTGCTTCCTACGCCACTGGGCATCTCTGAGCCAGCGGTAACCAAGGAGCCTACCACTACCTCTCAATTCTTGTTCCACAGCCTGAACAACAACATTCATATCGGTGGGGTTCACCCTATGGGTCCACCCTTCTTCCACAACCATGGCTTTGTGGTATTCTTCTTAGCTGCCGTAGACTTTAAAGTCGAAGTCCGTGAATACTAGCGAGAAAACCTAAAATTTCGGCTAGGTTATAGAATACCCCGCCACTTGTAATAGATAGATCATTCAGGTGCAACCGCGGTCCGTGGTTCCATTGTATGGGGGTAAGGTAATCGTAATTTTCCATCCACAAACGTACCCGATTTGTGATTAGGGTTAGGGCTCATGGTTCCATTGTATGGGGGTCAGGTAATCGTAATTTTCCATAGTAGCAGTTGGTTCGATTTCAGAAAGTGGTGGGGTATTCTATAATCGTTCACGATTGCTTCATTGCGTCCTATCGCTTGATTCACAGGAGAATATTGTGGTAAAATAGCCTTAACGGTTGCTATTTGTAATATACAAATACAAAATAATAGAAGCATGGTTATTCCTTTCGAAAACACCTATAAGGGCTAGTTCCTTCTCGTGAATCTGAAAAGTCGCGAAAAAAGTCGCGGAAAAAGTCGCGAAAAAAGTCGCGAAAAAAGTCGCGAAAAAAGTCGCGAAAAAATAAAAAGTCGCGAAAAAAGTAGCGAAAATAAAAAAAGTGTTTATGTCATCTCTGAGCCACCGTATAAAAGTGTATACTATGACGATTATGACAGATTGATGGATGGAGTTGACAAGTTGTTATTGTAAACCTGATTCAGTGTGGGAATTGTGACTTCGAAGTTGTATTAGTTCGTAAAGCAAAATTATCTCGTTCAGAAATAGAATTGATATATATTGTGCTGGTTAGTGACCGCCCAGGGGCCTCCACAGTCGGCTAAATCCGGCGCTGGGAAAAATTAGACGAAGAACAAGGTGCGATCTGGTAGGTGCGATGTAGCGTCGTAAACTTCCATGTTAAGGTGGTACTGGAGTCTCAAGTCGACTCTTCCGATCTTAACAGTTTTTGGTCAGTATTAAGGCTGAAAGACAATGAATTTATGTTTGCTCTCCTACAGCGAGTTTTGACAGAATTTTACACCTTGAGATTCGTGTTGTGATTTGATATGCCGCAATCATCTAGTCATTTTGCCCTTTTCTCCAAGGAGCATTTGTCCTTGGAGTAATATGGCTGGTACATAATAATTGAGATAACTTTATTCGTTTTCTTTCGAGTATCTTTCGGCTACATCTTTCCCCTGTCTTAAACCTCTTTCCTGATGGATGTACGAACGAAACTATTTTGCGTTTCCGGCCACCACTCAAACTCTTTCTTGCGCTCAATGTCCATCCAAGGGAGACAACCTTCTTTGTGCTGAAATACATCATCGACCCGAGCCCAACTCCTCGAAAGAGATTTAGGGTTCAGTTGCTCCAAGCCTCCAACATTCGAATCAGTATCACCGGTACGCCGTACGCGCAGCTATGTCGCGTGAATATTACTTCGCAAAGAGCAATCAGCAGGATGTAATCGAATATAACAACCCCAAGCGTAGCCTGGTACCCTGGCCCAATCAAAGAATATGGGCCAGGTAACCACTAAAGGCTTCTGCTTTCCTATTGGTTGAAATTTCGCGCGTTTTTAGTGGCTATGAGTAAAACTGCAATCGTCATAAGTGGATTTAGCCCTGATGACGCGAGAATGAGATTAGTGGTTACCTGGCCCTTATTTCTTTTGAAATTGGGCCAGGGAACCAGGCTACCCCAAGCGCTGCTACACAGGCTACTTGACGTGTCATCACTAAACACCCGACGTGTCGTTGCCAGGCTATTATGATCTAATTGGTTAATTCGTTTTCGCGCGGAATTTTTCCAAGCCAAAAATAGAGGTTACATTACTTATTCGTCCTTTTATGGGGGTAAATTCTAAGTATTAGCCACTGGCCATTCACTGTTGGCTCACAAGAACATAGAAGAATCGTGTGACAACTCGAAATAGACGAATTGTTTTGTCAAAACAGCTGTAATTTGAGGTAATATTGCCAACATTTGATATATTTTCATCATAGTAACGTCTAAAAGTTCCATATCTTTGTCTCTATTCAATCTATTTCAACAAAATTTGGCCTGATTACACACAAGACTGAAAAAAAAATGGTCGGAGTACGCAATCGTCCGCCTTAAAACGTTTGGTTGAGAATTTTTTGTAATTAATCTGTCATCGTTCAAAATGAGGTAATGCTTATAAATCAGAGACAAATACTCGAGCGATTGCGTACTCCGGCTTAAATCTTCCTATTGATACATAAAGCAAATCCTCTTTGTTTCAGCTCAACAAGTTCAAAGCGAAAGCTACAATCAATAATCAAAGATGGCCATTTTTCATTTCATTTCAATTCATTTTTCAAAAATGAGACTCCAGTACCACCTTAAATGACTAAAATCTGTTGCAATTGTTTGTTGGCCGTTAACTACCCCCAAAGGAAGTTGGGTTGTTTTGTTGGCAGATTTGTGTACCCAATGGGCCATTAAAACGGTTTTAAAGTTCGAATCAGTCGTGGAAAGTATACTTGACGAGTGACGAGTTGACATAAAACAAACCCAATCAACTATGGAGGGCGGTGAATAAAGATCTTAACTGTCAGATATAACTTTGATTGATTTTTTCTTTGTTTCTTTGTCTTGATGTTGTTTTTGGTTATATATGGACAGTACACTTGTTATTGTTTTGCGTGTGTGTGTGTTTAGAGTTTTTAGAATTTAGTAAATTTCATCAAGCTCGGCCGACAACTCACTTGAGCCAGCACGCACGTGGCCTGCGAACTGCCCCATGAGAGTGGCCGATTTTCTATGCGATTTCCGATCCAATCAGTCGTTCCCAGAGCCCACGTTCCCCACCCAGGAAACGAGAGACTCTGGGATAATCCGTTTCAAATCGTTACGTTATTGGCTGTGAGTTGGTCTGAACTCTGAAGTGACCGGAAGTAGAATTAATAAAACCAAAATAACAAAGATGTCGGACGACAAGACTCCAGTGAAGACGTTGCCGCGATCGATATCTTCGCCGTATGTGTGTAGATGCTGTAATTCGAGCTTCGCCAGCTACCCCATTGACTTGTTTGGGGAAAAGTCAAACAAGGAGAACATACTATCCAGATTCTGCTCGGATGTACCTCCGGAATAACAAGAGTCTCTCGTTTCCCGGGTGGGGAACGTGGGCTCTGGGAACGAGATTGCGACGACCTCCGAAACCTCCAATCTCCGAATTTAACATCTGCGGAGGAGAGAGTTGCTGGCGAAGCTCGATCGAATTACAGCATCTACACACATACGGCGAAGATATCGATCGCGGCAACGTCTTCACTGGAGTCATGTCGTCCGACATCTTTGTTATTTTGATTTTATTAATTCTACTTCCGGTCTCTTCAGACCAACTCATGCTCACTATTCAGCCAATAACGTAACGATTTGAAACGGATTATCCCAGAGTCTCTCGTTTTCCGGGTGGGGAACGTGGGCTCTGGGAACGAGATTGGGGTCGTCGGAGATGCACGGAGGCGTCAGCTGGACATAAGCTATAGTGCGGAGCTGACGATTAATTTCGACGCATCTCCGACGATCCCCGACATAGCCGATCTCCGAAAGAACCTCTGCGGAGGAGAGAGAGGTAAGCGAGCCATAAGAACGTCGGCGAAGGGGGCTAACTCTCGCCTAGCTTCTTGAGATTTTCAATTTCTTGACGTACAAAATCCATAGCTAGTGTCGTTGGAAGTCATCGTCAAAGACAAATTCAAACCCTGAATATATTAAATAGAACTCGAAGAGCAGAAAAACACGTCGAACTTCGGGTTGATAGAAATTGGAAATGCCCTAAATCGCATACACGAAAAGTAGATTTTAAGATGGCGGTTTTATTTGGGTTTTGAAACCTACTTCTCGTGTATCCTTTTTATTCACGGACCCGCGACCCAGATGGAGCATCCTATCTTAATTTCAGTCAACCGCGGGTAACCAATTGAACGCCGCCATCTTGGATTTTTTTGGAGGCAAACATATTAGGCAAAAAACATTTTGGCAAAGGACTGGGTCTAGTACATTTGCCAGCCAATTGACTGAAATATCATAGGTAATTGCAATCTCGAGCCCATAGTCACCCCCTTTTTGGTCAGCGGGAGAGCGCGGGGGAGACTCTGGCTCCTACTAGACTTGGCAGTTCCTTCCCCGCACGAGAAGCCCCCAATACCCAGGAAGGCCCCTCCCATATATGGCAGTCCAAACCATTTCCGTCATGAGTGGCTACGGTGACTAAATGCTTCTTATAAATTATCCATCACGTTTTCAAGTAAATTATCAAGTTATATTTCAAGAGTGATAAGTTTTATTCTGATATTTTTCGTTGAATTAATTAATTATATTGTGGTAATCGTGAAAGCTTCACGCAAGCTCTCCGTCTCCGGAGTGTTTTGACGTGTCGGCCAGCTGAAACAACGCAAATAATGGAAGTGCGCTATTATACGAGCGGCTAGTAAAGAACAATATTTTGGTTCTCACTAATGTCTCGCAAACTTGAACCCGCAAAGATTCAGGATTCAGGACTTTAATGAAAGCAGTCCATCTTGTTTGTCACGGAAACGGTCTTGCCTAGCATACTTGAAATCGAATAAAATTACTGAACAATATCGACAATTTCGATATATTCGTACAATTTCGATATATATATATATATATCGAAATTGTCGATATTATATACATATATATAATATATATATATATATATATATATATAACATGATCGCCTCGGATTATTTTGTTCTCCGAGGGAATGTAAAACTCGTATTTCCCTCATTGCTCATGCAAGAGGGAAATTTATCGTTTGTCTTCTAATTTTCCCGTGCATATTGATGAGGGAAAATTAGAAGACAAAGAAATCTTTTAGTGTCTTCTTCTAAATTTCCCGTTTGCATATATTTTCCCTCATCAACATGCACGGGAAAATTAGATGCAATTTCTCTCATCAACCGTGTAAATTTCCTGTTGGTAAGATTCTCAAACTTTTCCTCGGCGATCATAATATTACAAACTAATAACATGACTTTTCGGAAAATTAGCGATTAAATTCCCCCTTTGCCTCGGGAAGATTTGTAAAACTAATCTTCCCTCGGCGGCGGGGAAATTTAATCGCTAATTTCCCTCAAGTCATGTTATTACTTATAAATATATATCGAAATTGTATCTTTACGGGTTCAATTTACCAATAATTAGTAAAATCGGGGTGTAATTATGGATTATATCATGTTACATTATATGTTCTACCCAACTGACGCATAAACTTACCCCAATTTACCAATAATCAGTAAAATCGGGGTGTAATTATGGATTTTATCGTGTTACATTACATGTTTTACCCAACTGACACATAAACTTACCCCAATTTACCAATAATCCGTAAAATCGGGGTGTAATTATGGATTATATCATGTTACGTTATATGTTTTACCCAACTGATGCATAAAATTACCCCAATTTACCAATAATCAGTAAAATCGGGGTGTAATAATGGATTATATCATGTTACGTTATATGTTTTACCCAACTGATGCATAAACTAACCCCAATTTACCAATAATTCGTAAAATCTGGGTGTAATTATGGATTATATCATGTTACGTTATATGTTTTACCCAACTGACACATAAACTTACCCCAATTTTACCAATAATTAGTAAAATCTGGGTGTAATTATGGATTATATAATGTTACGTTATATGTTTTACCCAACTGATGCATAAACTAACCCCAATTTACCAATAATTAGTAAAATCTGGGTGTAATTATGGATTATATCATGTTACGTTATATGTTTTACCCAACTGACACATAAACTTACCCCAATTTACCAATAATTAGTAAAATCGGGGTGTAATTATGGATTATATCATGTTACGTTATATGTTTTACCCAACTGATGCATAAACTAACCCCAATTTACCAATAATTAGTAAAATCGGGGTGTAATTATGGATTATATCATGTTACATTACATGTTTTACCCAACTGACACATAAACTTACCCCAATTTACCAATAATCAGTAAAATTGGGGTGTAATTATGGATTATATAACGTTACCTTATATGTTTTACCCAACTGATGCATAAACTAACCCCAATTTACCAATAATTAGTAAAATCGGGGTGTAATTATGGATTATATCATGTTACGTTATATGTTTTACCCAACTGATGCATAAACTAACCCCAATTTACCAATAAATTAGTAAAATCGGGGTGTAATAATGGATTATATCATGTTACGTTATATGTTTTACCACAACTGATGCATAAACTTACCCCAATTTACCAATAATCAGTAAAATCGGGGTGTAATAATGGATTATATCATGTTACGTTATATGTTTTACCCAACTGATGCATAAACTAACCCCAATTTACCAATAATTAGTAAAATCGGGGTGTAATTATGGATTATATCATGTTACGTTATATATGTTTTACCCATCTGACACATAAACTAACCCCAATTTACCAATAATTAGTAAAATCGGGGTGTAATGATGGATTATATCATGTTACGTTATATGTTTTACCCAACTGACGCATAAACTTACCCCAATTTACCAATTAATTAGTAAATTCGGGGTGTAATTAATGGATTATATCATGTTACGTTATATGTTTTACCCAACTGATGCATAAACTAACCCCAATTTAGACCAATAATTCGTAAAATCTGGGTGTAATTATGGATTATATCATGTTTACGTTATATGTTTTACCCAAAATGACACATAAACTTACCCCAATTTACCAATAATTAGTAAAATCGGGGTGTAATTATGGATTATATCATGTTACGTTATATGTTTTACCCAACTGATGCATAAACTTACCCCAATTTACCAATAATTAGTAAAATCGGGGTGTAATTATGGATTATATCATGTTATGTTATATGTTTTACCCAACTGACACATAAACTTACCCCAATTTACCAATAAATTAGTAAAATGGGGTGTAATTATGGATTATATCATGTTACGTTATATGTTTTACCCAAATGACACATAAACTAACCCCAATTTACCAATAATTAGTAAAATCGGGGTGTAATTATGGATTATATCATGTTACGTTATATGTTTTACCCAAACTGATGCATAAACTAACCCCAATTTACCAAATAATTCGTAAAATCTGGGTGTAATTATGGATTATATCATGTTACGTTATATGTTTTACCCAACTGACACATAAACTTACCCCAATTTACCAATAATTAGTAAAATCGGGGTGTAATTATGGATTATATCATGTTACGTTATATGTTTTACCCAACTGATGCATAAACTAACCCCAATTTACCAATAATTCGTAAAATCTGGGTGTAATTATGGATTATATCATGTTACGTTATATGTTTTACCCAACTGATGCATAAACTAACCCCAATTTACCAATAATTAGTAAAATCTGGGTGTAATTATGGATTATATCATGTTACGTTATATGTTTTACCCAACTGACACATAAACTAACCCCAATTTACCAATAATTAGTAAAATCGGGGTGTAATTATGGATTATATCATGTTACGTTATATGTTTTACCAAAACTGACGCATAAACTTACCCCAATTTACCAATAATTAGTAAAATCTGGGGTGTAATAATGGATTATATCATGTTACGTTATATGTTTTACCCAAACTGATGCATAAACTAACCCCAATTTACCAATAATCAGTAAAATCGGGGTGTTAATTATGGATTATATCATGTTACCTTATATGTTTTACCCAACTGATGCATAAACTAACCCCAATTTACCAATAATTAGTAAAATCTGGGTGTAATTATGGATTATATCATGTTACCTTATATGTTTTACCCAACTGATGCATAAACTTACCCCAATTTACCAATAATCAGTAAAATTGGGGTGTAATTATGGATTATATAACGTTACCTTATATGTTTTACCCAACTGATGCATAAACTAACCCCAATTTACCAATAATTCGTAAAATCTGGGTGTGAATTATGGATTATATCATGTTACGTTATATGTTTTACCCAAATGACACATAAACTAACCCCAATTTACCAAAAATTAGTAAAATCGGGGTGTAATTATGGATTATATCATGTTACGTTATATGTTCTACCCAACTGACGCATAAACTTACACCCAATTTACCAATAATTAGTAAAATCGGGGTGTAATTAATGGATTATATCATGTTACGTTATATGTTTTGCCCAACTGACACATAAACTTACCCCAATTTACCAATAATTAGTAAAATCGGGGTGTAATTATGGATTATATCATGTTACGTTATATGTTTTAACCCAACTGATGCATAAACTAACCCCAATTTACCAATAATTAGTAAAATCGGGGTGTAATTATGGATTATATCATGTTACGTTATATGTTTTACCCAACTGATGCATAAACTAACCCCAATTTACCAATAATTCGTAAAATCTGGGTGTAATTATGGATTATATCATGTTTACGTTTATATGTTTTACCCAACTGACACATAAACTTACCCCAATTTACCAATAATCAGTAAAATCGGGGTGTAATTATGGATTATATCATGTTACGTTATATGTTTTACCCAACTGATGCATAAACTAACCCCAATTTACCAATAATTAGTAAAATCGGGGTGTAATTATGGATTATATCATGTTACGTTATATGTTTTACCCAACTGACACATAAACTTACCCCAATTTACCAATAATCAGTAAAATCGGGGTGTAATAATGGATTATATCATGTTACGTTATATGTTTTACCCAACTGATACATAAACTTACCCCAATTTACCAATAATTAGTAAAATCGGGGTGTAATTATGGATTATATCATGTTACGTTATATGTTTTACCCAACTGACACATAAACTAACCCCAATTTACCAATAATTAGTAAAATCGGGGTGTAATTATGGATTATATCATGTTACGTTATATGTTTTTACCCAACTGATACATAAACTAACCCCAATTTACCAATAATTAGTAAAATCGGGGTGTAATTATGGATTATATCATGTTACGTTATATGTTTTACCCAACTGACACATAAACTAACCCCAATTTACCAATAATTCGTAAAATCTGGGTGTAATTATGGATTATATCATGTTACGTTATATGTTTTACTCAACTGATGCATAAACTAACCCCAATTTACCAATAATCAGTAAAATCGGGGTGTAATTATGGATTATATCATGTTACGTTATATGTTTTACCCAACTGATGCATAAACTAACCCCAATTTACCAATAATCAGTAAAATCGGGGTGTAATTATGGATTATATCATGTTACGTTATATGTTTTACCCAAATGACACATAAACTAACCCCAATTTACCAATAATTCGTAAAATCTGGCTGTAATTATGGATTATATCATGTTACGTTATATGTTTTACCCAAATGACACATAAACTAACCCCAATTTACCAATAATTAGTAAAATCGGGGTGTAATTATGGATTATATCATGCTACGTTATATGTTTTACCCAACTGATGCATAAACTAACCCCAATTTACCAATAATTAGTAAAATCGGGGTGTAATTATGCATTATATCATGTTACGTTATATGTTTTACCCAACTGATGCATAAACTAACCCCAATTTACCAATAATTAGTAAAATCGGGGTGTAATTATGCATTATATCATGTTACGTTATATGTTTTACCCAACTGATGCATAAACTTAACCCCAATTTACCAATAATAGTAAAATCTGGGTGTAATTATGGATTATATCATGTTACGTTATATGTTTTACCCAACTGATGCATAAACTTACCCCAATTTACCAATAATTAGTAAAATCGGGGTGTAATTATGGATTATATCATGTTACCTTATATGTTTTACCCAACTGATGCATAAACTAACCCCAATTTACCAATAATTAGTAAAATCAGGGTGTAATTATGGATTATATCATGTTACGTTATATGTTTTACCCAACTGACACATAAACTTACCCCAATTTACCAATAATCAGTAAAATCGGGGTGTACTTATGGATTATATCATGTTACGTTATATGTTTTACCCAACTGATGCATAAACTAACCCCAATTTACCAATAATTAGTAAAATCGGGGTGTAATTATGGATTATATCATGTTACGTTATATGTTTTACCCAACTGACACATAAACTTACCCCAATTTACCAATAATTAGTAAAATCTGGGTGTAATTATGGATTATATCATGTTACGTTATATGTTTTACCCAACTGACATATAAACTAACCCCAATTTACCAATAATTAGTAAAATCGGGGTGTAATTATGGATTATATCATGTTACGTTATATGTTTTACCCAACTGACACATAAACTTACCCCAATTTACCAATAATCAGTAAAATCGGGGTGTAATTATGGATTATATAATGTTACCTTATATGTTTTACCCAACTGATGCATAAACTTACCCCAATTTACCAATAATCAGTAAAATCGGGGTGTAATTATGGATTATATAATGTTACCTTATATGTTTTACCCAACTGATGCATAAACTAAACCCCAATTTACCAATAATTCGTAAAATCGGGGTGTAATTATGGATTATATAATGTTACATTATATGTTTTACCCAACTGACACATACACTAACCCCAATTTACCAATAATTGGTAAAATTGGGGTGTAATTATGGATTATATCATGTTACGTTATATGTTTTATCCAACTGATGCATAAACTAACCCCAATTTAACAATAATTAGTAAAATCTGGGTGTAATTATGGATTATATCATGTTACGTTATATGTTTTACCCAAATGACACATAAACTTACCCCAATTTACCAATAATCAGTAAAATCGGGGTGTAATAATGGATTATATCATGTTACATTACATGTTTTATCCAACTGATGCATAAACTAACCCCAATTTACCAATAATTAGTAAAATCGGGGTGTAATTATGGATTATATCATGTTACATTACATGTTTTACCCAACTGACACATAAACTTACCCCAATTTACCAATAATCAGTAAAATCGGGGTGTAATTATGGATTATATCATGTTACGTTATATGTTTTACCCAACTGATACATAAACTAACCCCAATTTACCAATAATTAGTAAAATCGGGGTGTAATTATGGATTATATCATGCTACGTTATATGTTTTACCCAACTGAACATAAACTTAACCCCAATTTACCAATAATCAGTAAAATCTGGGTGTAATTATGGATTATATCATGTTACGTTATATGTTTTACCCAACTGACACATAAACTTACCCCAATTTACCAATAATTAGTAAAATCGGGGTGTAATTATGCATTATATCATGTTACGTTATATGTTTTACCCAACTGACACATAAACTTACCCCAATTTACCAATAATTAGTAAAATCGGGGTTGTGATTATGGATTATATCATGTTACGTTACATGTTTTACCCAACTGACACATAAACTAACCCCAATTTACCAATAATTAGTAAAATCGGGGTGTAATTATGGATTATATCATGTTACGTTATATGTTTTACCCAACTGACACATAAACTAACCCCAATTTACCAATAATTAGTAAAAATCGGGGTGTAATTATGGATTATATCATGTTACGTTTATATGTTTTACCCAACTGATGCATAAACTAACCCCAATTTACCAATAATTAGTAAAATCGGGGTGTAATTATGCATTATATCATGTTACGTTATATGTTTTACCCAACTGATGCATAAACTAACCCCAATTTACCAATAATTAGTAAAATCGGGGTGTAATTATGCATTATATCATGTTACGTTATATGTTTTACCCAACTGATGCATAAACTTACCCCAATTTACCAATAATTAGTAAAATCTGGGTGTAATTATGGATTATATAATGTTACCTTATATGTTTTACCCAACTGATGCATAAACTTACCCCAATTTACCAATAATTGGTAAAATTGGGGTGTAATTATGGATTATATCATGTTATGTTATATGTTTTATCCAACTGATGCATAAACTAACCCCAATTTAACAATAATTAGTAAAATCTGGGTGTAATTATGGATTATATCATGTTACGTTATATGTTTTACCCAAATGACACATGAACTTACCCCAATTTACCAATAATCAGTAAAATCGGGGTGTAATAATGGATTATATCATGTTACATTACATGTTTTATCCAACTGATGCATAAACTAACCCCAATTTACCAATAATTAGTAAAATCGGGGTGTAATTATGGATTATATCATGTTACGTTATATGTTTTTACCCAAACTGACACATAAACTTACCCCAATTTATCAATAATCAGTAAAATCGGGGTGTAATTATGGATTATATCATGTTACGTTATATGTTTTACCCAACTGATACATAAACTAACCCCAATTTACCAATAATTAGTAAAATCGGGGTGTAATTATGGATTATATCATGCTACGTTATATGTTTTACCCAACTGACACATAAACTTACCCCAATTTACCAATAATCAGTAAAATCGGGGTGTAATTATGGATTATATCATGTTACATTATATGTCTTACCCAACTGACATAAACTTAACCCCAATTTACCAATAATTAGTAAAATCGGGGTGTAATTATGGATTATATCATGTTACGTTATATGTTTTACCCAAATGATTCATAAAACTAACCCCAATTTAACCAATAATTAGTAAAATCTGGGTGTAATTATGGATTATATCATGTTACGTTATATGTTTTACCCAACTGACACATAAACTTACCCCAATTTACCAATAATTAGTAAAATCGGGGTGTAATTATGGATTATATCATGTTACGTTATATGTTTTACCCAACTGATGCATAAACTAACCCCAATTTACCAATAATTAGTAAAATCGGGGTGTAATTTATGGATTATATCATGTTACGTTATATGTTTTACCCAACTGATGCATAAACTAACCCCAATTTACCAATAATTAGTAAAATCGGGGTGTAATTATGCATTATATCATGTTACGTTATATGTTTTACCCAACTGATGCATAAACTAACCCCAATTTACCAATAATTAGTAAAATCGGGGTGTAATTATGCATTATATCATGTTACGTTATATGTTTTACCCAACTGATGCATAAACTTACCCCAATTTACCAATAATTAGTAAAATCTGGGTGTAATTATGGATTATATAATGTTACCTTATATGTTTTACCCAACTGATGCATAAACTAACCCCAATTTACCAATAATTCGTAAAATCTGGGTGTAATTATGGATTATATCATGTTACGTTATATGTTTTACCCAACTGACAGATAAACTAACCCCAATTTACCAATAATTAGTAAAATCTGGGTGTAATTATGGATTATATCATGTTACGTTATATGTTTTACCCAACTGACACATAAACTTACCCCAATTTACCAATAATTAGTAAAATCGGGGTGTAATTATGGATTATATCATGTTACGTTATATGTTTTACCCAAATGACACATAAACTTACCCCAATTTACCAATAATTAGTAAAATCGGGGTGTAATTATGGATTATATCATGTTACATTACATGTTTTACCCAACTGACACATAAACTTACCCCAATTTACCAATAATTAGTAAAATCGGGGTGTAATTATGGATTATATCATGTTACATTATATGTCTTACCCAACTGACACATAAACTTACCCCAATTTACCAATCATTAGTAAAATCGGGGTGTAATTATGCATTATATCATGTTACGTTATATGTTTTACCCAACTGATGCATAAACTAACCCCAATTTACCAATAATTAGTAAAATCGGGGTGTAATTATGCATTATATCATGTTACGTTATATGTTTTACCCAACTGATGCATAAACTAACCCCAATTTACCAATAATTAGTAAAATCGGGGTGTAATTATGGATTATATCATGTTACGTTATATGTTTTACCCAACTGATGCATAAACTAACCCCAATTTACCAATAATTAGTAAAATCTGGGTGTAATTATGGATTATATCATGTTACGTTATATGTTTTACCAACTGATGCATAAACTTACCCCAATTTTACCAATAATCAGTAAAATCGGGGTGTAATTATGGATTATATCATGTTACAGTTATATGTTTTACCCAACTGATGCATAAAACTAACCCCAATTTAACAATAATTAGTAAAATCTGGGTGTAATTATGGATTATATCATGTTACGTTATATGTTTTACCCAAATGACACATGAACTTACCCCAATTTACCAATAATCAGTAAAATCGGGGTGTAATAATGGATTATATCATGTTACATTACATGTTTTATCCAACTGATGCATAAACTAACCCCAATTTACCAATAATTAGTAAAATCGGGGTGTAATTATGGATTATATCATGTTACATTACATGTTTTACCCAACTGACACATAAACTTACCCCAATTTATCAATAATCAGTAAAATCGGGGTGTAATTATGGATTATATCATGTTACGTTATATGTTTTACCCAACTGATACATAAACTAACCCCAATTTACCAATAATTAGTAAAATCGGGGTGTAATTATGGATTATATCATGCTACGTTATATGTTTTACCCAACTGACACATAAACTTACCCCAATTTACCAATAATCAGTAAAATCGGGGTGTAATTATGGATTATATCATGTTACATTATATGTTTTACCCAACTGACACATAAACTTACCCCAATTTACCAATAATTAGTAAAATCGGGGTGTAATTATGGATTATATCATGTTACGTTATATGTTTTACCCAACTGACACATAAACTAACCCCAATTTACCAATAATTAGTAAAATCGGGTGTAATTATGGATTATATCATGTTACGTTATATGTTTTACCCAACTGACACATAAACTAACCCCAATTTTACCAATAATTAGTAAAATCGGGGTGTAATTATGGATTAATATCATGTTACATTATATGTCTTACCCAACTGACACATAAACTTACCCCAATTTACCAATAATTAGTAAAATCGGGGTGTAATTATGCATTATATCATGTTACGTTATATGTTTTACCCAACTGATGCATAAACTAACCCCAATTTACCAATAATTAGTAAAATCGGGGTGTAATTATGGATTATATCATGTTACGTTATATGTTTTACCCAACTGATGCATAAACTAACCCCAATTTACCAATAATTAGTAAAATCGGGGTGTAATTATGCATTATATCATGTTACGTTATATGTTTTACCCAACTGATGCATAAACTTACCCCAATTTACCAATAATTAGTAAAATCTGGGTGTAATTATGGATTATATCATGTTACGTTATATGTTTTACCCAACTGATGCATAAACTAACCCCAATTTACCAATAATTCGTAAAATCTGGGTGTAATTATGGATTATATCATGTTACGTTATATGTTTTACCCAACTGACACATAAACTAACCCCAATTTACCAATAATTAGTAAAATCGGGGTGTAATTATGGATTATATCATGTTACGTTATATGTTTTACCCAACTGACACATAAACTTACCCCAATTTACCAATAATTAGTAAAATCGGGGTGTAATTATGGATTATATCATGTTACATTATATGTTTTACCCAACTGATGCATAAACTAACCCCAATTTACCAATAATTAGTAAAATCGGGGTGTAATTATGGATTATATAATGTTACCTTATATGTTTTACCCAACTGATGCATAAACTAACCCCAATTTACCAATAATTAGTAAAATCGGGGTGTAATTATGGATTATATCATGTTACGTTATATGTTTTACCCAACTGATGCATAAACTAACCCCAATTTACCAATAATTAGTAAAATCAGGGTGTAATTATGGATTATATCATGTTACGTTATATGTTTTACCCAACTGACACATAAACTTACCCCAATTTACCAATAATTAGTAAAATCGGGGTGTAATAATGGATTATATCATGTTACGTTACATGTTTTACCCAACTGACACATAAACTAACCCCAATTTACCAATAATTAGTAAAATCGGGGTGTAATTATGGATTATATAATGTTACATTATATGTTTTACCCAACTGACACATACACTAACCCCAATTTACCAATAATTGGTAAAATCGGGGTGTAATTATGGATTATATCATGTTACGTTATATGTTTTATCCAACTGATGCATAAACTAACCCCAATTTACCAATAATTAGTAAAATCGGGGTGTAATTATGGATTATATCATGTTACGTTATATGTTTTACCCAACTGACACATAAACTTACCCCAATTTACCAATAATCAGTAAAATCGGGTGTAATTATGGATTATATCATGTTACATTACATGTTTTACCCAACTGACACATAAACTTACCCCAATTTACCAATAATCAGTAAAATCGGGGTGTAATTATGGATTATATCATGTTACGTTATATGTTTTACCCAACTGATACATAAACTAACCCCAATTTACCAATAATTAGTAAAATCGGGGTGTAATTATGGATTATATCATGTTACATTACATGTTTTACCCAACTGATGCATAAACTAACCCCAATTTACCAATAATTAGTAAAATCGGGGTGTAATTATGGATTATATCATGTTACGTTATATGTTTTACCCAAATGACACATAAACTTACCCCAATTTACCAATAATTAGTAAAATCGGGGTGTAATTATGGATTATATCATGTTACATTACATGTTTTACCCAACTGACACATAAACTAACCCCAATTTACCAATAATCAGTAAAATCGGGGTGTATTAATGGATTATATCATGCTACGTTATATGTTTTACCCAACTGATACATAAACTAACCCCAATTTACCAATAATTAGTAAAATCGGGGTGTAATTATGGATTATATCATGTTACGTTATATGTTTTACCCAACTGATGCATAAACTAACCCCAATTTACCAATAATTAGTAAAATCAGGGTGTAATTATGGATTATATCATGTTACGTTATATGTTTTACCCAACTGACACATAAACTAACCCCAATTTACCAATAATTAGTAAAATCGGGGTGTAATTATGGATTATATCATGTTACGTTATATGTTTTACCCAACTGACACATAAACTTACCCCAATTTACCAATAATTAGTAAAATCGGGGTGTAATTATGGATTATATCATGTTACGTTACATGTTTTACCCAACTGACACATAAACTAACCCCAATTTACCAATAATTAGTAAAATCGGGGTGTAATTATGGATTATATCATGTTACATTATATGTTTTACCCAACTGACACATAAACTTACCCCAATTTACCAATAATCAGTAAAATCGGGGTGTAATTATGGATTATATCATGTTACGTTATATGTTTTACCCAACTGATGCATAAACTAACCCCAATTTACCAATAATCAGTAAAATCGGGGTGTAATTATGGATTATATCATGTTACGTTATATGTTTTACCCAACTGACACATAAACTACCCCAATTTACCAATAATTAGTAAAATCGGGTGTAATTATGGATTATATCATGTTACATTATTTGTTTTACCCAACTGACACATAAACTTACCCCAATTTACCAATAATTAGTAAAATCGGGGTGTAATTATGGATATTATATCATGTTACGTTATATGTTTTACCCAAATGATGCATAAACTAACCCCAATTTACCAATAATTAGTAAAAATCGGGGTGTAATTATGGATTATATCATGTTACGTTATATGTTTTACCCAACTGACACATAAACTTACCCCAATTTACCAATAATTAGTAAAATCGGGGTGTAATTATGGATTATATCATGTTACGTTATATGTTTTACCCAACTGATGCATAAACTAACCCCAATTTACCAATAATTAGTAAAATCGGGGTGTAATTATGGATTATATCATGTTACGTTATATGTTTTACCCAACTGACACATAAACTTACCCCAATTTACCAATAATTAGTAAAATCGGGGTGTAATTATGGATTATATCATGTTACGTTATATGTTTTACCCAAATGACACATAAACTTACCCCAATTTACCAATAATTAGTAAAATCGGGGTGTAATTATGGATTATATCATGTTACATTACATGTTTTACCCAACTGATGAATAAACTAACCCCAATTTACCAATAATTAGTAAAATCGGGGTGTAATTATGGATTATATCATGTTACGTTATATTGTTTTACCCAACTGACACATAAACTTAACCCCAATTATACCAATAATTAGTAAAATCGGGGTGTAATTATGGATTATATCATGTTACATTACATGTTTTACCCAACTGATGCATAAACTAACCCCAATTTAACAATAATTAGTATAAATCGGGGTGTAATTATGGATTATATCATGTTACGTCATATGTTTTAACCCAACTGACACATAAACTTAACCCCAATTTACCAATATTCAGTAAAATCGGGGTGTAATTATGGATTATATCATGTTACATTATATTTTACCCAACTGATACATAAACTTACCCCAATTTACCAATAATTAGTAAAATCGGGGTGTAATTATGCATTATATCATGTTACATTACATGTTTTACCCAACTGACGCATAAACTAATCCCCAATTTACCAATAATCAGTAAAATCGGGGTGTAATTATGGATTATATCATGCTACGTTATATGTTCTACCCAACTGACGCATAAACTTACCCCAATTTACCAATAATCAGTAAAATCGGGGTGTAATTATGGATTATATCATGTTACGTTATATGTTTTACCCAACTGACACATAAACTAACCCCAATTTAACAATAATTAGTAAAATCTGGGTGTAATTATGGATTATATCATGTTACATTACATGTTTTACCCAACTGACACATAAACTTACCCCAATTTACCAATAATCAGTAAAATCGGGGTGTAATAATGGATTATATCATGTTACGTTTTATGTTTTACCCAACTGACACATAAACTTACCCACAATTTACCAATAATCAGTAAATTCGGGGTGTAATTATGGATTATATCATGTTACGTTTATATGTTTTACCCAACTGATGCATAAACTAACCCCAATTTACCAATAATTAGTAAAATCGGGGTGTAATTATGGATTATATCATGTTACGTTATATGTTTTACCCAAATGACACATAAACTTACCCCAATTTACCAATAATTAGTAAAATCGGGTTGTAATTATGGATTATATCATGTTACATTACATGTTTTACCCAACTGATGAATAAACTAACCCCAATTTACCAATAATTAGTAAAATCGGGGTGTAATTATGGATTATATCATGTTACATTACATGTTTTACCCAACTGATGAATAAACTAACCCCAATTTACCAATAATTAGTAAAATCGGGGTGTAATTATGGATTATATCATGTTACGTTATATGTTTTACCCAAATGACACATAAACTTACCCCAATTTACCAATAATTAGTAAAATCGGGGTGTAATTATGGATTATATCATGTTACATTACATGTTTTACACAACTGATGCATAAACTAACCCCAATTTACCAATAATTAGTAAAATCGGGGTGTAATTATGCATTATATCATGTTACATTACATGTTTTACCCAACTGACACATAAACTAATCCCCAATTTACCAATAATCAGTAAAATCGGGGTGTAATTATGGATTATATCATGCTACGTTATATGTTCTACCCAACTGACGCATAAACTTACCCCAATTTACCAATAATCAGTAAAATCGGGGTGTAATTATGGATTATATCATGTTACGTTATATGTTTTACCCAACTGACACATAAACTAACCCCAATTTAACAATAATTAGTAAAATCTGGGTGTAATTATGGATTATATCATGTTACGTTATATGTTTTACCCAACTGATGCATAAACTAACCCCAATTTACCAATAATTAGTAAAATCGGGGTGTAATTATGGATTATATCATGTTACGTTATATGTTTTACCCAACTGACACATAAACTTACCCCAATTTACCAATAATTAGTAAAATCGGGGTGTAATAATGGATTATATCATGTTACATTACATGTTTTACCCAACTGATGCATGCATAAACTAACCCCAATTTACCAATAATTAGTAAAATCGGGGTGTAATAATGGATTATATCATGTTACGTTACATGTTTTACCCAACTGACACATAAACTTACCCCAATTTACCAATAATTAGTAAAATCGGGGTGTAATTATGGATTATATCATGTTACATTACATGTTTTACCCAACTGATGAATAAACTAACCCCAATTTACCAATAATTAGTAAAATCGGGGTGTAATTATGGATTATATCATGTTACGTTATATGTTTTACCCAAATGACACATAAACTTACCCCAATTTACCAATAATTAGTAAAATCGGGGTGTAATTATGGATTATATCATGTTACATTACATGTTTTACCCAACTGATGCATAAACTAACCCCAATTTACCAATAATTAGTAAAATCGGGGTGTAATTATGCATTATATCATGGTACGTCATATGTTTTACCCAAATGACACATAAACTAATCCCCAATTTACCAATAATCAGTAAAATCGGGGTGTAATTATGGATTATATCATGTTACATTACAAGTTTTACCCAACTGATACATAAACTTACCCCAATTTACCAATAATTAGTAAAATCGGGGTGTAATTATGGATTATATCATGTTACATTATATGTTTTACCTAACTGACACATAAACTTACCCCAATTTACCAATAATTAGTAAAATCGGTGTGTAATTATGGATTATATCATGTTACATTACAAGTTTTACCCAACTGATACATAAACTTACCCCAATTTACCAATAATTAATAAAATCGGGGTGTAATTATGGATTATATCATGTTACATTATATGTTTTACCCAACTGACACATAAACTTACCCCAATTTACCAATAATTAGTAAAATCGGGGTGTAATAATGGATTATATCATGTTACGTTACATGTTTTACCCAACTGACACATAAACTTACCCCAATTTACCAATAATTAGTAAAATCGGTGTGTAATTATGGATTATATCATGTTACATTACATGTTTTACCCAACTGATGAATAAACTAACCCCAATTTACCAATAATTAGTAAAATCGGGGTGTAATAATGGATTATATCATGTTACGTTACATGTTTTACCCAACTGACACATAAACTTACCCCAATTTACCAATAATCAGTAAAATCGGGGTGTAATTATGGATTAAGTAATGTTAGCTTATATGTTTTACCCAACTGATGCATAAACTAACCCCAATTTACCAATAATTCGTAAAATCTGGGTGTAATTATGGATTATATCATGTTACATTACAAGTTTTACCCAACTGATACATAAACTTACCCCAATTTACCAATAATTAGTAAAATCGGGGTGTAATAATGGATTATATCATGTTACGTTACATGTTTTACCCAACTGATGCATAAACTAACCCCAATTTAACAATAATTAGTAAAATCTGGGTGTAATTATGGATTATAGCATGGTACGTCATATGTTTTACCCAAATGACACATAAACTTACCCCAATTTACCAATAATTAGTAAAATCGGGGTGTAATTATGGATTATATCATGTTACATTACATGTTTTACCCAACTGACACATAAACTAACCCCAATTTACCAATAATCAGTAAAATTGGGGTGTAATTATGGATTATATCATGTTACATTATATGTCTTACCCAACTGACACATAAACTTACCCCAATTTACCAATAATTAGTAAAATCGGGGTGTAATTATGGATTATATAATGTTACATTATATGTTTTACCCAACTGACACATAAACCTACCCCAATTTACATATAATTAGTAAAATCGGGGTGTAATTATGGATTATATAATGTTACATTATATGTTTTACCCAACTGACACATAAACTAAACCCAATTTACCAATAATTAGTAAAATCGGGGTGTAATTATGGATTATATCATGTTACGTTATATGTTTTACCCCACTGACACATAAACTTACCCCAATTTACCAATAATTAGTAAAATCGGGGTGTAATAATGGATTATATCATGTTACATTACATGTTTTACCCAACTGATGCATAAACTAACCCCAATTTACCAATAATTAGTAAAATCGGGGTGTAATAATGGATTATATCATGTTACGTTATATGTTTTACCCAACTGATGCATAAACTAACCCCAATTTACCAATAATTAGTAAAATCGGGGTGTAATTATGCATTATATCATGTTACGTTATATGTTTTACCCAACTGATGCATAAACTAACCCCAATTTACCAATAATTAGTAAAATCTGGGTGTAATTATGCATTATATCATGTTACGTTATATGTTTTACCCAACTGACACATAAACTAACCCCAATTTACCACTAACACAAGACGAAAAGTACACCTTTCCGCATTGTTAATGGAGGTTTAAAGTAATGTTATATGATGGACTACTCACATTTAATCACTGCAATTAAAGATTTTAAAGTTAACTTTAATCACTTATCCTCATGCTGATTAAAGGCTTTAACGGAGGCTTTAATTCAGTCGAATTAAAGTGCGATAAAAGTTGATTAAAGCCAAATGATTAAAGACAGACTAAAGATGATTTTAGAAATAGTAATGGTATCTTATGTTGCCTTTACCTGCACCAAAAATGTGTTTAAAGGTTACTTTAACGTTTCTCATGTAACTTTACTCTTGGAATTTAGATGGCTTTGCACAGGCTTTAATCATCTTTAATTCTTTGAGCAAATGGCTTAATGCCGTCTTTAAGCGCATTTAATTAACATTTATTTGTAATCATTTAAACATCTATATTGAAACTTTAATCAGCTTTATTTATTTAAAAAATAGACCTAGCTGGCCATGGGCAGCTGGTTGCGCCTGACATATATATATATATATATATATATATATATATATATATATATATATATATATATATATATATAATTGAATAATTGTAAAATTTGGGAATGGTTGACTTCGTTGCCCGTACTAATGCATTAACACAGAGAGGTACATGCATGTATAACAAATTTTTAATTAACACAGATTTATTAATGTCTAAGTAATATCACCTTATACAAAAAATAGTGTAGTACCCATGCACGTACGTATATATACCAGTAAATAAACAGAACAAGCTCTTATTGTGCAGTTTCCGTATTTACAACTGAATAAAATATTACAATAAGAAAGCAATATACTTATAGCTTGTAGTGGCAATTAGCTGGCTTCAGTAAATTGACCTATGTACAGGTCATACAGCAACATTTTCAAGAAGTTTCAAATAAGTAATATATCCAACACGAGTCAGTGTTCTCCCTCCGATTTCTAAATACAGCCAAGCAGGTTGAAAATACGAGGCGAAGCCGAGTTTTTTTAACCAGCTTGGCTGTATTTAGACATCGGAGGATGAACACTGACGAGTGTTGGATATAGCTTCTCAAACGAATCAATATTTTAAGAGAAAATCGACCTCAAACTTTGCTAAATTTGACTTTAATCTTCCTCCGATTTCTAAATACTGATTAAATATTGATTTATTTTTGAATTTTTCTTCATGAATTATTAATGAGTTTGAGAAGTGTACTGCGTATGCAGTGTATATATCCAAATGGAAATGAATAAAGGTGTTTGAAAACTGCCGAAATGTAAACTGTGAGGTTCTGAAGTTTCGAGCGAAGGGCCTTCACTCGAAACGTTAAAACCTCACTGGCTCACAGTTTACATTTCGACAGTTTTCAAACACCTCCATTCGCTTCTATTTGAACATATGAATAATGCACTAGCCTATGAATATTTTAAATTTTATAGTACATAAAATTGCAGAAAATAACCAATTCAAAGTCAATGTCAAACCGCAATGGCAGGTATACAGCTACAAATTCTGTTCAAATTCTGCTTCAGATTGTCCATTTCGCTGCTCAGCTACCGCAGTAGCATCTTCATTAACTGCAGAGACTCTTTCCTGTGTATATGCCCAGTCTGGGCAAGAAGCTGGTTTGGGCCGAGTCGATGGAGTGGCAACCTCACGGGGTATTAACCGTCTTTTCACAACCCCAGACAAAGTTGCTTTGTGTAACTTGTCCAGCTTTTTCTTGGCCAACCGTAGCTTTTTCGACTCCCAAGGTGGTCTGTGAATGGTGTACTTCAGTACGTTGTTTTGTTGATTCTCATCATTTTTACTCTCTTCAGAAGACATGTAGTCAGGCCTGAGAATATCCGCCACCTTTGAAACTTTTTCAGCACTCCACGATGCCTTGTCAAGCTGTTTCAACCTACGTGGCAACTTCTAAAGCAAAAAAAAACCACAAGCCAAGACTTAGCAACATACCAAAAAAACTAACAGTATATATTTAACAGTTATACCATGAGCTCGAGTCGTATATGAGCTCATAGCCAACGAGGCGCTTCGCCGAGTTGGCTATTAGTTCGTATACGACGAGAGCGAATGGTATAACTGTTTTATTATATAGCCAAGCACTGTACAAGAGACCAAAATTACAGCGAAATGTTTGAAACAACAAACTTCCGGCATAGGCAACTAATACTTCCGCCATGCGTAATGATGCATTCACAAAGAGTTTCTCGCTGAGCTGTTCGGTAAACAGCTTCGAAATGTTGTATAAATGTTATTCGAGAGGCCAAAAATGTGTTAAGCAGATCAACAAAAAAGATTAAAAGGTACCTTTATGAAGTCAAAAGGTGGGTCAGTTGTTTATATTAGCGTTGCTGTCGTGAAAAAGGTTTTGATTCCATGCAAAATTACACATTTGTTAGAGGGTGTTGATGTTTTTCTGTATAAAAATCCGTCAGTTTCAACTCTTTTCGGCAGTTTAAAAAAACATGCCGCCATCTTGTTTTTCCTCTACTAGCAGGATATGAGCTGATAGTAGTGATACCCCCCCCCCCCCCCCATATGGCGGCCAAAGGGATGCCGCCTCATTAAATATTCATCTTATTATTTATTCATTCTCAGGCCTTATTAAATATTCAACTTATTATTTATTCATTCTCATGTTCCTGTGGGACCTCGTAACCTAACTTTCCCCCCCTAAACCCTGGCTGTTACTCAACCCCCCTGGTATTCACTACGTCGTTCCCGATTGGTCTCCGACTGATTTCCGAAGTTACGTCATTATCAAAAGGCACTCGACTTATATATGTAATATTTGCCTTGTTGACAGTCAACACTAGAACGTATTTACCGTCATGGATATCATTTACGACGAATTAAAGAAAAATAACATTGATATCGATAAAGACACTCTGTCTTTTCACTTAGAATCCTTACTTACCGAACACCAAGACCTGTACAACTGTGTAAACCACCAAATCAATGGAGATAACTTGCTGAGTAATCTGAGTATTATTTACGAAGAGATGAACCCTAACAATTTTGGTCGAATTATCGCTTATATAACCCTAGTGTATAGAGTAAACGAATCCTTGAATGAAGAATCAATTCGAGAGGCCGTGAGAAGAACGATAAACGATTTGAGACGTATAGACTTGACAAAATATAAACGAAATAAAACTATATCCCAATGGCTTGGTTCATTGCTTCTCAAACTGATATTTGCATACTTCCATGTACATTATTGATGTTAATGACTCATTAAGAGGTCATTAGTATTTTAAACAAAAGAACGAGTCTGGGCGAGATCGGGCAAGGTCACAACTTAGACAAAGAAAGCCTAATTAATATATGCTAGTTGTCAAGATTACGGCGTCGCGTCGTTTCATTCGAATTCTGTTCTCAGTACGAGTAACATCGAAAGTTCTTTGGCGTGTGTTTGGAAAGTGTTTTTTTTTTTGTGGATTTTGCTCTCTCTAGTTATTGTGATCAAGATGTCTCAAACGGTAAGTTGTTCTTTGAAATTCTTATGAGGCCTTCTGCTCTTTTTTATCAAATAAAAGTTGAGTGTTTACTTATGAATTATCCCTTTACGTTTTAGATTGATATGATGGATTTGATCAAGAGTTGTGAGACTGAGTGTGCTCTTGAGTTTCTTGAGCAGTCGTTTGTGCTCACCGAGGAGCAAAAGCGGGCTGTCTTGCAGCAAAGAATCGTGTTTTGGACCAACGCTATGGTTGAGGATTTACAACGAGAGACCGAAACACCAGCCGGTGTTGTGCCTGAATTGATCACCAACTGGAGTGACGAAGAACGGCGCCAATTCAACGAAGATTGGGCGAACGACGAGTTCTTGTGCCACAACGAGGAAGCTGAACAATCCAATTCCCCTATGGACGAAACCGACCAGCCAGATTCTCTTCCATCCGATACCGTGGAAAACCAAGTCGGCGACGGTAGTAAACGAAAGCGTGGTGATGATACCGAGACTTCCTCTAAGCGCCTAAGACCCGAAGAGTTTTTCACGATCACGTCGGTCAAGCAGGTGAACGTCAGGAAATTCAAAACCTGGCTGTCCTCCCTGGATACCAACTCAACGTCGTCTCCAAGGAACATCTGAATGCTCTAATTTATTCTGGTCCCGAAGCCAACAAGTGTCTTTACCTTTACCACCATGATAACCACTACGACGTGATCACCAGTATGCCGGCCTTCCTCGCCAGGAAACAATACTGCCATACGTGCAAGAAAGGCTACGACAAAATTACCGACCATCCGTGTGGCGATCTCTGCAAGCTCTGTCATATACAGAACTGCCCTGTGGTCAAGTGGAAATACTGCAAAGACTGCAATCGTTTTTTTTAAAGCGACGAATGCTTCGCCCGCCACAAAGCCGCAGTTGGACAACAGAAAGCCCTATGTTCTTCGCTGATCAAGTGTCAAAAGTGTCAACGAGTGGTGACAAGAGTCAGTATCAACGATCATCATTGTGGGTTAGTACGCTGTTCCGTTTGCGCCAAGTACGTCAAACCCGAGAATCACCAGTGTTACATGCAACCGATCGAAACGAGAAATCGACAACCTGCCCAAGAAAGCCAACGCAACGAGTTCCTAGACGATGATGTGACGGTGGACAACGACGTCGAAGAGCGCAACGACCAAAATCTGATGTTTTTTTATTTTGAGTGCACCCAAGACGACGGTCAACACATCCCCATTCTTTGTGTGGTCCAAAACGAAAGCGGTGACGAGTTCGTGTTTTCTGGTCCCAACACCAAGGACGAGTTCTGCGAGTGGCTCTTCCAGATCGAGAACGCCAACACCACCTTCATCGCCCATAACTTCCAGGCATACGACGGATACTTTATCCTGCAGTACCTCTATAAAAACGGTATAACTCCTGAAGTCATCACTCGCGGTGCCAAGACCCTTTCTCTCTTCGTGCCAGAATTGAAAATTAAGTTCATCGACTCGCTGTGTTTCATCCCTATGCGTCTGGCTGATTTTCCCAAGACTTTCGGTCTCACTGAGCTGGAAAAAGGCTACTTTCCCCACTTTTTCAATCGTGCTGAGAACCAGAGCTACGTGGGACCACTTCCCGACGCCAAGTTTTACGATCCCGACGGTATGAGCCCCTGTGATCGAGAGAAATTCTACGTGTGGTACAACGACCTCATCGAACGTGACTACGACTTTGACTTCCAAGCCGAAATCCTAAGCTACTGCCAGTCAGATGTTGACATTTTACGCCGTTGTTGTCTCGAGTTCCGCGAACTTTTCCATGGTGTAACTGATGTAGATCCCTTTGCCCAATGTCTCACTATCGCTTCTGCTTGCAACCTGGTTTTCCGAAAAACCTTTTTAAAGAAGAATTCCATCGCCATCATCCCACCTCAAGGCTACAAACCCGAAAACAAGCAGTCGGTGATTGCCCTCAAGATGTTAACCTGGATTGCCCTTCGAGACGATGTCGCCATTCGCCATGCACGAAACCATGGCGAGCAGCGCATCGGAAAGTACCTCGTCGATGGTTTCAACGCAGAGACGAACAGGGTGTGGGAGGTGCATGGCTGCCTGTGGCACGGATGTACAAAATGTTATGCCAGAGATACGGTAAATCCAGTCAACCATCTAACGATGCACGACCTCCGCCAACGAACCCTGGAAAAGATTCAGTTCCTGAAAGACGCTGGATATAACGTCGTGGAAATTTGGACCTGCGATATTGACCAACAACTCGAAACCGACCCCGAGATGAAGACCTTTTTTGAACGCTTCGAGATCTCCGAGCCCCTACAGCCTCGAGAAAGTTTCTTCGGCGGGAGGACGAACGCGACTCGTTTATTTTACGAAGCTCAACCCGACGAGAAAGTCCACTACGTGGATTTCTGCAGTTTGTACCCGTGGTGCAATAAGTACGGCGAATATCCGCTTGGTCACCCAGAGATCATCACCGAGAACTTTAGACCTATCAATGAATACTTTGGCATGGTGAAATGTTCCGTTCTTCCTCCTAGTGGCCTCTACCACCCTGTCCTCCCGTACCGCACCCAAGGCAAGTTGATGTTTCCGTTGTGTCGAACCTGTGCTGACAATCTTCAGCAAGAGCCTTGCGACCACCTCGACGTCGACAGAGCTCTACACGGTACCTGGGTCACTCTCGAGCTGCAGAAAGCGTTGGAGAAGGGGTACCGTTTGCTGCAGATTAACGAAGTTTGGCACTTTCCTGAACATACAGATGGTCTTTTCAAGGAGTATGTCGATACGTTCCTCAAGATTAAGCAAGAGGTAAGATATTAATATTGTTTTTTCATATGTTTCTTATCAATTATGACTTATTATCCTTACTCTTATTCTTCTTCAGGCAAGTGGATATCCTGCAGATTGTGACACTGAGGAGAAAAAGGCGCAGTATATCGCAGATTACGCTGCTAACGAAGGAATTCATTTGGATCCGAATCAGATCGTCAAGAATCCTGGTCTGAGGGCGTTGGCAAAACTGATGTTGAATTCTTTTTGGGATGAGTGTAATAGTTTTTCGTGTCAAAGAGCGCTTTTTATTTTTTAGGGTTTCTCACAGAAATATTCAGTGACTAATGTTTTTCTTTTTTCTTTTCTTTCTGTCTGTGTTTTAGGTAAATTCGCGCAGCGTCCCAATATGACTCAGGTGAAGATCATCTCGGATCCGGCTGAATACTTTGACTTGTTGTCGAGCGACAAAGTGAACGTGACCGACGCGAACTTTATTAATGACGAGCTGATTGAGGTACATTACGAACACACTGACGATTTCGTGCTGACCAACGAGAAGACCAACGTGGTGATTGCGTCCTTTACTACAGCCCACGCCCGCCTGAAACTGTACAGCGTATTGGAACAACTCAACCGTCGCGTGCTGTATTTCGATACTGACTCCATTATCTACGTGTCAAAAGAAGGAGAATGGGAACCGCCTACCGGATCCTACCTCGGAGAGTTGACCGATGAGTTAGACGGTAACCATATCGTAACCTTTGTCTCCGGTGGTCCTAAGAACTATAGTTACCAGTTAAACACTGGTAAAACGGTTTGTAAAGTTAGGGGCATCACCTTAAATTTCAGAACCCAGGAAAAAGTTAATCACGACGTTATGTGTGACATGGTATATTTAGGTGTTATGTGTAATATAATAGATCCTGCTAAAGTTTCTGTAAATATTCCTAGTAAAATTGTACGCGATAGAAGGAATAAGGATGTCGTGACTAGGAGCGAGACTAAGGATTATAGGATCGTATACAATAAACGTGTGATTGTAAATAATTTTGATACTTTACCTTATGGATTTTAACTTTGTGTGTACTTCTTTTATTAACGTTGTGTGTTTGTAAATAATTTTTAAAATTTTGTGTGTATTTGTAAATATATCTTTTATTAATACTATCTATTGTCAATTTTCTAGCGTGCCGGTTTAAGGGCTTAATGAGGGTCTTTTAGAACACAGGGTTAGGGGTGGGGGTGGAGGGTCAGAGGGGACAGGGAGTGTATTCAAGCGATAGGGCCACAGGGCCTGGAAAAAGGCCCCCAGGGCCATATAAAGTATTTATTTTTGAGTACCATTTCAAATCGTTCATTTGTTATCATGCCTCGAAAGCGTAAGGATTGTCCTGTCTGTGGCAAGCAAGGTTTATTAAGATTGGCAAATCATTTATCCAATGTTCATCAACTCTCTTCAAAAGATAGGCAACCGTATTTGATTCGAGCTAAAGCTTCTCCTATAGATTTAGAAACTTTGTTAAACGAATTACACAGACTTATTCGAATTACTAAGTACACAAAACGGGTACAATGTACGAAGCGGCCAAGATGGTATAAATAAGATTTCACAAGCGTTCTGTTCAGTTTAACTATGTACTCCATACAGTTAACACATCCTTTCGGGCTCATGGTCTCTGGGGGGACCAAGACGGGGAAGACATCCTTTGTCAAGGAATTGTTAGCCAACGCCCAAATCATGATCGACCCTGCTCCAGAAAATATCATGTATTTCTACTCTGAATATCAGGATACATTTGCTGAAATAGAATCATTAGTTCCGGGTATTCAGTTTGTCCAAGGTTTGCCCCAAGCGATGTTGGATAGCATTAACCCCCAAACAAGAAATCTATTTATCATTGACGATATGATGGGAGAAAAAGACGCTGAAATTGCTAAACTCTTTACGAAAAAATCCCATCATGGGAATCTCAGTGTAATTTATATCGTGCAAAACTTATTTCATCAAAGCAAGGATCATCGTACCATTTCCCTCAACGCTAGTTATCTCGTGTTAACCAAAAATGTTCGTGACGCCAGCCAAGTAATTCATCTGGCCAAACAGTTGTATCCTAGCAACACTAAATTTTTCCAGCAAGCCTATCAGATGGCGACTAAAGAGCCATATTCCTACTTGTTTGTCGATCTCACTCCGACATGTCCCGACGAAATCCGAGTAAGATCCGGGATATTTCCGACTGACACCCACTACGTGTACCAGCCCAGAGTATAAAAGGGGCTCTTCAGTGACAATGCGATCATTTGACAATGTCTGCTTGTATAAGAAGGAACTGCGATGTTTTAAAAGTATTGGCAAAGTGTAATCCTCAACTGCGAAACGCAATTATAAAAGCTGCCAACGACGATATATTAGAAGCCATTAGGCAGTGTCTTTTGAACGTGTGGTGTGAAACTATTAAGATTACTCCGAAAACAGCAAGGAAACTAGCCCCTTATAACGATCATATCAAGTTTGTTGCTGATAAACGTAATCCAGTAACAAAAAGAAACAAAGTCATTTTACAAGAAGGTGAAGGTTTTCTACCGTTTCTCTCAGCTCCTGTACTTGAACAACTAGCGAGTTTTTTAACCAAATAATGGAACACGTCAGGAGATTGGTGTTAGTTCCAGAACATATGACAGAACGAAAGAAACCCTTGGTCACTCCTTTAACAACGCAGGTTAATGAACTAGATTCAGAAATGCAAAATCTTCTTAAACGTCAAGATATAACACAAGACGAGAAAGTGAAAATGTACGATCAGTCGCTTCAACGTTATCTGAATTATTACGATAAAAGAATGAGTAGACCAGTACGTGTAAACGTGATATCGCCTACGGCGCCCACTCCTGAAGAACCAGTGAATACAGAAGAGACTGCTGAAACAGAACCCTCTGAGTTGCCTGGAGAGATAGAAACTGACATTTTAGAAAGTGTGCCTGTAACAATGAAATCAAGAGCTCGACAGTTGGTTAAGAAACTTAAAGCGAATAAAGACCTCATAGGATGGACTGACCAAGGACAGATGGTGTTCAAAGGACGACCCATTCCGGGTACAAATGTTGTTGACTTGGTCAACGATTCTCTACGTCAACGAAAGAATTTCAACCCTGCTGGATGGCAGCTTTTCGCAAAAGCATTAGGAAACATGAATGTTCCCGAAGGCATCATCAGAAATGAAAGTCGTTTAAGTATGGTACGAGAGTATAAGACTAAAGATATTTCAGACAACGCCCCACTGACGTCACAGGTAGCCCCAGTAACATTGAGAAGAACAAAACGAAGAGACAAAAACATTCCATATAAATGGGTTAAATAAATTTATTCCTTGTAAAGCTTTGATATTACAATAAAGAATTGTTTACAACATTATTTGTCTTGTATTTATATTACACACTATAATATTTATGCATAAAGTCCCGAACTAGCATATCATTCCATTCTTTATTATCAGTAAACATGCCAACAATTGTTGACATGGGTACATTTCTACATCGATGTAAAGCATAAAATAAACAATATTGTCCACACACGCGAGACCCTAATGACTGTAAAGTCTGTTCATTCCAAGTAAAACTGCTAGCATGATCTCGTAAAAACGTTTCAAAAGTTTTGCTATAAAAGACCGGTCCTTGTCCGTACGAATCCATGAACTCCCCTTGTCCATCTGAAGTGAGATAAATTGCTACCCAATGCGTACCAGGTCCATTACTAGAATCCACATTCAAAATAAAACCTCTAGGTCTTTCCGATATCTGACTTGGTAGACGATCCGATGGTAACACGTCTTTAAATACGGTCTTGGTAAATGGATCACCTTTCAGGACGTTCAGGATTTGTAGAGTGTTCATCTTAATTGTTAAAGTCGCATAGAACGTTGCGGTTGGCGTCAATTTCGATAAGACTTTGAAATTCTCCAAGCACCACGATATTTATAGCTGCTGTCAGAGCCGTTCCAAATTGACATTCTATCGATACGTTTCCATTTTTAATCGGTTGAATATGATCGCTTAGGCACAGATCAGCTGTCAGATCAAACACGAATAGAGTGTACCCATTGGCATACTCATCTCGTGTAATACCATTGCCATCATTTTGAAATAATTTGTTAGTACCAGCATACAGGGTTTGGAAAGCGGACACGTAGTTACTTCCTCTCGCAGCAGCAAATTTCAGTTGCAGGGGTTTTCCAGGCAAATGCTCCCCATTTACGTTAGACCAAGAGAAGTGATGTCGTTAGTTTTTGAAATTGAAAGGATTTCTGGCATAGGTACCATTATAAGCATCTGCATCGACCATTCCAATGACTACTCGATCAGGTAGAGGGCCTTGAAATATATTTGGTTGATTGCCTGACATATTTCCTCTCGGTACAGAAACCACTTTACAACTGACACGATTGATAGGGTATTTGGCCGTGATACGTTGAAGGGCATGGGCATGAGCCATCATAACGGTAGAAGAGACGTTGACACGTCGAACGCGAAATACACATTCTTCCAAAACCACTTTAAAGTCAGGATGATCTGCTGACGACACTAGGGAAAATGGGTTTCTCGAACGCACTAGCTTGAGCTTGATTGGTACAGCACCAAGGATATAACGGGCTTGTGCAAACAGATCGGAATGGATTCTGCCCTCCATAGCCACAGACTTACTTTGACTTGCATGAACATACCGCAGTTTCAAACCCTTGTTTGCATCGCCATCTACTGCTACAGGGTTCACGACATCCATTCTACCAGCTTGATCTTTATAGAACAGCGCTGAGGTTAGATGAGATGATTTTGCGTCTTTGCTAAAGTTCAGTACAGTTTCCATATATGATCGGTAGGGATAAGCAGTGCTCGACGGTGTGACAAGTTTGTTGTTCAGGTAAACTTCTACTTGAGAAAATAAAGCATGCATCCACAGATTTACAGGTCCGACTTGAACATTTTCATCGAGATTAGATCCATCATTATTGGTTATTTTTGCTTTCACATGTAGGTAACTGTTTGCTAAATCAGTATACACATCAGAATTTGCAGCACACAGAAACTCAATAGTATCTGAAGCTCCAATACTCGATACTGGATCTATATCTTCCCAAAATCCTTTATTCATTTTCTACTTGTGTACCAGGCATTACAAATAAATCTAATTCTGATTTTCCACACTCACACGAATCTTTATGTAGGGCACTAAAAGCTTGACTCATGATTTATATTTTATAAACGGTCCAATCTGTGCTTCCGTAGGCTCAGATGTTTTCTTCTTCACAGTTTGTGAACGACTGACGGTTTTACGTTTTGTGTTGACTTTTATAGGAGAATTCACCCGTTTGCGTTTACGACCAGCTCCTGATTGGTTCGTAATCCGACGGACCCCTTTTTGAGCAAGATCTTTCACGGCTTCAGAACCACGCCCTTTTATCGCTTGCTTTACATTCTTCCCTGCCAGAACATCTTGACCAACGTCTTTTACAGCTTGCAGAGCTCTTCTTCCAATAGCTTGAGCTCCTCGTTTTACCAGAGGTATTGCAAAGCGTGCAATACTTTTAAAAAAACTTCCAATGCCGTAACCTTTCTGAATACGTGCACCTCGGAAACCAGGTAGACTTCCACCTTGTTGTCTTCTTAAATAATGCTGTTGAAATTGCTTTACGTCTGGAATAATTGTATGTCTCATTATTAAATGAAATACGAAGATCTCCGCTGTCTAAAGTGAAGTGTCACGATCGACTTCCCGAAGCCAAATGATACGTTTTCGTTTTTGTCGTCCTTTATATTCACTTCAATTGTTTCAAAGGACTTTACCTTGACAGGAATATATTGCAGGTTACGGAGACTGACGTTCACGTTTTCACCATAACTTCCTTGAATATTGACAATTCTGAGTAGGGGCACTTTGACATCACCGACAAACTGTGCATCCACGATATCAGTGTATACATACATGGCTGAAAATCCACCGTTAACATCTGCTACGTAAGGACTTAGGGTTTTCTTTTTAATAAAGGTGTCTTGTTGAAACCCCAATGTTGTAGCAATGTCACCACTAAACCAAACGTTTGCCCCATTTTTTACATCGACGGTGACTTTCCGTGTACTTCGATTATACGTAAAATTTATCTTGGCTCGTGCCTCTTTGTTCATGCTACGGTTTAAAGCCCCCACCAGATCAGCAATGGTGTTATAGTAACCATTTGGGATAATACCCGTATCGTCGTATTTTGTTCCAGCGTTATAGAGAAACGTTTGTTGACTACCTTTTCGAATCGTGCTCCATGTATGGGGATAATATAACTCTGATAAAGCTACTTCCCAGTCGCCTGTCAGTTGTATAGTTTCAGCAAGCTTCACTTTAAAATTTGCTACAGTATTATCTGGAAAATATTCCATAGAGCTATTGCTTGGAAGCGTTAAATAAAACTGTGTTGCCATGTCGAAGAATAATACACAAATGAACACAAATTGTAAAATACACACCTTTTTATTTCGTTATATCTTTTACATTATCGGCTGATACCCAAGAATTAAAATCTTCAGGATAACCTAACCATTTTACAAGATATTCTCTACGTTTACCACGCATGCGTGACGTAATTACTCTTTCTATTCTATAAAAGTCACTATCTGTCTTTGTAACTCTTTGCAATTCCTGTTCGTAAAATGTTCCTTGTAACTCTTCTCCATGATAATCAGCAATCTTGTACACTGGCGGTCGTCTGGGTACTCGCTTCGTGATGGTGAACACCTCTTCGGTCCAATTAGGTAAGTAGCCTTTCTTGAATGTACGTCTTGCTTTGCTAATCCGAACTTGGTCACCAATGCTGAATTTATATTTGATGGGTTTGCTAGACTCATCGCCATACAGTTTTTGCCATACAGTACTTTCGTTTTCTCGATTAACATCAACTGGTCTCATTCCAATACTACGGTGTCTCGAATGGTTGTAGGAATATACTAATTTTTGTAGTACATCGGTATATTTCAACGTATTCTTTGCTGTATTAAAATATTTCCACATTTTCCCCTTTAAGGTTCGGTTAAATCGTTCAACGATGGATGCCTTGGTATCGTTGTGTGTTGTAAAAAATCGAATATGTTTGTCCTTCAATAACTTTTGAAAGCGTTTGTTGGTAAATTCTGTTCCTTTATCGGTATGAAGTTTTTCCGGCTTCCTTTCTTTCTTTAGTATCTTTTCAAAGGCTTTAACCAGACTCTCTGCAGTCTTTGTTTTTAATGGTTCCACCCACGCAAATTTGGACAGTACATCAATAACAGTTAAAACGTATTTATAACCATTATTTGTTTTACTAAGCGAATCCATAATTACTAGATCAGCCTCCCACTCCTCGTCCATCGCTCCAACAATAACACGATTTCGCTTAAAATTATGTCGTACGGGTTTATGCAAAGTATAGGTATCTTGTTGTCTAAGCCATGTTTTGATCTTGTTTCGGGATATCTGGAATTTACCGTCACTTTTTACGACACGGTATAAGGCATCTACGCCGCCAAAACTTGCCGAACTTTTTGGTTTGTAATACAGATCGTGAAGGTACTGTTCCGCCATCTAATTCGGATGCCTGTATCACAATTTTTCCCCCACAGCACGCTGATATACAGCGAATCTTTCGAAAAATATTACGAAGGGCTATTTGTGGTAAACCTCCACAGCAAGTCATGTTCACGCGACAAAGGTTAGATGTAAATGAATAAACAGAAGTCAACGACACGATATAAATGCAAACATATTTATTACATATTAAATTAGAATACAAAAATTATATAAGTTCAACAAATGTTCAGTTTTGCAATATCTTCAACCATTTCGTCAATGGACTTTTGAAAAAGATATTCTTCGTAGGCTTCTTTAGGGTCACTCTTTCTACTTGTAAAGGATTCGCCCATTTCTGCGTTCTTGTATTGATATTGTAATGGACTGCTGAAAAGACACCCAATGTTATAAATTCGTGGCGAGCTCTCTGTAGGTTTCCATTCAAAGAATCCGCATGCATGTTGTCTTTCGTTGGGACACGAGTAAAACAGACGACCTTGGTTGTCCCCTTCTTTCTTAACTTTTTGAATACGGCAAACCTTTCTGTGTTTACACAAAGGCTTTGGACTCTCGAAGACATCTCCCCATTGCCAAAACGAGCAGGGATTCTCTCCCTCAGAGCAGACGAAGTAAGGTCTCCCGTAACTTTCTTTCATTTTGTCTTTAACCATTCGCAGTGTCGCCAGCATCTGATGAGTAGGACAGACTGGATGTAGACAGCCACTTGTTCGAAAAGCATCTACGGCTTTGCCAAACATGTAACAATCTTCTTCAGGGCAGAAAAACTGACAGCTAGGTTTTTGTCCACAGTACCAGAATAAGCCATTCTTGGTCGTTGAGTTAGATGCAGGTTTACCGTGAAGACACTCCATTACAACAGAATAAATCCAATAAAACTTTCCACAACACACTCCAAAAGACTTTCGATCTTACTCGTGAGAGAACAGAGTTCGAATGAAACGAAGTTGACGCTGTTCAACTCTCTATGGTTACGCGCATATTAATTAGGATTTCTTTGTCTAAGCTCTGACGTCGCCCGGACTCGCCCAAACTCGTTCTTTTGTTTAACATACTAATGATTTTTTAATGAGTCATTAACATCAATAATGTACATGGAAGTATGCAAATATCAGTTTGAGAAGCAATGAACCAAGCCATTGGGATATAGTTTTATTTCGTTTATATTTTGTCAAGTCTATACGTCTCAAATCGTTTATCGTTCTTCTCACGGCCTCTCGAATTGATTCTTCATTCAAGGATTCGTTTACTCTATACACTAGGGTTATATAAGCGATAATTCGACCAAAATTGTTAGGGTTCATCTCTTCGTAAATAATACTCAGATTACTCAGCAAGTTTATCTCCATTGATTTGGTGGTTTACACAGTTGTTACAGGTCTTGGTGTTCGGTAAGTAAGGATTCTAAGTGAAAAGACAGAGTGTCTTTATCGATATCAATGTTATTTTTCTTTAATTCGTTGTAAATGATATCCATGACGGTAAATACGTTCTAGTGTTGACTGTCAACAAGGCAAATATTACTTATATAAGTCGAGTGCCTTTTGATAATGACGTAACTTCGGAAATCAGTCGGAGACCAATCGGGAACGACGTAGTGAATACCAGGGGGGTTGAGTAACAGCCAGGGTTTAGGGGGGGAAAGTTAGGTTACGAGGTCCCACAGGAACATGAGAATGAATAAATAATAAGTTGAATATTTAATAAGGCCTGAGAATGAATAAATAGTAAGTTGAATATTTAATGAGGCGGCATCCCTTTGGCCGCCATATGGGGGGGTATCACTACTGCTGATAGCCTGGTAGTAGGGAACCAATCAGATTACGCAAAAGCTCATATCCGATAGCATGCTATATATATATATATATATATATAAAAGTTTTGCACAGGTCTCATGAGCTTAATTTTAGTTCATTGCACAGCTCTAGTGGTGGTCTTGATTATTGGAAAGATTAATACTTTTAGCGCTTGTGTATCTAGAGAAATTGTGTTTGTGATGAGCAACAGAATTTATGCAAATTAGGTTTTCTGCATATACTGGAAACACAATTTCTTCATTTAGGTAAACTTTGAGGATATAAAACTTTTCAATAATCAAGACCACCACTAGAGCTATGCAATGAAGCTCATATATGAAACCCATGCAAAACTTTTTATATGGAGAACTGATAATTTCTTGTATTTTAGGCTGTCAACCTTGGCACGCTTAACTATTTTATTTGGTTAATGCCAGTCACCAGATGATTTTATTCAGCAGTTAAGAGCCGTAATGTGCTCTTGTCCCTTAAGGTGGCTCACTACTGTTTCTTCAAAAGTTGAAAAAAATGCAAGTTTCAACCTCAGAAAGTGCTTGTGAATACTTTCGAGAAGAGTGAAACTAACATTATGCATAGAATAACGTTCAAGCCATTAAATGCTGTTAACAGGTGTGTTTCAGCCGTTGCTATGACAACAGTGATGTTTCAAAATGGCCATTTACATTTAATCAAATTTATTTCAAAAACGTTTTTGACAACCCCCAATTCTTTTTGCCTTGAAAACATTTCTTCAAATTTAAGTAATCAATAGGCAGATTTAAAAAGAAATTCTGTAGATCGAATTTTTTTGAAAAATAGAAAACCATAATTTTTCTTCAATATTAAAAAAAATTGGATATACAGAATCTTTTTTTAAATCTGCCTATTGATTACTTAAATTTAAAGAAATGTTTTAATGCAAAAAAATTTGGGGTCCACTGAACTCATTTTTGAAATAAATTGAATTAAATGCAAATTTATGGCCATTTTGAAACATCACTGCTGTCATAGCAAGGGCAGAAACACTTTATTGTCTTGGACATTATTCTATGTAGAATGTTAGTTTCATTTTTTTTCAAAATATTCATGAGCAGTTTCTGAGGTTACAACTTGCATTTTTCAACTTTTGAAGAAACAGTAGGGAGCCACCTTAATGGGTAACCCAGGGACAAGTGCACATCAACACTCCACACTACAGTTTATACAGAATAAAATCTTCTGTTGTTAGCTGTAAAAAATAGTAAAATGCACATTTGCCCTCGATGTACCCATTAATTTAATTTCAACAGTTAGGGTATAATGCTATGGCTGATCAGGTACTTATAATTGTCTAGTGGTTGTGTTCATAAACAAAACTCTTATATAGACATAGCTGATTAAAAAGAATTAGAAATTAGTAAACAGGAAAATGTACCAAGTAGATAAGCAGGTCACAAACCTCATCTTTTCTGTTCCACCTTCTGCAACTGGTGTTATGGGCCTGTTGAATTCCCTTTTCACATCTAATGTGGCTGGCTCTGGACGAGCGGAAATATGTCTTGAAAGCTTCTATAAATGCATCAAAAACTGATTTAGTTACATATTTACTTTCTATTGTAATCAGAGGTTTCAGTAACTGCATTAAGGTGCAAAAATATATGGGTGCCTCATGGTGTCAGCCAAAATCAAATATTAAAGTGCCCCATTGCCACTTGTCTAACCCACTAATGGGCACACAGGAAATTAGATTTGTCTGTTCAAAGACTTGGAACGATATTGATGAAGATTTCAAAAATCTCAGGAAATTCAAATTAAAAAAACCCAACTAAAAATCTTCTATAGCAGTAATGTTTTTGCAGATGATTTCTTCTCGTACAGTACCTATACATTCAACAGTATATCCAATAATTACCAGAATAAAATATTTAATTATGCCAATATACCCCTTATTTAGTCAATATGAGACAATAGCTGAGGTAGCATTGTAAGTTAATATATTAGGACACACTGTTGAATGTATAGGTACGAGAAGAAATCATCTGCAAAAATATTACTGCAATAGAAGATTTTTTAGTTTGTTTTTTTTAAATTTGAATTTCCTGAGGCACCAGTCATATAGAAAATGCCACATAACTAGTACCTGTGCAGAAAATTGCCACACAGAAAAACAAAACAACAATAATAATTACAGCTGACTTTAAGAGGCAAAACTTCTGGTAACCACCTATCAATCAACAAAAACCATGCATAATTTGCACCAACTGTTGTATAGTGGTTGCAACTGGGAGACGCAGCTTCAATCCGCTGTTGGACCACCACTCAGGTCTTCAATAAAACAATTGAGAAGAAAGTGCTGCCTTTGCAATGAGCAAATGGTGAGACATTCAGGTATTCTTGGATAACAACTATAAATTGTAGACCCTTGGAACCCCTATTAAATGGGCTTCTATCCTGTTGGGGTATTCTGTTTCAGGTAAGAGTGATAAAAATTTAAAAAAAAAAAAGTAATTATGTGTAATATGATGGATATTGACACAGTTCAGACCATGGATCACAACTAAGATGTTAGGTGTTGATTTTATGGAGGGAGGAAAACCGGAGAATCCAGCGAAGACGTACATGTACCCTTGAAGCACAGGAGAGATCAACTACAACTCTACTCGCACGAGTCCAAGCCCGACAAAGGGGTCATTCCCAAGTGGTCACCCATCTAAGTACTAACCCCATCAGCATCTAACTGGGCTTAACTTTTTGGTGAGAGGCAGTGCACTAACAGCACACACAACCTGTGCTCCCCTAATCGTAATAATGTACTAGTTGATAATCAGCTTATGGAACCTCTTCATTACATTAAATTGATTGTTAATCTTTTTGCAAATGGTAGAGATGTGGTTGTCAAAGTTAAGCTTGTCATCCATATTTAGTCCAAATAGATCTATTGAACTTTTAATCGGAAATGAGAATTCATTCATGATCATGAGTACTACCCAATACCATAGCTTGATGTTTACCAGGATTAACAGTACACTGATGCCATTTTCTTTGTACCATAAATTTGCAAGGTTGAGATCATTCTGAATGCGCCTATCAAGAGCAATGGGATCCACGTATGAGTCATACAATTGTTCGTCATCAGCATAAGCATGTAGCTTTACCATTTTAATATGACAAAACAGATCATGTATGAAAATATTGAAAAACATTGGCCCTACGACACTCCCTTGTAGCACACCTCTCGTGACAGTTTCCCAACTAGAGTATGTATCCCAGATTTTCACTCTCTGCTTCCAGACAGGTAATCTCCTAGTAGTGCACAGCCACTGTTGCTTACACCATATGCTTTCAGATGCTATATCATACACTTGGAGGAGTGTTTCATCAGGAAATCCAAACACCTCAAAAGTTTGTTCAAGAACGTCTCGGTGTTTGGATATCCTGATGAAACACTCCTCCTTGTGTATGATCTATTTATACATGGGAACATACATTAGTTATTTCGAAAAGACTATTACATACCTGTATACATAATACATTCAGCCATATTTATATGAGTTTGATTCCCAATAGTTATTAAAAATCTTCACATTTTGTAAATGCTTTTATCTAGAAAAAAATACTAGTTGGTCTAACTACATAGACTCACTTAAATGAAGAAATGGTATACAGACCTGCCAACTTTACCAAACACTAAATCTGGAGATTTTACAATATAATGATAAAAAACCTGGAGAATGGAGATTGACAGCCAAACCTGGAGATTGCTGCATGTGAAATGATATTTTATAATTTTAATTTATAATATTCTATTAGGTGAACTCAAGTCTAGATATCGAACTGTATAACAGTTCGAAGAAAACTGGCAAATGTATGAAACATGCCACTAATAACAGTCAAATAGAAGTCCATACAGTAAGGGAATGGGCGTCGGGCGAAGCATCTCTGCTAAAATTAGCCCACTAAATATACTCTTCTTTGTTTATAACATATTACATTAGGACTAACATCGCACTATTTCGCGAATACCAACACATGAATTCAACACATGGACAAAAAATACAAAGATCTCACTCATGACTCATATTTATATTAAATTCCAAGACAAATGTTCCTAAAAAATATCACGAGAACAAAAACTTTCTTATTTGGATAATTGAAACAAATAACATACCTGATAATATATTACTATGTGTGTCATTTTCTGAAAGAATGATTCTTTTAATCATAGTTTTAATCAAATAAAAAAATGATCGCAATACACCGCCATTTGTGATGGGGGTTTGCTATAACCCGGGCGATGATCGAGGTTGAACATGAAATCGTTTTGGTCAGCAGTCATCAAACGACCAATTAGAAACGTTAGCCTCCATCAAAAGACTGAACATCCGATAGTTTGTTTTTGCTTTATTACCGGGTTTTTAATTTTAATTACACAGCGGACCAAAAGTATTGACCTTTCTTAACGAGTAAAGACAATATTATGATTTCAAACGTTTCACTCTGATGGGGAACTCTGCTTGAAACGTCAAAACCAACAGTAATTGGTTTTTGTTAATAAAAACCTCGGCAGTTCACCACCTTCTGAAGCCACGCAGCACTCTACTTATTTACACTCTCGAATTAGTCGAACAAGAGTATTACATTTACTTTTTTTTTTCTGAAAACGCCATGTACCGACCTATATTTTATATGGTATGGTTAACGTTAACCCAGTCGCCCAGCCTTGAAAATGGCCTTCGACCGGCTTTGAAATTTCAAACAAAATGCAAATTCTTTGCGATAATAACTCCCAGTCTATTAAAAATTAACCTAGTAATCCCAACGGACGTCTGAATAATATATAAACAAGGCAAATTAAATTTATACACCCCCCCCCCCCCCCCCCCCACACACACACACACACACACACCCCACCCCCCACCCACCCCAATGCAAAAAATAAATAAATAAAAGGATTTAAATACGCTAAATACATAAGACGTGTTGACATGACTAATTGGCGCGCGATTTTAATTTCGCAATGGCGAACTCGAAGTCGACTGGAAGCCACTAGCGTAGAGCGCGCGATGGGCCCTGGCCTCTCAAATTTCCACAATTTTCCTAGATGTTTCATCTTCAACCGGAGTTTATTTACATTTTTACCTCAGTGCTTCTTCTTCTTTCGCATTGTTCGAAACATTTAAAAAATCATCCAGCACATTTTCCATATTTGGCTAGACGTCTCCCTAGACACCCATTCCTCATGTTGTAACCAATAAACTATTGTAATTGTAAGAGCATTGTACGCAATAAATTATTGCATTGTAATATCACTGCGCATCCCACAATGTTTGGTAACGACGGTGGACCATAAATTTGCGAACACGTTAGGGGTGGATGGACCGGGACGAGGTGGATAAACCCCCCGACACTTTTGGGGTTAGGGTTAGGGTAACGCCCGGGAAACTCGTTTTTTGTCAGGTTAGGGTTCTGGGGTTCGGTTTTCATTAATAACCTCTTCTAGCATTACAATGCAATAATTTATTGCCTACAATGCTCTTACAATTACAATAGTTCATTGGTTACAACGTGAGGAACGGTAGCCTGGTACCCTGGCCCAATCAAAGAATATGGGCCAGGTAACCACTAAAGACTTCTGCTTTCCTATTGGTTGAAATTTCGCGCGTTTTTAGTGGCTATGAGTAAAACTGCAATCGTCATAAGTGGATTTAGCCCTGATGACGCGAGAATGAGATTAGTGGTTACCTGGCCCTTATTTCTTTTGAAATTGGGCCAGGGAACCAGGCTAGAGGAACGGCTGCCCTAGATGTTATGCAATATATTCGACTGCTGACCAAAAAGATTTCATGTTCATCCTCGATCATCGCCCGGGTTATAGCAAACCCCTTTGTAATGAACGCCACAGCACAAAATGGCGCTGGCCACCATACCATATATGGTAGGGGACTTATCGCGCGTAGGGTCCTTCTCGTGCGGGGAAAGCACTGCCAAACCTAGCCTGGTACCCTGGCCCAATTTCAAAAGAAATAAGGGCCAGGTAACCACTAATCTCATTCTCGCGTCATCAGGGCTAAATCCACTTATGACGATTGCAGTTTTACTCATAGCCACTAAAAACGCGCGAAATTTCAACCAATAGGAAAGCAGAAGCCTTTAGTGGTTACCTGGCCCATATTCTTTGATTGGGCCAGGGTACCAGGCTATGCCAAACCTAGCCTGGTACCCTGGCCCAATCAAAGAATATGGGCCAGGTAACCACTAAAGACTTCTGCTTTCCTATTGGTTGAAATTTCGCGCGTTTTTAGTGGCTATGAGTAAAACTGCAATCGTCATAAGTGGATTTAGCCCTGATGACGCGAGAATGAGATTAGTGGTTACCTGGCCCATATTTCTTTTGAAATTGGGCCAGGGTACCAGGCTATGCCAAACCCTGCTCCCCAGTTCCCTACAAATGGCCCTGGGTACGAGGTTGGGTGGCTCCACTGATCTCTATAAAAGGACAGGATAGAGCATCTATTGTTGAGCAAGTGATGCCGGAAGTGAGCGTGGCGGCCATCTTACTAGGACCCACTTGGGTCCTAAACAATGGTGTACATAGGAGTGGAAAGCAGTTTAACGACGTTTTTCGCCAAATTCGGGAAGTTTGCGAAGATTTACCACCGAATTAAGGTTCGTAATCTTATTTTATATAATAGTTAAGTGTTTTGAACTCTTTATTCCTTTTACAAAGCTTTTTTTTTTGCGAAAGATACCTGCCTATGTATTTGTATCGAATCACGATATTAACAAAATAGTTGGTAAACAAATGTCTTCCAACTCCAAGTCCGCATGTGTACTTATTTCTCACTTAATATTTTGTAGTATAAACGCCGTATTATTAAATGGTTTACTGTGATGGGTTTCCTTTAAGTTTTGATTGATTTATTGCCGATTATTAAATCCAAATGGGAATTCAAATTTGGAAAAGTTTTAGCATGAAACCTTCTACATGCAATTTATATAACTTAGTAAAAATCTTTAATGTGAACGCATAAATTCAGTGAGATATTAATTATAAGTTGTCTTTTTGAATTAGTATTTTAATTCGGACCCTTGATTTTACTAACTGGTCAATGACTCATTGACCATAAATTAGATGCTTGAGTTAATACTATACTGTCTATAATCTGCTGGCTAAAATGGCAAGACTTGGCATTAGTATTGTTTCTAATTTTTAAATAACTAAAGATAAGTTTGCTACTTCAAACGGTTCAGTGGTTCACATGGTTTTCTAATTAGTATTTTCAGTTTTCAGTTTTGACTCTTTCAATCACCACTTAGGCAGCATGTGTATTTTTCTATTTGTCAGCTTGCTACCCTTGCTTATCTAGTTCAATAGTTCAGCATATCTCGATCACTAGTCATCAAAACTTGCTGCAAGTGATCTTTGCTCTATCATCTTAGTAAGACTGTAATCATTAGTTTATTACATTTACAGGTTGTACACATACATGTAATTGGCTTGGCTTTAGTATCAGATTTTAATACATGTATTTTATTTTGTAGTCCAGTGGCTCAGGTGTTAATCTGGATACAGATTGTAACCCTATGTAACTTTTGCTCTGTTATTGTAATAGTTATTGCTGTTCAATGATTAGAGAGATTTCAAAAGTGATCACAAGGTTAAGGGTTCAGTTGATTTTGTTAATACTATATGTATGCATGCATGTATATATTAAAAGCTTCTATATGTGGAGTTGCATTTCTGTAATTTTAAGTAAATATTTGTAAATATTTAGTTTTTTACCACAATTAGCATTACTTGTCTTCCAAAGAACACTACAGTAACTGACTTTTTAACTGGGTTTTTACCACAAAGGTTGGCTGTGGTTTCCTTCTCAAGATGGCAAACCCAAATTTTGCTGTACTGAGTCCATTGCAATGCATTTGATAAGGGCAAAAGTCCCCAAAACATAGAGTTTATATTGACAAGAGAATTCTATGATGGGATTATGAGAAGCCCTGAACATCAAGATGTGTCATTGAAAGTAGCTTCAACTGAAACAAGAGAATTAATGATAATGTATTTACAAATATAGAAATATTAAAAATAGATTATGTAAATGACTCTTGTTGGCTATTAATCCTATCAGTCAATACAGGAAATTATATTTCATTTATGTAATAATAAACTTGCAGAGTGTCTGGGATACTGTTAGAGTTTTAGTTGGCATCCCAGACACTCTGCAGAAATGGTAATATCAACAGGTGCATTTGCTTGTAAAAAATGTAAAGTTTAACTGGTTTTCATTGAAAAGCCGACCATTTAAGCAAAAATTATGATTTAACTTTAGTGGTATAACTCAAAAAGACAAGTATTATCTCACTATTATTTATGCCTCCATGAAGGCCTTTATTGTATAAATTGCATTGCAAGCTAATTTGTTTCTGTAGATCCATGTGAGTACAAAACCATAAAAAAACCCAATACACTTCTGATGGCAACAAGGTTGCCTAAAGAAACATATAAGGTGGCAAATGGACTATAAGGTTTTATGCTAGAACTTTTCCAAAGTTGAATTCTCATTTGGATTACTCGGCAATAAATCAATCAAAACATAAAGGAAACCCATCACAGTAAACCATTTAATAATACGGCGTTTATACTGCAAAATAAAGAGAGAAACAAGTACACATGCGGACTTCGAAGACATTTGTTTACCAACTATTTTGTTAATATCGTGATTCGTGAAGCAAATACATAGGCAGGTATCTTTCGCAAAAAAAAGCCTTTGTAAAAGGAATAAAGAGTTCAAAACACTTAACTATTATATAAAATAAGATTACGAACCTTAATTCGGTGGTAAATCTTAGCAAACTTCTCGAATTTGGCGAAAAACTTCGTTAAACTGCTTTCCACTCCTATGTACGCCATATTGTTTAGGACCCAAGTGGGTCCTAGTAAGATGGCCGCCGCTGCTCACTTCCGGCATCAAAATTAGGGCGCGAGAAACAATAGATGCGCTATCCAGTCCTTTTATAGAGATCAGTGGGTGGCTCCCTATAGTTTTGTGACCGCGCGCGAGCTGGTTACTAATTTGGCAGCTTCAGCGGGAAAATTACTGAAAAGCGGGAAAATTACTGAAAAGCGGAAAAAGTATGACGTCACGTGCGTAAAAAAAGCATAAATATCAACGCGATTTTCTTGAATACCCTTCTGTTAATTTTTTTGAAAGTTTGTACAGATCACGGCAAAGTTTATATCATTTTAATTTTCTTTTTTCAAAAAATTCTATCCGAGAGATTTTGCCTTTTTAAAAAAATGTTGAATTTTATGATACTGACAAAACCGCCTGAACAACTTTACATTTATTTTACATTAAAACATTTTCCGAAGCAATTTTCCACAAGATTTTGAAGTTTGAAGAAATTTCACCGAAGGATACTCGAGAAATGGCAGGGAAAAGGCGACAAATAGCAAAAAAACCATTATCTTTTATACTCGCTGTTGCCATAGCAATAGTTTTTAGAAGGTTAATAACAACACAGAAGTTATTGGGATAATGGTATTAATTTTGCTGGTATTAATCTTATCAACTTCCTTAGAGTACCCTCCAAGTACGTCTATAATGATGTTGTGTTGGATTATTTGGTATCCCGGAAATTGCTTCTTCAACTCCCAACTCTTTCGTTAAAATCGTTCGTAGATGTGGATCTACAACTAAACGGAAGATGGTCGTCGCCTAGAGGCGAAACTATAAAATTCAGCAACCCGAAATTTGGTGTGAAATGGCTTGGGCCAACGGAAAGAAAGTTAATAATCGTACAAGATAACGAGGAGAATCAACTACTCGCTACTCTGAAGAGCTACGCCACTCAAGCGGACGAAAACAATGAGGATAAAAGGAACAAATGCGAGCAAAATACGAGCAAGCACGTGGTCATCGATGTTAACGCCGAAGACGACATCTGTGTCAACAAACAATCGAAATACGAAGACTGTGAGAACTTTCAAGATCAAATCGTAAAGATAATGAATATACTCGCAGATATTCAATCTAATCAAGATAAAGAACGCCAAAATGCTTTACTGCGAGGGGAAGAATCAGACGCGAAAATAAAATCTCTGCTCGAAGATAACAACAAGATGGCGGCCAAAATCGAATCCCTCACAGCAACGGTAGCAGAACTAACCATTGACAATAATGGAATAAAGCAAGTTCTCGATGTTAAACAAAATGAATGGCTTAAAGTGGAAGCAAAAGCTAGTTCATCAAAAAACAAGTCTCCAACCGCAGACCCAATACAAACACAAAATCAATTCATAACCCTTAATGATGAAAATGATGAAAATGATCAAGATATTTATTCAGTGCCAGAGCCCCAAAATGAAGAAATCAAAGAAAGCATCAGCAGCCAGATTTATGATTATCGATCAAATGTAAAATCGAAATTTGAAAATTCAAAAAAAAAGAAAAGCGTATCAAAGCCAAAGGGGAAAAACAAAGCCCATACTGATGTCAAGAAAGAGAAACCATTCGGCAAACCAGGAAAGAAGATTCTAGTAATTGGTGACTCCATGGTGAAGCACATAGATCAGCAGAAAATCGAGAGAGCTGCAGGTTGCCAGTCAGTTGTCCATTCCTACAGTGGAGCACGAGTGGGGCAAATCAGTGCCAAGATTAAGGAAAATTGGTCCGAAGCATGTCAAGAGTATGATACAGTGGTCCTCCATGTTGGTACCAATGATCTGGTATACAATGATGCTGAGAAGGTGGGAACAGAGATGGATGGCCTTATTCAAGATCTGAAAAGTCACACAGAGAAGATCGCCGTGTCAAGCGTGGTCAAAAGGTATGATGGTCGTGTTGCAGAAAGCAACATAACTCGTTTCAATTGTATAGTTAAAGATTTATGCACTAAGCATAATATCATCTTTTTAGATAATGATCAAATAGATAAGTCGTTCTTGAATCAATCAAACCTGCACTTGAACCACATGGGTGATAGAGTGCTAGGGCGTAGTTTCTGCACTTACTTAAAATCAAATAGAATAAAAACTGCTGGTAATACACCAGTTGATACTCGTAGTAATTTTTTTCGCCAAGTTTATGGACATCAAAAGAGAGACTGGACTATGTATCTGAAACATGTAAGCCAAGTAATGAGGCATTAAATAGTAATAATTCCTCAAACAATGTGAGCAGCGATTTTTTCACCAGCCTTAACTCCATTCCTAATGAAAGAGGTTTTAAGATGGTTTTTTTAAACATTGTTAGTCTGCCCAAGAAAATTGATGAAATAAGGTATTCAATGTCTAACAAGTACATTGATCTTATTGCTTTCAATGAGACACGGCTTGATTCCAATATAACTGATAATATGGTACACCTTACTGATTACGATATTATTAGAAAAGACAGAACGAGAAATGGAGGTGGTGTTTGTATTTACTTGCGTAGCTCCATCAACTACAAAATAAGAAATGATCTAGTTCCCTCTGAACTGGAAGCTATTTGTGTTGAAATTATTAAGCCACATAGGAAACCATTTTTTGTTACAACAGTTTATAGACCACCCAATGCACTATCTGAATTCTTTGATCATTTTGAAAAATTGATCAAAGCTATTGATAATGAAAATAAAGAAATGTATATTCTGGGTGATCTGAACTGTGATTTACTAAAAACAGATAAGGAATCTAACATTCCTACAAAGAAAATTAAGTCATTGTACGAACTATATCAGTTATCACAACTGATAGATGAGGCTACTCGAGTGACTATGACAACCACCAGTCTAATTGATCATATTGTTACAAATACACCAGAGAAAATTTCTGACTCTGGTGTCATTCACACAGGTATAAGCGATCATAGTTTAGTTTTTGCAATCAGAAAAATTTCTGTTATTAAAAAACAAGAAAATATTGTTGAGATAAGAAACATGAAAAATTTTGATGAAGAAAAATTTGTTGCGGAACTGCTGAAACAGCACTGGGAATATGTATATTTTTTTTGCCAAAGACCCAAATACTATGTGGGAAATTTGGAAGAAATTATTCTTGGAAGTCTTAGACAAGCATGCACCACTTCAACACAAAAAAACCCAAATCGAAAAAAGTCCCTTGGATCACAAGTGATATAAAGAAACTTATAAATACAAGGGATAAATTAAAACGAAAAGCCATCTTAACAAGCCTAGAAATTGATTGGTTAAATTATAAGATAACTAGAAATAAAGTAAATGTAGAGCTAAGGAATGCCAAAAAAGATTACTATTCCTCGAAAATAGCTGGTCAAAAATTCAATCCCAAAAATACCTGGAAAACTATAAACAACTTATTAGGTAGGCAAAACAAACCAACAGTGGTGAATGAACTAATACTAGATGAAAATAATTTAACAAATCCCCAAGATATTGTAGAGGGCTTTAATGATTATTTTTCAAATATTGGCCCTGATTTAGCTAGCAAAATTGATACTGCAAATTACAATTTTGAAACGTATACTAAAAATGCTAAATCAGAATTTGCTGCATTCCAGCCTGTTACTGTTACTGTCAGTAATGTCTGTCGTCTCCTACATGGACTTTCTAGCAATAAAGCCACTGGCATTGATAAGATTTCTTGTAAAATTATTAAAATAGCGGCACCTGCCATTTCAGATTCACTGACACTTATTTTTAATCAGGCTATTACTCTATCTTCTTTTCCTGATCAATGGAAAGTGGCTAGAGTAATACCAATGTATAAAACCGGCCAACGGAATATTCCAGGAAACTATAGGCCAATATCAGTTTTACCGGCCATTAGCAAAATTATGGAACGAATTCTATATGATCAACTGTACAACTACTTAACAAAATTTGAACTTTTAAGCGATTCCCAATTTGGTTTTCGAAAATTTCACTCCACAGCTACTGCATTACTAGACTGTACCAATGATTGGTATGTGAATCTAGATAGAAAAATGTTTAACCTAGTAGTTTTAATTTGACTTGAAAAAAGCATTTGATACTGTTGATCATCAAATTCTGTTGAGGAAATTAGAGCTCTATGGAGTTAAAGGACAAGCTCTAACTTTGCTCAAATCATATCTTACAAACCGAAATCAAAAATGCCAAGTAAAAAACTATTTTTCATCAGAACGACTGATAAAGTGTGGCGTACCACAAGGTTCCATCTTAGGGCCACTATTCTTTTTGTTATATATTAATGATTTGCCTGAATGTCTTAATAAAACAAAACCTCGGTTGTTCGCCGACGACACAAATCTGACAGCTTCGGGAGATTCTATAACTGACCTTGAAGCTGCAGTAAATTCTGATTTAGAAAACCTTAGAAAATGGTTAATCGCCAATAAACTTAGCCTTAACGTAGCTAAGACTGAATTTATGTTAATTGGCTCAAAACAAATGATGAAAAATATTTCTGATTACCATCCGAATGTTTTCATTGAAAATAAACAAATTAAGCAAGTTCATGAATGCAAAACTCTTGGAGTAACAATTGACCAGCATTTGTCTTGGAAAAGTAATACTGAAAATATTTGCAAAAAAATAACAGCAGGAATCTCTGCTATTCGTCGGGTCAAACCTTTTGTTGATAAAGATACACTCATTTCGATATATAACGCTATTGTTCGGCCATACTTTGATTACTGCAGTGAAGTATGGGATGTGTTTGGTGAATCACAATCAAAACGACTCCAAAGACTCCAAAATAGAGCTGCTAGAATTATCTTGAACATGAGCAATGACATAAATCACTCTATTGCTCTACGTGCATTGGGCTGGGAGCCACTCAAAACAGAAAGGAAGAAAGCTAAGGCGAAAATGATGTATAAAGTATTAAATAAAATGGGTCCCAAATCACTCACTAATAATTTTTCATACAAAATTGAGAAAATAAACTACAACCTTCGGGACATTTCAAGTGGCCTTAGTTTACCAAAACCGCGTACAAACAATATGAAAAATAGTTTCATGTATGACGGAGCATACCTTTGGAATTCTATTCCAAAGGAAATTAGGGAAAGCAAAACTCTTTCTTCCTTTCGAAATAAAATCGCTGCTCACATCATTGACATAGAGTAATAAGTAAATTGATGTGCCTGTAAATATCCTAATAACGTTCTTATCATGTAAATAATTTAATATTCTACCTTTTTAAATTTAAGTTTCTTTTAAATAGCTCTAAATAACTTTCTACATGTATCATTTTTCTAGTTTTGCACACGCCCCTTGTGGAAATCAGCTTCGGTTGACAAGGTCAGCGTGTATAAATAAAGATACTACTACTACTACTACTACTACTACTACTACTACTACTACTACTACTACTACTACTACTACTACTACTACTACTACTACTACTACTACTACTACTACATCGTAGCGGTCCATACTTCTGGGTCTTTTCCTCATCTTTCAGCTGACGATTTTCTATCCATAGACAGCTCATTTCAATCACGACCACCTTCTTTTCGATCTTATCTATTATCCTTGCATCAATCCGGTTGGCTCTTACTTCTGTGTTTTCCACGTACAGTGGTATATCCCAGAAGGCTTTCGCGCGTTCGTTTTCATACACAGGCTTAGGCTTAATTTGCAGGCGAGTACCAAAGTGGGACTGATGATATCAACTCTCGATCCCTTAGCATCTCAAAAAACAGCACCTTTAGAGCTGCGTTGTGTCTGGCTAGATACTTTGTTTGGGCCAGAGCACTACAGCCTGCTAGGATGTGAGACAGGCTCTAAGGTGTTTTACCACATAACCTGCATTGCACGTCTGAGCTGGTATTCAATCCGGTTTTCTTCTGATGGTATATTTTTGTTGGTAGTAGCTGTTGGTAGAGCTCATGCACGCCTGCGATTGTATGCGATGGCGCTGTTCTCCATCCTGACATCCACCCAAAGCAGTCATTGCTTATGTCGTCATCTTCCCATCTATTCTTAAACAACTTCCCTTGCCATTTCTCTTCTCTCATTTCTTCAAAGTATTTCTTCTGTTGAGCGGTTCTTGCCCATACTCCAATCTTCCGACCACTAATCTCTTCACCATCTCTTATCCGACACTTCGGCTCTGGGTACTCCAAACTCAACATCATATTTAGGTCTTCTGCATATTTGATCGCATCTTTAGTCAGTGACTGGCTTCCCACTCGTTCTGCTTTTTTTTCAAAGTCCCTCACTGCAGTCATGGTTTCGTCTGTGTTGGCGTATAATTTGACAGCTGCCTTGATCTTTATTAACTTATACTCGTGTTCTACTGATTTTAAACCTCTTCCTCCACTTTTCCGAGGAAGATACATCAGCGATGTTGATCCTAGTGGATGTTTTCCTCCGTTCTCACTGATCACTTTACGAGTCTCTCTGTCCAGTCTTTGAAGCTCTGCTATGGGCCATACTTGCGTCCACATTAAATAACTGAGGGTAGGAAGTGCAAACTGGTTTGTCGCCAAAGCTTTGTTGAAATCTGATAGTGGGCTGGACCAAATCACCGATAACCTTTGTAGGTAGACTTTCGCTGCACACTTTAGCACCCGGTTGTCATCCTGTTTCACATTTTCCATAACCCCTAGGAACTTGTAGTACACTCCCTCCTTCTGGCTGGTAATCACATCCGATTCACCTACTTCCATTTCTGCTGATCTCGTATCCAACTCACTTCTCTTGACATGCACCACCGAACACTTTCTCTCATTCCATTGTAAGCCGGCATCTGCCATTTCTGACTTAGTTGACCTTAGCACTCTTCCAAGTTTACCTGAAGATGCTGCGAAGACCTTTAAATCATCAATGTACAGCAGATCGGTTATTTTCTTACTAATGGGTTTAGAAAGTCTGTATCCTTCTGTAGCCTTCAGCTTCCACGCTATCGGGTTGATACATAGCGTGAATAGCCTTGGGCACAGTCAATCTCCTTGTGGGAGGCCTTTGTTGAATCTAATCACCTCCGAGGTTTCATCACCCTGCTTAGTCCTTGCTTTTATTCTTGTGTTCCACCGTGTGCTAAGTTTCTGAACCACTCTACCAATCCACTCGGGGAATCTGTGGAGGATCATCATTTCCCTCAGCCACGCATGGTCTATCGAATCGTAGGCTTTCTTCACATCAATCCACGCCATACTGGAGGTTGCGCTTGCCTCGTCTGCTGTCTTGGCATACCATTCTGTCTATCAGTAGGTTGTCGATCGTTCCACTACATTTTTCCTTCGCACCCCTCTGCTCTCCTTGCATCAGACCATATTTATCCAGGTGTTGATCCATGGGTTTCAGTACACATGAAGTATGCCACTTGTACACTGTGTTCAGGCATGTTATAGGTCTCTGATTATCACTGGAGAATTCGCCAGGTTTCGGGTTAAAGAGAGGTCTTGCCTTCAGTGAAACCACCATGGGTAATCGTGATCTTCCTGAAACACCGCTTTGAAACTCCTTGCAACTCCCTCGTGTAGTGACTGTGCCTTTTTCCACCAAAAAGCTTGCTATCCGATCAGGGCCAGGCGCGCTCCAGTTCCGTTTCTTAAGGATTACACTCACCACACGGTTTGTGTCAGGCTCATATATTTCTTGAGAGGGTGATGGTACATGGTCACTGATGGCAGCTCTCACGTCTTCCAACCACTCCGCTTCAATATTTCCAGTCCCTTCGCTTTCCCACAATGATTTCCAATAGCTACTTGCTTCTTCGATATTTTCAAATCTGTTTTGGTTGTTCTCTTCATCTCGAGATGTTGCTTCATATTTCGGTTTTTCGTTATTGCCGTCTTTCTCAATCATCTTCTTCATACATGCGTAAACTGCGCCCGGATCAGCTTGGAAGCGCTTGTTCAGTTCTCTCGACTTCTCCTGTTTCATCTTTCTTCTATAAGTTCTCTTTAACTTTCTGAGGACTGATTTTTTCCTCTCCATATAGCTTACCAGCCCCGCTGCCGATATCTTATTACATTCTTTTTCTAGCATTGCCCTATTCTTTCGGCCTTTTTTTGTAATCTTCCTATTTTCTAAAATTCTTTCAAATTCTGCCTTCGCAATTGATATTTTTCTTCTTATTTCGTTTGCCCGCTGCTCGAATTCTTCTTTTAATTTCTGACCTACGTCCTTACGTCTATAATGCTCCTGTGTTCTGCCTTGTTTCTTCCATCCTTTGTATATTAGAAAAGCTATAACTACCCCATACAGAATGCAATTTGCTGGGTCGACTGTACTATTTCGCTCCAAGAGCTCACTAATGGCTTTGTTGATGTTAGCAATATCGGCATCACTTGGTTTTCTCTTTGTTCTTTGGTCAGTCGAGCGTTTCGTAAAGTCTCCGGGGGATTGCACTTCTAATGTAAATATCGCATACGCTTTTTTTAGAATGATTTCTGTTTCGGTGTTACCTGTCAACGTATTTGGTCCCACGGGAGCTTCCATGCTTGGCAAGTTATGTAAATCAAGGTTTTCCGAACTCGGAGCAGATATCGACTGCATTTCGTTATTTATTCGTTCTTCAAAGTCTGTATTTTCTTCTAGTGATTCTGTTTCCCTATAACCCACACTTTCAACTATAGTTTCCCTGACGTTTCCAGTTGTTTTCTGCAGCCTTGCCGCCTGATCTCGTAGGTTTTGGCTAGACAAAAACATGTCTGCATACCCAAGCTCGTCCCACAGTTCTTTCATGATTTTCATATATCCCTTCTTCCTACCGTTTGCATTACGAGGCGGATTTTCAGATGCATTTAGCTGCTTCGCTTTCCTCTTACATTCAAGCAGATCATTGTTCATTTCTTCTGACCATCTCAGTCTTCCCAGAGTACTTGTTGTTACTTGAATTTGATCAGCTTCTTCTCGGTTCTCCATATTAGTAAACAAATTGTGTTGTAAATTTCGCTTCAAGACGCCTTTTTTGTCTTATGAGACAAAATGTAAGGTACCCAAAGGTACGTTTTCCAATTGCTTTGGCGCTTGTTGCTTGGCTGGCCTTCGGTAGACTAGAAACTTCGAAATACATCGGAGCTTCTTCCCGTACGTCCTACCTACTTGCCGCCATATATTTATTATTATTATTATTATTATTATTATTATTATTATTATTATTATTATTATTATTATTATTATTATTATTATTATTCATATTATTATTATTATTCATATTATTATTCTAATTCATATTATTATTATTATTATTATTATTATTCATATTATTATTATTATTATTCATATTATTATTATTATTCATATTATTATTCTAATTCATATTATTATTATTATAATTCATATTATTACTATTATTATTATTATTATCATTATTATTATTACTATTATAATTCATATTATCATTATTATCATTATTATTATTATTATTATAATTCATATTTTTATTATTATTATTATTATTATTATTATTATTACTATTATAATTCATATTATCATTATTATTATTATTATTATTATTATTATCATTATTATTATTATTATCATTATTATTATGATCAGCATTGAGCAGAGCTGCTTAAACGCGCTCTGTACATGTTGTTAGTTTTATCGCCGTTTTCTTACTTGAACCACCGTATATTCCTCAAAATATTATAACTATCAAGCTTGACTAGGATTTGAATAATGATTCGCTCAAGTCTTATCGCTATGCTGGTAATTTGCGCGGTTTGTTCGTTCTGTGGTAAAGAGTTCGTTACGCTCGGCCGACATTCATGGCGTTGTAAACAAAGATTAAATCAAGCTGAACAAAATCGTCGTGGTAACACAGTGAACCAAATGTCAGTTATGCATTCTCCTGTCAAGATTTCAAATACTGACGCCATAAAGTGTTATTGTGGTAAAACATGCAAAGGAACGCGTGGTCTTAAAATGCACCAACGTAGTTGTCGTACAATTCATGGATTAAATGACGAACTACTTATGCACCTATCAATGTTAAGCCCGAGGGGGGGGAGGGCGGGCAACAATAGGGGATTTGAATTTTTGTTGCAATTTTTTGTCAAATATCCCCTGTTTCAGAAGTTCATCCTGGTCAAAACAAATCAAAATACCCCTGTTCTGAGATTCCCTTTTGTTCAAATACCCCTTGTCCCCTGTATAATCATTAAGACTTTAAACATGACATTCAAATGACCCAATAATATAAAGTGATTTGTAAAGAGTATTCCGATTTCAAAAAATTAATAATTCATCAGCAAAAAGAACTTGACTGTTTATTTTAACGTACCTCGGGTAATTCCGCCATCTTTGAACCTTCAAAAACCTCGTGGTGAACATTTGGTTACCAGGCCTCCTCGCCAAAAAAACTGGTCAAATGTCCCTAGGCGGCTCGCGGTAAAAAGCATGTTGTCAAATGTCTTCAACCTCGGGCTGTCATCAATGAGCAAAAGCCCGACCAAAGGGATAGCATCTGCCGTCAAATCCCCTATTGTTGCCCGCCCTCCCCCCCCCTCGGGCTTAACATTGATAGGTGCATTACAGATCTTGAACATCAGTCTACTGAAAATCCTACCAATATTTATACTCATTCTACAGTTGAGGAAATCGATACGAATGCGAACATTGTTAATGATCAGATTTTTCCAGTGTTAAGAAAAGGAATAAATCTTCCCAAAAGTGACGCAAAATGGTCAACGGCTAACACCTATTTCAAATTTGCGCTTCAATTATATGCACCAATCAGAGTACAAGATCTAAATGCAAGCATAACGCAACTTAATAATGTGGTATACAACTATTTTGCTGATAACTTTGGTCATGTTGAGAAGATACCGGATAAAGCCCTAGTGAATAAGTATAAAGATCAAACAGTAAAGGACTTAAAGAAATCTCTAAAACAATTAAAACTCTCAAACGCTGATCCTCATGAAATTAAATACGTATCTCGCACATTGCGTGACAAGCTTCGTAATGCTAGTATAAACAATACCAACGAGACAACTCAAAATCAAGACAAAACTTTCAATCACGACAACTACATTGGTAGAAATTTTTGGGGCTACGTTAAAAATGTCCTGAATAACAACAATTCTTTACTTCCATCATTTACTATGACAGAATGCCTAACCTATTTAAAAAAAACTCTAAATTCAATTAATCCAAGTAAACTGTTTTATATTCCCAGCTGGATTCCAAAGCTATCTGATCCTGTCGTCAATTTTGACCTTGAACCCCCAACCTATCGTCAAATTACAAATATTATTCGCAGGATGAAAGCGTCTGGTTCTCCTTGTCCCCTTGATCAACTTTCAATTATTTGCTTTAAACGATGTCCATTTTTACGCACTTATCTAACCGAAATAATACGTAGCGTCTGGTCTTCTAAATCTGTACCTCATGCTGAATGGAAAATAGCATGTTCTATACTTATCCATAAAAAAGGCAACACAAATGACCCATCCAATTTCCGTCTTATTACTCTAGAAACCATACCATTAAAAGTGCTTACTTCATGTCTCCGCAATGCTATGTTCTCCTTCCTAACGGCTAATAACTTTATTGAACATAAGATTCAAAAAGGCTTCACACCTAATCTGGCTGGCACTTTGGAACACACTGCTCAAATGACAAATATTATCAACCAAGCGAGAATATATAAAACAACGTTCTCTTGTCATCACCCTACTTGACCTCAAAAATGCCTTTGGTGAAGTCCATCATAACCTGATTCAATCTGTCCTCGATTATCATCACATTCACAATCACATCAGTGAAACTATAAAGAGCTTGTATACTGACTTCAATACTGCAATTATAACATCAGAATTCTCTACTCCATTCATAACTGTTGGCCGCGGAGTGCTTCAAGGAGTCACTGTCTTAGTCCTCTACTTTTCAATATGTGCTTAAATACATTTATTCAACACATAAAAGTTGATAAATACCGGCAATTTGGTTTCATCACAAAATTTTTAAACCCAATCCATTGGTTCCAGTTTGCTGATGATGCTGCGGTAATAAGTGGTCAAGATTCAGAAAATCAACATCTTTTAAATAGTTTCTCGATCTGGTGTCAATGGTCCAACATGATTGTTAGAGTTGATAAGTGTAGTACATTTGGTATTAAGAAAAGTCTAACAAAATCAATTCAATATTTACCAAAACTTCTGATTAACAATAAATTGATACCTGCCACTAAAATTGGAGACTCGTTCCGATACTTAGGAAAATACTTTGACTTCAGTATGTCCAACAAAGAGCACAAACAAGAGCTAATCACTCTCCTTGAAGATGTTATGTCTAAAATTGATCTTAAACCTCTACACCCGAAAAACAAACTTCTACTTTATAGTCGTTACCTCTTATCCAAATTCTCCTGGCATTTTACTGTTGCTACCTTATCAAAAACCTGGGTCTCTGAAAATATGGATTCAAAAGTTAACAAATACATACGTAATTGGCTTGAAATACCTGTATCAGGAACTTTAAGTAATGTATACCTTACCAGTAACAGGTTTGGTCTAAATATCTACCCTCCATCTATCAAGTTTACTCAGTGCCAAACAGTTCTTCGTAACGCCTTAAGAAACTCTCCAAATGATTCCATAAAAGATCTCTGGAAATCAACATGTGACCATACAAACATTCAATATGACGTTTACACCTCGACAAAGGAAGTTCTTAAAAGTTTCAACTCCGGACAAGAGAACAAACTTCAGAAACATCTGGTTCTCCAAGGCACCTTCTTCTCTAACGTTATCAAGTTATCACTGTCGAAACTAAACAGCATATGGTCTAAATCTCAATCAAACTTACCAAAGAACATTTATAACTTTGCCAACCGTTACATCAATAACTCTCTTCCCACCCGCAAAAACCTTACTAAATGGGGAATAATGTCGAACTCTGATTGCTCCTTCTGCTTAAACCCTGAAACCCTCCTACATGTAGTTGCTGGATGCCAATCCTACCTTCCACGATTTACATGGAGACATGACTCTGTTCTCAACTTTATTGCAAAAACGCTACAACCTGTCAACAACTCTAATCTCTTCGTTGATCTTCCTGGATATAAGAGCCCATCAATAATAACTGGCGAAATGTATCGCCCAGATGTGCTTCTTTCCATTTACACTGATTGTCTCTATATCCTTGAACTCTCCGTCGGATATGAATCTAATCTCCAAACTAACGTTGATCGCAAAAGAGCAAGATACAGGGATGTAATTACACAGCAAAAGGAACATTTTAAAACTGTCAAATTTGTAAATTTATCAATCAGTTCCTTAGGTGTTTTCCCAAAAGAATGTCGTACCTTTTTGGAGATGTTAAACGATCTAGGTCTTGATAAAAATCACCAAAATTTTTGTATTAAGAAAATAATGTCTATCGCCATTAGAACAACATACTATATATTTTGTTGTAGAAACAAGGCTTGGACAAATCCAGACTTAATGAACATTTGAAGATACATTTTAAATTCAAATTTTTCTATATAGTTGTTAGCAATAAATAGGTTCAAGTAGTCAATTATAAATTACCTTAATTAGTGAGATTTATAATTGTATATATATATATAAAGTATTTCAATAAAGTTTCCATTATTATTATTATTATTATTATTATTATTATTATTATTATTATTATTATTATTATTATAATATCGCGTCAAAATATATCCGAATGTGGCTCGATTTTCCAATTTCCGCAACTCTTAGCAACGTCCTACTTCCTCATAACAAATTCGGCTTCAATATCATTCTCCCATCAACTAAATTTCTTCAATGTCAAACTATATCTCGTAAAGTTTTGAAATCATCACCAAATGATGAGATCAAAAACCTATGGATGGCCACAAGCAATCACAAAAATGTACAATATGACAAGTACAAAAACACAAAAGACGTACTGGACACTATCAGGAAAGAAAATGAAAAAAGGCTTCAAAATCACCTCATTTCACAAGGTGCATTCTTCTCCAATATCATCAAATACTCTACACTCTCGCTCAACTCTATATGGTCCTCGGTCCAAAACAAACTTCCTAAGAATATCTTTAACTTCACCATCCGGTACATAAATAATACGCTCCCAACTCGCAAGAATCTGTTGAAATGGGGAATATCACCAACATCCGACTGCTCTTTCTGCTTGGAACCCGAAACCGTGCTCCACGTCGTCAATGGATGCAAGACATACCTAAACGAAGGACGTTTTACGTGGCAACACGATTCCGTTCTTAACTTCATTGCAACCTCTCTTAAATCTGTACAACACTCTATAAACCTTTATGCTGACCTGGCTTCATCAGTCCATCTGTTATCACCGGAGATAAGTTACGCCCTAATCTTCTGATAACAATCGAAAACAAATACATCTACATACTCGAACTGACTGTTGGATTTGAATATAATCTTCTTACTAATGCAACCCGTAAGAGACATAAATATCTAGAACTTATTAACTAACAGCACAAAAATTATGAAAAAGTAAAATTTATGAATTTATTTATCAGTTCGCTTGGAGTTTTTAATCAGTCAGCTGTAGACTTTATTGAAATGCTGAAAGACCTGAAATTTGACGAACGATGTAGAAAGTACTATACTCAGAAAATTATGAACACTTGCATAAGGACCTCTTACTATATATTTTGTAAACGTAACAAAGAATGGGATGACGACCCGACTTTAATGTCATACTAATATTTTTATACCATATACAGTGTAGTGTTAATTCAAGTAGACATTGGTAAACTACCTGTAAAAGAGAGGTTTATCATTGTAGTATACGTAAATCATAAATAAATGAAGTTTCTATTATTATTATTATTTTTATTATTATTATTATTATTATTATTATTATTATTATTATTATTATTATTATTATTATTGTTGTAATTCATATTATTATTATTATTCATATTATGTTTATTTTTATTGCTACTATAAATTATAATACAAAATTTCACAACTGTCATTACATGGTCACCCGTCGCCGTTGGTCCCCGAGTTTAAACACCATTAATGGTTTAAATAAAAAAATAGCAGTATTTGCGGCCTAAAATGTATCTTTCCTATGCACTTTAATTTATGAATTAGAAGTAAATAAGTTCATCGTCGTGGCCCATTCAAGCCATAGTGAAGAGAGGTTGAGGTGATATAAAGATGCGAGAACCACATCTTGGATTTGATTTTCATTTATAACCATCCCCCCAGAATACTTAAGAAGTTTCGTTTCTAAAGGTAGTGAGTTCCATCATTTAGCCCCCGAAAACTTAAAGCTTTTCTCCATATACTCAGTTTTTGCTTTTGGCAAAATAAGATTAATTTTTCTATCACCGAGATACTATTCTTCAGCATTACTGACGTGAGGAAAAAGCTGCTTCAGATATATTGGAACTTCAGCTCTTAAAATTTTGTACATCATAATACATTTATGTTCTGCTCGTCTTTCAGCAAGAGACAGACAGACGGACAGACAGACAGACAGACAGACAGACAGACAGACAGACAGACAGACAGACAGACAGACAGACAGACAGACAGACAGACAGACAGACAGACAGACAGACAGACAGACAGACAGACAGACAGACAGAAATAGACAGACAGAAATAGACAGACAGAGCAAATGCTAAATTGGCAGGCAAGGGAAAGAAAATGGCATTTCTAAACGATTGTTTTCAACGTATTCGTAGTGTGTTTCCTAAGTAGAATCTTTAATTTTTTAGCTTTTATGAAGTTATTGCCGTGTCCATCCATAATAATTCAACACCAACTAGATCACCAGATACCTATCGTCCTGAAGAACTGACGCACTACCGCAAGGTTAAAGACAACTCTCAATCAACTCCGTATATTGTAGCTTCCTTAAAGGTCAGCGAAGATGAACTCAGTCAGATATTTATCTTGGGAGAATGAGTGAAATATTATACACTTGTTGACTGGCGCCGATGGAAACATCGAGATTACGGACCCAAAGGCTTCAGTGTCACCCAAAGGCTTTAGTCCGTGGGTGACATTGAAGCCTGAGGGCCCATAAAACTCGATGTTTCTCGAGGTAAAAGTCAACAAGCGTTTTGTTATATACCAAAGACTTTTAAAATACAAAATACCAAAACACTTCGAAACTTGTAAAAGGCATTGGGTATGTTGAACAACAGGTGACCATGAATTGACCAATACGATTTCATCTTTGGCAAACTCAATGTTTCCCTCTGACGTCAGCTTTAATCATGTGTTGTTCACGTGAATACACAATGATTATTGCATCAGATCAAGAACTTTGGACTTTTCGGAACATTTTGAAAACAAGAGATGTTTTGAGCTTGTTTGGTACGAAATAGTCCATTTTCCAAAGGAAAGAATATCTATACATATCTTCAAAGAAGGTCTGAAGAAAATTGGGATAAATTTAAAGCTGTTCTTTGTACTTGTTGAGTCTGGTGTATTTGTTCAGTTGAATTGAAATAGTCAAAGTGTTTTGGTAAGTGTTTTTGCCTTTTACAAGTTTCGAAGTGTTTTGGTAAGTCTTTTTGCCTTTTACAAGTTTCAAGTCAGTTTAGTATTTCGTATTTTAAAAGTAATTTGTTATATAACAAAACGCTTGTTGACTTTTGCCTCGAGAAACATCGAGTTTTACGGTCTCTCAGGCTTCAATGTCACCCTCGGGCTAAAGTCCTCGGGTGACATTGAAGCCTTCGGGTCCTTGTTTGTTTATTTGTTTGTTTGCTTGCTTGTTTGTTTGTTTGTTTGTTTGCTTGTTTGTTTGTTTGAAAACCAGGTATTTACAGTGTTGTCTGTATATTTTTAAACTCTTGAGGTAAAACAATGTTGAAATATTGTTTTGTTAGAATAATTTCTATTCAAGTAATTGGAGTCCTCCTGCTGGGACTATTTCTCTGGAAGCTGTTTGCATGAAAAGTATGTTTAGCTGCTAACATTCTAATGTTTGAAATGTTAAATAATTAATTAATTGAATAAATAAAGAAGTTAGTTGATTGCTTGATTGATTCATTGATTGACTCATTTATCCCTTGATTAATTTATTCGTTCGTTCGTTAGTTCGTTTCTTTCTTTCTTCCTGCCTTTCTCCTTCTCCCTTTCCCATTCACTCATTTCTTCCTTCCTTCCTTCCTTCCTTCCTTCCTTCCTTCCTTCCTTCCTTTTCTTTCTAACTTCCTTCCTTCCTTCCTTACTTCCCTCCCTCCCTCCCTCCCTCCCTCCGTCCCTCCCTCCCTCCCTCCCTCCCTCCCTCCCTCCTTCCTTCCTTCGTTCCTTCCTTCCTTCTTTCTTTCTTTCTTTCTTTCTTTCTTTCTTTCTTTCTTTCTTTCTTTCTTTCTTTCTTTCTTTCTTTCTTTCTTTCTTTCTTTCTTTCTTTCTTTCTTTCTTACTTTCTTTCTTTCTTTCTTTCTTTCTTTCTTTCTTTCTTTCTTTCTTTCTTTCTTTCTTTCTTTCTTTCTTTCTTTCTTTCTTTCTTTCTTTCCTACCTTCCTTCCTCCTTCCCATCCTTTTCTTTCTTCCTTCTTTCCTTCCTTCCTTCTTTCTTTCTTTCTTTCTTTCTTTCTTTCTTTCTTTCTTTCTTTCTTTCTTTCTTTCTTTCTTTCTTTCTTCCTTTCTTTTTAGTCCATTTGATCAAACAGTTCTGCTTAATTAACAAAAATAAGGCGATAGGGCCCTAAAGGTAGCCTATCAACCACTTAAACAATCTAACTTAAAATTATTTACAAAATAGTTGTTGCTTTTTAAATTTTTTTTGTCATTTTGAGTCAAAGATAAAAGATAAAAAAGGAAAGTTAAAAGTACTATACAACATTCCAACTAGGCAGTGGAGGTGACGGTGGATTTGAATAGGTTCTTTATCCGGATTGAACCAAACAATACAGCTCTTTGCATAATTTTCATTGCTTTTGTTGCATCAGACTTTCCAAGGTAGCGCACGAGAGTTGATTGCAATTCTTCTGAATACCCTCCAAGGGCATCAACAATGACATTGATTTGCTCAACTTTGTATCCACCATATCGTTCTTTCAATTCCTTGCGAACTTCTTGATATTTTCCTTGCTTCTCAGTAACCTTTATTTGTCTATTGGTGATCCAGGGGCAGCTGAATTCAACAACAGTTTCTTTCTTTCTTTCTTTCTTTCTTTCTTTCTTTCTTTCTTTCTTTCTTTCTTTCTTTCTTTCTTTCTTTCTTTCTTTCTTTCTTTCTTTCTTTCTTTCTTTCTTTCTTTCTTTCTTTCTTTCTTTCTTTCTTTCTTTCTTTCTTTCTTTCTTTCTTTCTTTCTTTCTTTCTTTCTTTCTTTCTTTCTTTCTTTCTTTCTTTCTTTCTTTCTTTCTTTCTTTCTTTCTTTCTTTCTTTCTTTCTTTCTTTCTTTCTTTCTTTCTGTCTGTCTTTCCTTCCTTCCTTCCCTCCCTCCCTCCCTCCCTCCCTCTCTCCCTCCTTCCTTCCTTCCTTCCTTCCTTCCTTCCTTACTTCCTTAGTTCCCTCCCTCCTTCCTTCCTTCCTTGCTTCCTTCCTTCCTTCTTCTCTCTCTTTTTCTCTTGCCCTCTTCCTCCCTTCCTTCCTCCGTTCTCTCTTCTTCCCTTCCTTCTTCCTTTCTATCGTCCTTCCTTCCTTCCTTTCTCCCTTCCTTTCTCTTTTCCTCCCTTCCTTCCTCTCTTCCTCTCTTCCTTCCTCCCTTTCTCTTTTCCTACCTACCTTCCTCCCTCCTTTTCTCTCTTCCTTCCATTCTTCCTTCCTCCCTTCCTCCTTCGTTTGTCCGTCCTTCCAGTATTTAATCAATTCTTACTAATTAGGCGATAATTGCAATAATTTTTCTTTTTAAATTTTTCAGTTGTCACTAAATCTGAATCGGACGATTCGTATGTTCAAAATCTGTAATGTATGCCGTAATATTCATTTCTTTGGCCATTATTCGCTGTTTTGGTTGGTGTAGTAATCAATGTATCAGTGGCGTGCGGTGACCAAAACTGATAGGCAAGCGAACCCCTCTAGGGGGATCTGGGGGCATGCTCCCCCAGAAAATTTTTCAGTTTGAAACCCCCAGGAGTGCACTTCCAGTGATTTCTAACCATCTATGTCTTGTCTTATAATGCACAGCAAAACGTGTTTTGCATCTTCTAGATTATCCGAGAATAAACACTGAAGTTTAGTTATAGCGCACGTTTGCGCGCATTTGAATATTTCTGTAGACTATAGTTCATGCAATTCACATGCTACAAATAAGTGAAATGAACATTACCTTTTGGTTGCTGCGCAATTCACCAACAATATATCACCAACGCCTTGCCTTTCATAACTTTATTTCTGAATTTGGAATGCTGTAACAATGTGTATGGTTTAAAACAACGTGCCTTGTCGCCTATAATTCCCCTGTTTGAAATTGAAAACCCGACTCCTGCTGTCTTGCGTGCGTGTCATTCCTAAGGGCCCAGAGGCAAGTTCATCGTGTGTGTTAGCCAATCAGCTATCAAGCGGTATCCTTAGAAGCGCCGCTTGCTTTTGCTCTATATTCGTCGAATTGGAGGCTCCCAAACCTAACTTAGCGCATGCGTAATTGTTGATTTTAAGCTCTGCATGAAGGCAAGCGCGCTGGCCTTGGTTAATAATCAAGAAATAATCAGAATTAAGCAGGGTTTATCAAGATAAGTCTTCTTAATCCACTTGACTCATCCTAAACAAAACAATCTAACAAGTGTTATGCAAGCACGACATTAAATCGCGTATAAACGGTGGTCTGCATGTTGCCAAAGGCAGAAGATTTAGTTTGATATTGTTTAGAAGCGAACAATTAAGACTAATTTTTTCATTCAGTAAAAATGTTTAGGCAAGCGTCGCTTGCCCACGCTTACATGAGCGCACGCCACTGTAATGTATGCTTGGGTCGTCCGACGCTGCAGCGTTGCGCAAAGGATTCAGTGGTAAATGTTGAATACAAAACATTTAGCGATGGCATTTATGATGAGGTACAAAATCCTAATCCTAAGTCCAACCTGGAAAACATTAATTCCAGCGTTTACGAAGCATTGGATCTTAACAAAAAAGAACACGACCAAAATACTTATCAATCTTTGGTGAAATCAACAGTTTAAAAAGTGCAATCGAAATATAGTAAGGTTAGATATACTGCCGAAACAGAGAACGTCGGAGTCTAACGTTTTGAGCGAAGGCCCTTCGTCAGAGAAACGTTTCTCTCTGACGAAGGGCCTTCGCTCGAAACATTTTACACTCCTACGTTCTCTCTTTCGGTAGTATATCTAACCTTACCATATTTCGATTGTTGTTTCAACACTGCCTACGCAGCACGCTACTTTTCAGTTTAAAAAGAGTTGGTATATTACAAGTAATATTTGACACTTCACTCGATTAAACTGGATATACTAGGTAATTTTGGTGAAGGAAAATTTCTAGTGTAGACCGTTCTCGTGAAAAGTTTAAATCCGTGGGGAAACATGTAAGGGGGGGGGGGGGGTTACAGTTGTTTTAAGGCCAAGTGAGTAGACTAGTAATGTGTTATATAGAAGTCATATAAAGCAGGCATGCATATTAATTACAATACTAAGGGTCTACAGAAAATGCCTCCAACTTGTCTTTACATTTACAACTTGTTTCTAAATAAATCTAACGATATTCTGGCGTGTATCATTCTATGTTCTGGTTTGATTTCGACAAAATTATGTAATTTATGGCTTTTCAGATTACTCTTAAATACTTGCCTCAAAATGCAGGAAATAGTGTTTCGATTCAGAGACCTTTGAAATCCAAAATTTCCTGGGGGAGCATGCCCCCTGACTCCTCTAGGAGATCGAGGTCCCCACCGTTCGTCAAGTAATTGAGCTTGACGAACGTCCAACGAACGTCTGTTATATAACACCAAGCTCGCAAATGTACAACATGCACTACATGTATACGTACAACTTACCATGTCACTTTAACAACAACATTTCATATGCAAACGCTACCACTTAGGGGTACATATGACCGATCTCAGGGAGAAGAAGTTCAAGAATCCCAGCTGTGTTAATGTCTGGGTCCAGTCCTCTCTGCGCGATCAGTGCAGGCAGTGCAAATTAAGCGTCATTTTTTATTCAAAAGCGACGTGTTCTGGGAACGGTTCTTTGTTAATGTTGTGTAAATATGTTTTACTGATTTTATTAAATACTAACTTTGTACAGTAAAGTGTCACGTGATTAATTATAAACACAAATATGCGTCGGATTAATGTGAAACAAGACGCCCGCTAGGCGTTAACTCGGGCTACTGGGCAATGGCATGGCGATGTGGAGAATGAGATTGGTGGAGGAGGACATGTTAGAAAGCTAGTTAGACAGCGCACATTTGTTTTACAAAGAACAATTTTTTATTGACTACTATTATAAACTTAGGGACTGTTCATTATTAATCAGGGGGGGGGGGATGGGTGAGAAATTGCCAAACTTTCTTTTTTTTTTTTCAGGTACCCCCAAGCAAAGTTTAAAAATTTGGTAGCCCCCCTGTTTTTATTTGACATAATTTCAGTGACCCCCCGCCCCCAACCCTTCAAATCCTGACAATAATCTTAAAACTAACCCCACCCACCCTACCTATAAAACCTCAAAATTCAATTACCCCATTAACCCTAAACCTAACCTTAACCCTAAATATAACCTTCTTAACTCCAACCTTAATTCCCACCCGACCCGCACATTAAACCAATTGTCACCTTAACCTTCTCCTTAATCTCAATCATAATTATTACCCTAACACCTTAAACCTTAAACTATTAACCATTCTCCACTACTATTCACCAACACAATACACCAAGGATGGTAAGTCACAACCAGGATCTAAATACCTGAGCCTTATGGTTTACTTTTACTTTACATTTTACAAAACAACACAAAATAATTCCAATTAAAGGCTTTTCTGAATGATTTATCCCAATAAGAAATGTTTGTTTGTATAATAATGTTGATCATCAAAGACTCTTATCCTTGTTTAATACAAAAACTTTATGCCCCCCCCCCCCTTAAGAATTTATAAATTATTTCAGGGTCCCCCCAAAAGAAGTAGCAAAAATTTCAGGTCCCCCCCCATTTTCTCACCCATCCCCCCCCCCCTCCAATAAATAATGAACGGTCCCTTACATGCATGGACAACCTAGATTGGGACAACATAGAATTCATATACATAGCCATCATGACATTGCTTTAACTATATCTCGAACTATATGTATGTTATTGTGACATTTTGTGTACATATTACACTTTAATATTTTAGTTATTGTTAATAAACTGTTCAGATGGTGTTCACAGATCTCACATAACAATATCTGAAGTCATTCATTTTAAAGGCCGCATTATGTTTAGCATCAACAGCACATATCGTTCTGTTCTGGGAGAGGGTTGAGAGGGGCAGGGATTTAAGGGAGGCAGGTACCCTCTCCTCCAGAACAGAATGCCTGCTATGGAGGCTACTTTTTGTCATGCGAATAATACATGTTTGAACTCTTGTTTACTTTTCAATCAGACTTTTGTTTTTTAACTTTGTGGTAGCTGAAATTTTATTGAAAAGAGTCGAAGAGTCTGATTTTGGCAGTAAATAACAGTATAATCATTATAGTCGGCTAACCAGACTGAACACATAATTTCTTTATGCAAGAAAATAATCTAAACTAATATCTAAACAAAAACATGTTGTGCTCTAACTCAAGACAGGGGAAAATTTGACAAAGATTGCCTACCAGGTAGTGGGTGCTCTGCAGTGGGGCTTATCGACACAAAAAAAAATTGAAAATGTCAAATGCCCCTGGGTATGCCCTCCCTCCCTCAGGTCGGGCAAAACATTGATTCAGTTTCAGATTGGGATTATACATTTCCCTCGTTCAGTCGTTCTTTAAAATCACGTGATTAACTTCATTACAACTAGTGATCACAAACAACGCCCATTGACAATTTGAAACTTTGACTGCATGATAAAAAATCTAAAACAACCAGATCTCAAAACACAATTTGTGAATAGACAATGAATAGTATAAACTAGTATTAAAATGCATGTACCATAGGATTGTGTTTATTTTGTATAAACTGGCACCACAATAAAGAATGCAAGTAAAAACAAGTAAACAACTGAGAAACAGTGAAATGTCTTTCAAATATTCAAAAACATCGATAAAATGGCAATAAAACCTTCGTTCAAAAGAGACAACCACTGATCATCTGGAGACAACTCGGCCAAACCTCGGTTTTGCAATTATTAAACATGACTGTTCTCTGACGTCCTTCACTCCTTCAGTTTAAAGTTTCCAATTATTTTTAATACACATTGATTCGCTGACAGTCCGACTACTCTGACATCTTTGTTTGAGACGACTGCTGTGTAGTGTGCCAAGAAATGGTTTAGCAAAGAGAAAGGCTAATTTGTGCTAAATTAGCATAATTTAGCTTTATTTCAAAAGTTAAACTGGTGTACCAAAACATTGAAATGGTCGTCATACTGGTGTACCAAAACAATGAGATGGTGGCCATACTGGAGTACCAAAACATTGAGATGGTGGCCATACTGATGAACCAAAACAATGAGATGGTGGCCATACTGGTGTACCAAAACATTGATTTGGCGGCCATACTGGTCTGCCAAAACATTGAAATGGTGGCCACACTGGTGTACCAAAACAATGAAATAGTGGCCATACTGGTGTACCAAAACATTGAAATGCTGGCCATACTGGTGTACCAAAACATTGAAATGGTGGCCACACTGGTGTGCCAAAACAATAAAATAGTGGCCATACTGGTGTACCAAAACATTGAAATGGTGGCCACACTGGTGTACCAAAACAATAAAATAGTGGCCATACTGGTGTACCAAAACATTGAAATAGTGGCCATATTGGTGTACCAAAACAATAAAATAGTGGCCACACTGGTGTACCAAAACAATAAAATAGTGGCCATACTGGTGTACCAAAACAATAAAATTGTGGCCATACTGGTGTACCAAAACATTGAAATGGTGGCCACACTGGTCTACCAAAACATTGAAATGGTGGCCATACTGGTGTACCAAAACATTGAAATGGTTGTCATACTGTTGTACCAAAACATTGAGATGGTGGTCATACTGGTGAACCAAAACATTGAAATGGTTGGGCCATATTGGTGTACCCAAACAATAACACACACTTGATGAAAGTACAGTAATATATAAACTGTTTAATAACATCGAATTTTGTGCAAGACATCAGTACAATAATAAACAATACAAGCAAAAATAAAGCAAAATACTGCTTACATACAGCATTTACAGACACAAGTCAGTTCAGCTAAATGACAACTTCGATAAAGATGTAAAACACAGCATGTTTACCTTTCACTTGCAAGTTGGCTTTATCAACTTTCTTTGTTCTTTGATTTACAGCACTTGAGCAACATTTTTCAGCACAATTTAATTAATAACACATGTATTAAAATTGATCGAGAACACATTGATCGAGAATTTTCGTATAAAGTTTGATCGAGTACTACACATTTTCAGCGTACGGTTATCGAGATCGCGGACCAACCTAGGTCTACTATAGTATAAAAAGCATTGCGAGCGTGTTTATCATTAAAACACAAATTAACTTCGAACAACACAACCAAAGGCGTCAGGAGAAGCAAAAAACTCGCCACTCCTGCATGAAAATCCGCCATGATGAAACATCAGCATTTGAGCTGTGACGTCAGAAGTGCCGTTTGGCGACACAAAAAAAAAAATAGGCACGCGCTAGCGTGCATGTGTCTACTGCATATATCATCATGACATCATTATATCAACAAATGTTTTCATGAAATGACGATTATACTAACCCTTTCCCCAACCAAAGAAATTACTGAACAATAAAAGTAACCCTAATCCAAACCTTAACCCGAAAAGCAGAAAAAATAAATGACAAAATGGTGTCATGTCAGTTTGACAGATGGAAACTAGTATTTACCATAGTGGAACATAGTCATCGTAGCTAGAATCTTTGGGTCACATCCGAATACTTCGGTAATGGCCGTTTGCTGTCATTTACTGTATTCGTGATATAAATGTTTTTCACAAAAAGACTTTTTACCGGTGGGTATTTTTAGGATTTTTAGGCTTAGTTTTTCTAAGTTAACCCTTTGTTGCATGACCCCTTTATCCTCGATGGATTTTGATGCCATTTGTTTGGGGTCCAATCGGAGGAAAAACAGTCACATTTTGCCAACTTCTACTAACTAGGGTGGGGCCTGGTTACAATTGTAACCCCCATGCATGCCCAGAACACCAGTGGCAAAAAATAGAGGCGAATTGAATAAATGGTTTATTTGCCAAAACCAAACTATTTACAAAATAAAGAAAAATACAAGTTGGTGAGGAGACCTCAAGAGGCTAAAGGTCACCTCGTTCACAGAATTAAAGTTCAAATAATTAGATATCTAAAGTAAATTGAAAAGAATTGTTTAAAAAATTGTTTTTGGACATGTTCAAAGGAAGGAATTTTTGAGACCTCAAAAACCAAGTTTGTGCTAAGAGACCTCCTCATTTACAACAGAGTACAGTTTACCATAACAATTAACATTGTTAAACAGCTAGCTCTGATGTTATGACCATGTTCAACTATATTCAAATATAATAATTAAATAGGTAATCACATAATTGTTTCTCAAAAGAAGAGATAGTGTTTATAGCACTAATAGCAGTAATATATAATGGTAAGGAATTAAAAATATAGAGGCAAAAACAACAAAGTTAAAAGCAAAATTACATTATTTACAAACAGAACGAAAATAACAGAACAGTACTTAGCTATATTACATTGGTAGTTTCGGTATTTACATAGATATAGAGAAAATCTTAGTTTGTATCAACATAAGTAGCAATTTTTCGTTTAAAGCTTGAAAAGGATTTACTATCTCTTATGTTTGATGGTAAGGAATTCCATATTGAGGCGCCATCAAACATAAGACTTTTCATATTGTTTGTTCATGGTTGTGGCAAACACACTTTAGAAGAACTGTCACGAAGATTGTGACTTAAGACGTCTTGCCTGAAAATAAATAGTTTGTTCAGACATTCTGGCCCCATATTGTTTAATATCTTAAACATGATTTTAGCTTTTGCCTTTTCCCATTTAAAGCAGTTTCTTGGCTAACTTCATTGGGTAAATCTGCTATAATACGAGCAGCCCTGTTGTGATGTTTTGTAAACGTGTAGACTGGGTTTCACCAAACACATTCCAAACTTCACAACAGTAATTAAAGTATGGTTGTATTATAGCATTATATACTGATAAAAGTGTTTTCCTGTCAACAAATTATTTTATTCTTTTATATCTATCTGCGTTACTTTAAGTTTTTGGCTTGTATATGTTCTATAGCATGTTTATAACTTTGTTACATGCTGATATTTTTTATATGAATGTTGTGAAATACTTTTATTAAACTATGAAAGCAAATAAACAGACTCACCTTCTCCTCGTTCGTGCCGCCATCTTGGAAAAGCTTGATTCCGTTTCTATATATCTCCACGTAAATAGCGCCTGAGTCGCCTGACCGAACTCTTGGTTAGTGGCTCGATAAACAAAAAAGAATTAATACTTTATTGTGCACGGTTTTGAGCAAACGAACAAAATACGTTTGACGACCTCGACACCTCGTGGGTAGAAGTTAGATGGGATGACTCTCTAGGACCTTTTCCGAAGGCTGCGCCAAGTGACGTATTGAACCTTACTGCGCATCCCACAAGCTTTGGAAATGGCTGTGGACCATAAATTGAGGATTTTATTAGGGGTGGTCGGAGGCGACGGGCAGGACAGAAAACCCATCGCTTTTCAGGTTAGGGTTAGGGGTTCATTTAGGGGGACTACTGGTTAGGGTTAGGGGGGTGTTGGGTTTTGCTTTCATTAAAAACCATACTTTACAAGGCTACATCTTCGGAAAAGGTCCCAGAGAGTCATCCCATCTAACCTCTTCCCACCTCGTGAGCAAAACAAAATGGTGACCTTTCGGGCCAGTTTCGGCGAACTTTCGTCGCGTTCCGTTCCTTTGTGACGTAGTGATACAAGCAAACTCAACAGCTCATGGCATAGTGTGCTACTGCGCATGCGCAGTAGACACAAAAATAACAGAGCCAAAACCTAGACTCGTCTACCTGCGGTAGCCCCAACCTCTTACCCAGGGTCTTACCTCCGCTCTCCCGCCCCCAGCGGTGGGCGGGGGCTGGGGAGCGGAGGTAAGACCCTGGGTACGAGGTTGCGGTAGCCCGAGTAATAGGGACTTTAAGATTCGCTACGGCACGGCGGTACTACGGCGACTTTGACCGAGAGGGACTGGGGTGACTACGGCGTTTTCCCGCGAAACTCGAATGATTAAGATGTGTGGCTGGTACGGCGACATCGCCATATTGAACAAAATGTAAGCAAATTTTCGCTGAGCTAGTTTTGGTGGTTTTCTTTAAAAAATGGGCTCGTTTAAAGATACCAGGGACTTTATACTTCTATCCTACAGTATGAATATCCTAACAGATGATGAATTTCTTGTACTATTTGATATGTACAGTTCTCCAAACTTGGATTTGCCATATGATTCCTTTCCCAAGTTTAACCTGGACGAGTTACACGAAGACGAATGTTTATCCCAGTTTCGTTTTAAAAAAGCGGACATACCTGTACTTGCTCAAGCTCTCCAAATTCCTCCTATAATAAGAACTTACCTGGGAAGTGTGTGTGATGGAATAGAAGGCCTGTGCATGCTTTTGAAGCGGATGTGTTACCCTTGTCGCTACAGCGATATGGTTGCCTTATTTGCCAAGCCCGTGCCTGTTATCAGCATGATAACTAATGAGGTGTTAGAACTTGTTTACGAAACACATAGTCAACGCATTCTACAGTGGAATCATGCATTGCTGAGCCCTCCAAAACTTGAAGGGTGTGCCAATGCTGTAAAAAGGAAAGGAGCACCACTTCATAATTGCTCTGGCTCTGTTGATGGAACCGTTCGTCCCAGTTCCAAGCCAGGCAAGAATCAGAGAATACTCTACAATGGACACAAACGTGTCCATGCAATCAAGTTTCAGTCAGTTGTCACCCCAAATGGAATGATTGCAAATATGTTTGGACCTGTTGGTGAGTATGGGTTGAGAGAAATTACATAAATCAATGGAAGATGAATAAATATACATTAACAAATAACAATAAATTAGTCCCAACATAAAGCATTCATAATTTTCATATATTGTTGTTTGTTTTTAGAGGGGCGCAAACATGATGCAGGAATGTTGGCCGATTCCCATTTGGCTCAAGATCTACACCAGTTTGCCTATTCACCTGATGGGCACCCAATGTGTATATATGGTGATCCCACATATCATCTGCGGGTTCACATTCAAGCTCCATTCAGGAATGCTATTTTGACCCCTCAGATGCAAGAAAATAATACTGCCATGAGCTCAGTGAGAATATCAGTGGAGTGGTTATTTGGAGATATTGTCAATTATTTCAAATTTTTAGATTTAAAAAAAAATTTAAAACTTGGTCTGAGCAGTGTAGGGAAAATGTATATTGTATCTGCAATTCTGCAAAATAGCCTCACTTGTTTCTATGGAAACCTAACATCACAATATTTTGACTGTGGCACCCCAAGTATTTTTGAGTACTTTGCTTAGTACACTATCAAAACTTGTTTCTTTTTAAACACTTATCATTATAACATTGTAAGTATGAACAATAATTATAATTATTATACCTTCAAACTTTATTAAATGTTTTGAATGTATAAAAAAACAATTATTGGATTTGGCATATGCATGATATCAAGATTTATCCAGACTTCGGTCATTGTTGTCTACCTCAGCCTTCGGCACATAACATTGACCTTGGTCTGGATAATTCTTGATATCTTGCTCAGCCTCATCCAATAATTGTTTATAAACATCTAATTTTTCTGAGAATTTTACTTCACAATGTAAACACTGACATTAGAACCATGTATAATGGGCCACTAGTAGTGTACTAATATATATATGTTATTTACCGGCTGGGAGGTCCGTATAGAAAAATATTTGCCCGAGGTCTTAAAAAAGGCCCGAGGCCGCAGGCCGAGGGACATTTTTGAGACCGAGGGCAAATATTTTTCAATACGGACCGACCAAAACGGTAAATAACTTATTTATTTTTTTGTTACATAATTAGAGAAATTAACATAATCAATTAAGTTGCGTAATCGAGATGACGTTCACGTGATATTCAAAAGTCCAAAGTTAATCGTTCGAGAGTAAACAACGGCTGCCGACATGCAGTCTTACAGGGAAGCTTGGAACCTTTTTTGTCATAAAAAAAAACATTCAAAACTCGAAGATCAAGTTACGAAGGGTAGTCAAAATGCAGTCCAAGAGTTTTTAAAGTTTAGTTGATAAAGATTCTTCGTCGTTCTTCTTCGTCGCTTGCTCGTTTTTGGCTGTTCGCTTGGAAAGTCGCTTTCAATATTTGGCTGACTGCATGAAAATTGAAAGTGTCGTCCTCGAGTTTGAAGACGAAAATGCTTGTCAGTAAGCCATTTGTAATTTCAAGTTTCAAGGATATGAGACGATGAGGTTGGCATGTGGAAAATGTTTGGCTAAAAGGTAATAGACTTGTAGCGGTTTTGTTGTAATGAGTATAGTGGTTGGATAACAGAAGAAAGACAGTTTAGTGTCAAAAGGTTTCACTGAGCTTTTCTATCTTAATCTCGTGGTATGATTTTTTATATATATTTCTATATAGTTTCATTTAGTGATTCAAAATACTGTGTTCACAAGCTTATGTATGTTTTTCCTACCGTTTTAAACTGTTTTCTTTATAAATGTCAACTCGTAAATTTTGCTTTGTCACAGTTTTCCCAGCGTTTCTTTTAAAATTCGCTGTTTACACATGAAGTTGTCAAAACCATTTGGATAATAAAACTCATTTGCATCCCCGTAGCTCTCTGTTGAATTTATTTTTTCTGTGGCAAGCGAAATAGTTATGAAATAGTTATGAATTTTAAAATTAAATTTAGGATTCCGTGACCGTGGTCAGATATCGTAAAAAACTGCCCACTCACGCAGCCAATCAAATTGCAGCATTACCTAGGATTCCGCCCGCTCACGATTGATAAAAAAATAAAAACAATGTAACATAAAATGTAATATAAACAATGCAATAAATCATATAATAAGCTCCAAGTTTAGCTTAACATATTTTTGTTTTTTGTGTTGGTTTTTTAATTCTGCACCCTCTATTAAGCGAAGGCAATATTATAGAGATCGTATCAAAAACAACATGTACTACATCCTAAAACATATAAATTGATCAAGAAATACTTTTTCCAGTTATATGAAGTTGTACTTCAGAAACACAAACTAACATGCAAAAACTAAAACACTGGTAAAAGTATGTTAACATATGCTAAAGTACATGTACTGTATTTAAAAAAAGTACCCAAGGTAAAACCTTAATTTTTTTATACCATTTTTTCAAGCAATGCCATAATTGATCTGTTCTGCTGTGCCATCAATATTTGAATATTTTGACTCTGCTGTTGATGTTGCTCTAGCGGTGTTTGCATAGCTTTCATCATTACCTCAAACTGGTTGGCCTTGTCTTGTTGCTCTTTTTTATTTAATTCAACCTCTTGATCACGGATAGTCATTTCTCTTTCACTCTTTTCCTTTAAAAATTCAATTGCATCAGATCCACTCCTTCTTTTTCTCTTTGGCTTTGATGTATGGTCTTCCATGCCTTGTTTTCGTTTCATTGTCTGTCCCACTCGTTCAAGGGCCACTTTTCGAATATCTTCTGCAGTTACTTTCTCCATCTCTTTCTTTTTACTTTCATCACTTCTAGATTCCTCTGCCACTTTCTCTCTTTCACAAATCTCTTCTAATAAAACATCAAGCTCATCTTGCTCAGGGGATATACCTGAAGCCTTCTGTTCTTCTTTTTCTTTCTCTTTGAATCTTGTTTGGAGAAGAGCAAAACGCTCCCTTACCCCTCTCTGAGAAAGATTTGGTTTGTAGTTTACTTCTTGATTAGTTTTTAGCGATGCTGCTATGTCAGTCCACATTTTCCCTATTTCATTGCTGCCTTTCTTATAGTTACAAGCCTCCATTGCCAATACCTCCCTGGCTAACAAAATATCATGCTGTTTACTCCATTGCATAGAATTCCTGATAAAAGAAGTCAGATTTTAAATAACAACCTTGAAATATCTGATATCAAATTACTTTTTTACCGTTACTGTTGATTGATAGATAAGGCATTAAACTTTAAATGTAAACGACAAATGTAAACAATACAGGAAGCAAACACACAATGTCCCAAAAGAACTTGGTCTGTATACAGTCCAGGACAAAAGATTTTTTCAAAATATATAAGTTTATACGTTGTAGGTCTTGTTTTGTTCAATGTTTGTCAACATTTGATTTAGATATTCGTACAGAAGAAAACAGAAACTGTCATTTAATGTGTTTGACCGAAACCTTTTGTCCAGGACAGTATTTAGTATATATTTGCACTATCGTTGATATCCACTACAATGGCAATGCTACATAATTATTCAGAACTTGACATTCAAAGTCGAACGAGTAGGTTCTCCATTGAATAGCAATTCTCCATTGCTTTTAATATATTTTGTTAAATTGTAATCTCTTATTCATATACCAAGGAAAACAATGAGAAAGCATTACAATTACAAGACAATTGTTTTAAGTACTTAAATCTTATGTTTAGATACTTACAATTTCTTTTTTTCTTCCATTTCTTCTCACATTCCCAATAGTACGTGAAAATGAAATTTCGCCGTAGCAGACAACTCGAATACGGCAGGATTGATCACCGTGAACGACGCCGGTGACGTCACCGGAAGTGATTTCTACTTCCTGCCGCCGTATTACCGCCGCGCCGTAGCGAATCTTAAAGTCCCTAATTACAAATATGCCCAGCCGGAAAGGAAAAGCGTGTTCTTGTACATCGTTTTTGTGTTAATGTGTTAGCTATGAAGGTCTAATACAACAATCAAACTTCGAATATTGACTTTATTAGGTATATCTCCAAGAAATATGGCAGGAAAGAGAAATTTTGACGAATATTGTACGAATTATGTACATTAAAATCATTAAATCGACCTAAATGACACTTTGGAAGTTTGAACACTATAGTTGGGAACATATTCTACCACTACAACGCAAAATGAGTATTTTTGTACAAAGAGAACCTTTCCGGCAGAGCCTCCAAAATTTGGTGTTCAAACTCGCTAGGACATAGCAGAGGTTTATCAAATGCGCCTTTCCCCCAAAACCATCCCGACAAATTTAATAATAAAGTGTTCTATTTTTAGCGCGCTATGTAATTGACAGTTTGGGCTTCTCGCTTTAAAAGCGAGTAACTCTTGAACCACATCTGGGCCACTTCTAATTTTTCTCGGGCCGGCAATAAGATAGAATGAGCTTCAATTTGATATATAGGAAAGCCGTTAAAAATAACAGAAGCCATCGGAATTTCCCACTGATCTCTATAAAAGGACTGGATAGAGCATCTATTGTTGAGGAATTGATGCCGGAAGTGAGCGTGGCGGCCATCTTACTAGGACCCACTTGGGTCCTAAACAATATGGCGTACAGTACATAGTAACATATTCCCAGTGGTCTGCTCCCCACACAATACCTTGAGCGGAAGGGAATTAAGAATGGGGCTAAGATCATTTTTCCGCCCAAGGTGTAGAAGTTTCAGGACGGAGAGGCTTGCTGTGTGTTGCAGCTGAGGGGAGGCGGGCGGGAAAAAATCCTATAACAGCTAACGTTGTTCCTTCTCCGTGCGAATCGGTGAAATGGCCAAAAACCTAACCCGTGGAGCAGAGGAGGTTGGACAGCAGCCGCAAAGCATCATGGTCCTAACGCTAAAATTGATAAATTATTGATTCATTTGCATCTGACCGCCGACGAGGAATGAACCCTGCCCAGTGGACTAGATGCGCAAAAACTTTTGAAAACTCGTCACAGTTGATCCAGAATTGATAAATCTGATGGTCAGAAAAATACGAGAACAATTCGTGGTTATCATAGACAATTAATATGATCAGATTGTGCTTTATTTGGCGTATATTCGTGACAATGGCGGATGGGCATTCAAGATAGTTTTCAAGGACTACTCAAGTTCCTTCGGATTCGACGCATTTTATGTTACAAATAATGGAACAAATCAGAAACGAATTAGATGTTTACAACAAAGAAGGATTTGGTTGTGCTGTGCAACGTGTGATTCGTTACAACTGGAGAAAAGCGTGAGGTGAGAAATCAACATTATTTGTTGTTTAGTGGTTAATGATTTCCCTCTCAAATTTTTCCTATTCTATAACCTTATGATGCATTTTCCGTGGTTTAATGTTTTGCATTCTGCAGTATTACTGTAAACTTCTATAACTGTTGTGTGTAGCAATTATCTGGGTCAATTAGATACAACTATCATCCTTGGGGGTTCCACCCCCCCCCCCCCCCGATTTTTTAACAAACAGTCTTGTTTCCTTTTATACTTACTGTAACTTGTATCCCAAATTTTATAAAATTGTGAATAAAGCTAGCTTAAAATTTATTATTCAATAACAATCTTGTATTTTTCTTTATAATTAAGGTGAATTAAAAATCGAGATAATTTATTGGATTACCTCCAGCATCTATTGATAAACTTGGTATAACTGGTCAAATATTTATATTTTATCAAATAAAATTTCCTTTATCCTCAATATATATGTAAATAAGGAACTTGAATAAAATTAAAATGTTTTGTCTCATTATTGATCTTGGTTACTTCTAAAGCACTACTGTATTGACACTGATACAGGTATTCAATCAGGGGCATTGTTAACATTGGTTCAACATTTTTGCAGTGAAGCAACCCCCCTGCCAAGAAAACATCAACTTTGGCACATTTATTAGAGAGGGCATCAGAAAAGTTACTGTATTAAGGTAGACATGTGAATGAACTATAATACAGACAAAGTCCAGTGCAAGGGTACCGGTGTTAGACATATATAGTTCACTGTTTATCCGTATGTACATGCAGTAGCCAGTAGCACTCAAAGGCAAAGGGATGAATAATATCCAGGCATCTAATTAGGCTTTGGGACCCAGCATTTGGATTGTATAATATGCAAGATAATACTTCTATGTTAAAATTTTATTAGTTATGTCCACAATTATTATGCATTGCCTTATATAATTATACAACATGACAACGATGATGCAAAACTTCAAACTACATATTATTTGAATGTTATTTAGTAAAAGAGAATCCATCAATTTATCATTGTAAAAATCCTGTTTAGATTGGTGCTCGTGCATGGGCACTTAGTCTGAACACCACCAAAGTTGGTTCTTCCAACACTGACAGTCATCTGTATGTACTGTATCTCTTCACTTCCTGTAAAAAATACGATGTGAGATGGAGTTATTAACACTTTCATGTCTTAAGAGTTGACTGTACAGCCTACAAACCAAGGGGTGGACACAGGGGCACATGACACCACCCCACCCCCACCCACTTGGTTAGAGTCCCCCTTTTGCAACAAAAAAGCCCTTTATCAGAAGACATGTGCCTCAAGGGTGGTTTTGAAGCTCTGCCCTGATACAAGGTACTTTTGAAAGTACATTTCCCCCACCCCCATCAGCTTGCTTCCTAAATCAATGACTCAGTTGAAATGGACAACTGTGACAAAAGGGATAATAAATATTTGTATACTGAAAAACAATACAAACAATAACAAATTATAACAAATTAGCAAAAAATAAAAAAATACTACAACTACAATATATTATTCACAATAATAAACTACAAATAATCCACACATCAATTTTAATAATCATACTGCTGTCATGGAACACAATGTTATTTAATATATAAAAAATATCTATACATATCAGGCCTGTATACATATATAGCAGATCTTTAAGAAAGTTCAGTACATTATGTAATAATATTTACAGAATGTATAAATGTATGTAGGCCTGGTATGTAAACAATTTTTCCAGAATGATGGTGTTTTTATACAGCGAGGTCAAGCGTTTTGGACCATAAAAACAGACAAATACCAAATTTTACCCTTTAATAATTGTCCACCGCTCATTTTACACTTACTTTAAAGAATAAAGCTCGAAATATTAGGAAACTTCCAAAATTCTTGAGAAAAAAACAAGTTTTAGTGGCGAAGGGCTCTCTTAAATTATTAGGCGCCATCTTAGCAAAAGCCGAAATACCATGGTCAGTTCAACGGCGAATATGTCGAAAACAGTGAGTGGGTCACCGGGGGTCGTCCTGTTAGAATCAAAGAATAGACATTTCTCCAACTTACTACGCAAAAATTAGAGAATTCGAACCGTTGGAATTCGAGATTTTTTGGTTTGAAGATTGTTGACAAACCGGAAGTGGGGTCGTCGCTTTAGACCAAATGGCTTACATAAATGGTCAAAATAAAGTAGAAAAATACATTTACCTTGCAAAATCCTGCAGATATGGATAGTCCAACAATATATCAATCGATATCGTTGCTTTTTTAAAGAAAAAAATGAATAACAATAGCGTAATATTCGGCATTTCCAAGTCCAATGCAAAATTTTCATTTCGAGAACGATGAGAAAATGAAGCCAATTCATTGGTCGAGAAATTCACGTGACAATCACGTGACAGCTGTCCGGCCTCCTCTGCCCGTGGAGCAAATTTAAATGATTTTGCAGTCCCCAGGGCTTTCATTCATGAATGAAGTTAACCAAGATTAATTAAATTAGCTCAATTCCCTCCCCCCCGGCACTATGTGAGAAACATCCCACTGAGAATACGAGTGGAAAGCAGTTTAACGACGTTTTCGCCAAATTCGGGAAGTTTGCGAAGATTTACCACCGAATTAAGGTTCGTAATCTTATTTTATATAATAATTAAGTGTTTTCAACTCTTTATTCCTTTTACAAAGGCTTTTTTTTGCGAAAGATACCTGCCCATGTATTTGCTTCACGAATCACGGTATTAACAAAATAGTCGGTAAACAAAATGTCTTCCAAGTCCGCATGTGTTACTTGTTTCTCTCTTTATTTTGTAGTATAAACGCCGTATTATTAAATGGTTTACTGTGATGGGTTGCCTTTAAGTTTTGATTGATTTATTGCCGATTATAAAATCCAAATGGGAATTAAAATTTGGAAAGGTTTTAGCATAAAACCTTATACATGCAATTTATATAACTTAGTAAAAATCTTTAACGTGAACGCATAAATTCAGTGAGATATTAATTATAAGTTGTCTTTTTGAATTAGTATTTTAATTTGGACCCTTGATTTTACTAACTGGTCAATGACTCATATTTGACCATAAATTAGATGCTTGAGTTAATACTATACTGTCTAATCTGCTAGGCTAATGGCAAGACTTGGCATTAGTATTGCTTCTAATTTTTAAATAACCAAAGGTAAGTTTGTGCTACTTCAAACGGTTCAGAGGTTCACATGGTTTTCTAATGTAGTATTTTCAGTTTGACTCTTTCAATCACCACTTGGGCAGCATGTGTGCTTTTCTATTTGTCAGTTTGCTACACTTGCTTATCTAGTTCAATAGTTCAGCATATCTCACTAGTCATCAAAACTTGCTGCAAGTGATCTTTGCGCTATCATCTTAGTAGACTGTAATCTTTAGTTTATTACCAGTTTACAGGTTATGCACATACATGTTATTGGCTTGACTTTAGTATCAGATTTTAATACATGTATGTATTTTATTTTGTAGTCCAGTAGCTCAGGTGTTAATCTGGATACAGATTGTAACCCTATGTAATATTTTCTCTGTTATTGTAATAGTTATTGCTGTTAAATGATTAGAGAGATTTCAAAAGTGATCACAAGGTTCAGGGTTCAGTTGATTTTTGTTAATACTGTATATATTAAAAGCTTCTATATGTGGAGTTGCATTTCTATAATTTTAAGTAAATATTTTTAAATATTTAGTTTTTTACCACAATTAGCATTACTTGTCTTCCAAAGAACACTATAGTAACTGACTTTTTAACTGGGTTTTTACCACAAAGGTTGGCTGTGGTTTCCTTCTCAAGATGGTAAACCCAAATTTTGCTGTACTGAGTCCATTGCGTGCATTTGATAAGGGCAAAAGTCCCCAAAACATAGAGTTTATATTGACAAGAGAATTCTATGATGGGATTATGAGAAGCCCTGAACATCAAGATGTGTCATCGAAAGTAGCTTCAACTGAAACAAGAGAATTAATGATAATGTATTTACAAATATAGAAATATTAAAAATAGATTATGTAAATGATTCTTGTTGTATTGTTGTGAATATTTATTTGCAGGTGGCTATTAATCCTACCAGTCAATACAGGAAATTACATTTCATTAATGTAATAATAAACTTGCAGAGTGTCTGGGATACTGTTAGAGTTTTAGTTGGCATCCCAGACACTCTGCAGAAATGGTAATATCAACAGGTGCATTTACTTGTAAAAAATGTAAAGTTTAGCTGGTTTTCATTGAAAAGCCGACCATTTAAGCTAAAGTTATGATTCAACTTTAGTGGTCAAAAAGACAAGTCATAATTTATAATATCTCACTATTATTTATGCCTCCATGAAGGCCTTTATTGTATAAATTGCATTGCAAGCTAATTTATTTCTATAGACCCATGTGAGTACAAAGCCATAAAAAAAAAAAACCCACTTCTGATGGCAACAAAGTTATCTAAAGAAACATATAAGGTGGCAAATGAACTATAAGGTTTTATGCTAGAATGAGAATTAAAATTTGGAAAAGTTCTAGCCTAGAACTTTCCCAAATTTGAATTCTCATTTGGATTACTCGGCAATAAATCAATCAAAAACTCGGCAATAAACCATTTAATAATACTCGAAATATAGTAACTTAGGTTAGCCGTTTACTGCCGAAAGAGAGAACGTAGGAATCTAACGTTTCGAGCGATTAGATTCCTGATATATAGGAAAGCCGGATAAAGATAACAGAAGCCATCGAAATCCCCCCAACCAAGGACTTATAAGTCGGCAATTCTATTTTCGGCGCGCTGTAATTGACAGTTTGGGCATCTCGCTTTAAAAGAGAATAATTCTTAAATCAGATCTGGGCCACTTCTAATTTTTCTTGGGCCAGCAAGAAGATAGAATGAGCTTCAATTTGATATATAGGAAAGCCATTAAAAAATAACAGAAGCCATCGAAATGTTCCCCCAAAAAGTCATGTCGGCAACAAGTGAATTTGGCTCGCTGTGCAATTGACAGTTTTGGTGCTTCGCTTTAAAAGCTAATAACTTTTGAACCAGATCTGGGCCACTTCTAGTGTTTCTTGGGCCAGCGAGACGATAGAACGAGCTTCATTTTGATATATAGCAAAGCCATTAAAAAATAACAGAAGTCATCGTATTTTTTCCCCCCAAGGCCGTCCCGACGAATTTAATAATAGTGACTAATTAAGTGTTCTATTTTTTGAGCGCTGTGTAATTGACAGTTTTGGCGCCTCGCTTTGAAAGCTAATATATTTTGAACAAGATCAGGGCCACTTCTAGTTTTTCTTGGGCCAGCGAGACGATAGAATGACCTTCATTTTGATATATAGCAAAGGCATTAATGTAATATCAACAGGTGCATTTACTTGTAAAAAATGTAAAGTTTAGCTGGTTTTCATTGAAAAGCCGACCATTTAAGCTAAAATTATGATTCAACTTTAGAGGGGGAACTCAAAAAGACAAGTCATAGTTTATAATATCTCACTATTATTTATGCCTCCATGAAGGCCTTTATTGTATAAATGATAGGATCATGGTAGATTTCGTCGCTTTCTGGTTCTGGGAGAAGCGTTTCTGGTGGTGGAATCTTTCCTTCGGGATGTTTCTGTATTAAGATGTCGCGGGTGGTTTGCCAGTTGGTATTACCATTTTCATCAGTTCCCATGGGTATTAGTTCATCAATAGATAGAAGACCTCCTCTTTCGGCGTTAGAAATTAACCGAACGGCTTGACGAACTTTACCCTGCATCATGAGGCGGCTAAAACCTCGAGCAATCTTCTCCAACTCAACCGTTCTATGTGTGTTTGATGTGAGATGTTTTTGAATACATTTCCCTTCATGAAGAAGCGCTTCAACATTCCCTTGTGACCAAAGCTTTATCCTCCTTTCCAAATGAATGACATGTTCCTTTGTTTTACTTTTGGCGTGTGGTTTTTGCAACAATAGACATTGCATGACAGAGCAGGCTTTTAAGGCAACGCGTTCGAGTGCATTAGCATCTGCATACGATTGATATAACCGTGCCAACTCTTGTACGAAAGATTTACCACCTTTTCCGGACGGTATCAAGAAAACATTGCGCTTCCAATGAACAATCTCTTCATATGCTTTATCTATCCTTTGGCAGAAGACACTTCCATGTACTTCATCCCATCGAAAATCGCTCTCATCGGGTAAAGAACTGCTCGCATTATTATTCAATTCTCCAAAGTGCCCTTCATTCTCGATATTAGGAATATCCTGCAATTGTTCTGTTTCTACTGATGCAGAAAAAGTGCTGCTATTTGCATTTTCAGTTATGCAAATCTCGTCTGAATTCTCCACGATCGCTATTTCGGGGTCTTCAGACTCGCCATTTTCTTGGGAGGCAATACTTTCTTGTTGAACTTGCTCTTCAATTCCACTCGAGGATGATCCCCCAATATCTCTCCGATTTTTCTCATAGTAAGCTGCTCTGTCCCGTAAATTCTGAGCTGTTAAACCCAACAATGCATACCCTTTTTCTTCCCACAATCGTTTCATAATCTCCATATAGCCGGTTCTTCCACGACTGGATATACCATCACAGTTACTTCTGTATTGATCTAAAGCTCTTTTACGGCAGTCCAATATATCGATTACCATTTGGTCAGTCCATTTTATTCTGCCAGAGGCTTTATCCTTTCTCGTTGGCGGCATTTTTGTGATACATATACGTAAAAATGCCCTACCGCCAAGACGCACCTCTAAGATGACCGGCCATTACATGAATAATGATAATAATAATAATAATAATAATAATAATAATAATTTGAATAATAACAATAATAATAATAATAATAATAATAATAATAATAATAATAATAATAATAATAATAATAATAATAATAATAATTTGATAACAACTTGATAACAACTTGATAGAAGAACAACGAAACTATTAACGATGTATAAGGGATTACATCCGAAGAGTAATGTTGACAGACTATACATATCTAGGAAAGAAGGAGGAAGAGGATTATTAAATGTAGGAGATACAGTTCATCTTGCCATAATTGGATTATTGAAATACGTTGATAACAGTGAAGAAAGATTGCTTAATGCCGCAAGACAAACACTTGGGCATGTGAAGAGACAGAGAAGGAATATAAGCTCCGGAGAAAGAATGAACGAAAGCAGATCTGGAGAGATAAGGCATTACATGGTCAATTCATGAGACAGACAGAAGAGGAAGGTGGGAAGGAAAGATGGCTATGGTTGAGTGGTACAGGGATTAAGAGGGAGACAGAATCGTTAATTATAGCAGCACAGGAACAAGCAATAAGAAGGAATGTGATTAAAGCGAGAATTTATAGAACACAGGAAGAAAGCAAGTGCAGAATGTGTGGCAAGGTAGATGAGACGATAAATCACTTGTTAAGTGCATGCATTGGGTAGGAAAAATAATACGTGGGACGTGTGCAAAAAAAATAAGATTCAGGTTAAGAAGAAATGGTATGAGCACGAACCAGCGCCTGTAACAGAAAACGAGGAATGTAAGATACTGTTGGATTTTAATTTGCAAACGGATCATGTCATTGAAGCTAGACGTTCGAACCTGTAACCTTCTATCATAGCCGTATAGTGCCTTATTTAGTTTACGTCTTACGGCTTTGGTAGAGTCTCAGTGAGTTATACGAGACTGGAGCCAGTGTACTAAAAGAGGAAATCACGGAGGTAGCGTCTAGTGCTACACGGCCCACCGCTCAATAGGGGTGTCGAACCCCTCTCCAGTGCTGACAAACAAATGCGGTGATGTTTGTTAAGTCTGGAATGAATGAACTATGAGATGACATTAAATGAGTCACTGTTCGTTACGTAGATGGAAGATCGTGAATAAGGTTAGGAAAGAAAGAGGAAAATTTTAAGAAGTTAAAAGAGCTGGGAAAAGAGTCCAGCATAAAGTTCATAGTTTATGCAATGTTCGGTTCAAAAACTATTTTGTTATTTGGACTCAACGGTTCCAAAAAGTCCATTGACAAGCCAATCCTTGGAGAAGGTCTCACCTTTGGTAACTTGTTGTTGCAATTGCAGATGCAGGCGAAAGTTAGATTTAATGTTTAAGAGTGCAGTATCGTGTCTATTGGCCTCTGACTAAACGTATATTTGTTTCGCATAACCCATATCTGGTCTTTAATCAGGCGTATATTACGAAAAACGCCGGTGGGTACTTTAGGCGAGGATTAAATCCAAAGAGCACATGCCTAGGCTACAGGACAAATGGCGATGCAAGGCCAGCAGTGAGTAATAAACAAAACCACTGTCGTAGACTGTTATATTTAGTACAGTCTATAAAAACGTGAAGAGTCGTTTCTAGTTGACAGCTATGCACATTGTGGATTGACTCGCATTTAAACTTGATAAGCCGGTCAGCGGTCGGTAATACCACATGAGCCGTTTCCCAAGATGTGTCCAAGGCTGGCTTAACAAAGCAACATTGGTGAATGGTCGTCCAAGTATGCTTTCAGTACATGGGCCCATATAACGGTAAAAATTTCGTAATGCAGTTTGGTTGACTAGAAATGAGTTTTTACCAAGAATCTGTACACCGAAATCTCACCAGTTTGGTGGGTTGACTATCAGACGGTATTGGAAGCAGTAGTGCGCCGTCGTGATTTCTAGTTCCTTGAATGTCTAACCAGGATAGAATAACCTTGCGGCAGAATGGAGGAAGTGCAGATAAGGTTGATCTGCCCACTCTTTTTAGTGCGAATACGCGTTCAACTGGGGAAGCCAGGAAGGCATGGCGAAGCCAGTATTTGAAAAAGTACTTCCAGGTAGCATCGTCAGGAGCTTTTTATCCATAATACAGAGAGCGACGTCAACTTCTTTTGTATATCTACAACCGAAAACCACCAAGACGTTTGGGTTGACAAACTACTGTACGGGCGACAAGTGTCCGGCATTCTCTCTGGCCAAAAGAAGTCCCAAACTGCGGTATTTATAGTTTTAAGTACTTCCTATCACATAACAAAAATAATTGCAATGTACCATAATTGCGATAGAACCAACACGTTTATTACACGGGATTTGCCGGTCAATGATAGATCTCTTTCCTTCCAAGCTTTCAACGTATCTTGAATCTTTTTTACTGGTTTGATCCAAGATTCACTAGTACTGCCATCGACCTTTAGGATCGTGCCAAGTATTGCAATTTTTTCGTTTGACCATTTCATATTGGGTGCCGGTGGATCTTTACGAGTTTTCCAAGGGCCAAGCCATAAACTGAACATTTACTCTGATTAAGTATAGCACCACTGGCTGTTTTATATCGATCCAAAAGTGCCAACAAGTTTATTACGGAAGAGTCAGTTGTTAGTAGAACTGTAGTGTCATCAGCGTATTGAGAGATCTTAACTCTTTTTCTCACCATTTACGTCTTTTTCCTCTTTTTCACAAATTTCTGCAACAGTCCGCAAGTCCGCGTTTTCCACCAAACTCACCGAAACGAATTGTTATACAGCAGGGCAACGCAACAGCTGTCTTGACTTCCTGGTGATGACAGAACTGAGTAATTCGTGTCTTTAAACCACTTCTTTAATTAATTTTCCGAAATAAAATGTGTTTCTTGAATGCAAATAATACTAGGTTTTACACAATTTAACCACTGTTTGAGCAATAGAACTTTGTCAGGATTACGAAGACCTTGTATTGGTGTTAATTTATTCATTGTTTACTTTAGTACGGTTTGTCCTTTCTTTTATTGGTTCGAACCGGCTTGAGCGCTCCAGGGAAATGGTGATAAGCAGACCCAGAGGGTAAACTATTAGCCTTTTCTAATTCTGAGGGCAGAGAACAGAGAGAAAGTGATCTTTGTAGTTGACCACAAGTTGTAATACAGAACTCCGACGTGTTTCTTTAGTTACTTGGAGTATGGGCAATCCTACGGCGAGGCTGGATTGGCGTCGTAAACTTCTCGCTTTGAACGGCTCGCGGGTTTTCATTGACAGGATGCTCTTTTTCACTCTGCGTATCTTGATTTGCATGTGTATTGTTCTCCCCAAGAGAGACCATTTACCCATCATCATTGACATGCTGACCATTGTCCACCATAGATGAATGCGTGTCTCCCTTTCCATAAAGACAGTTTCTTTCCGTTGAAGAGCTCTCGAATACTTTCTCCTCCGATTCAATCTTGTTCCCAGAGCCCACGTTCCCCACCCGGGAAACGAGAGACTCTGGGATAATCCGCTTCAAATCGTTACGTTATTAGCTGAATAGTGAGCATGAGTTGGTCTGAAGTGACCGGAAGTAGAATTAATAAAACCAAAATAACAAAGATATCGGACGACAAGACTCCAGTGAAGACGTTGCCGCGATCGATATCTCCCCCGTATGTGTGTAGATGCTGTAATTCGAGCTTCGCCAGCAACCCCATTGATTTGTTTGGGGAAAAGTCTGAGTTGGTCTGAAGTGACCGGAAGTAGAATTAATAAAACTAAAATAACAAAGAGATCGGACGACAAGACTCCAGTGAAGACGTTGCCGCGATCGATATCTTCCCCATATGTGTGTAGACGCTGTAATTCGAGCTTCGCCAGCAACCCCATTGACTTGTTTGGGGAAAAGTCAACAAGGAGAACATACTATCCAGATTCCGCTCGGATATTTACGCATGCGTACCTCAACTGGAATAACAAGAATCCTGTGATTTGAAACGGATTATCCCAGAGTCTCTCGTTTCTCGGGTGGGGAACGTGGGCTCTGGGAACGAGATTGCCTCCGATTGAGAAGTAGCTTCCGTATTATTATTTTGGCTGCTCTCCGTCCTTTCAACGAATTTCTTTGCAGTTTGGTTTCCATCCTGATGGGTAACCACATTGATGACTTCATCGTTTGTAGGTTGGTTGCCATCCACTTGAGAAATTTCTTCCACGACTTCATTTGCATGTTGAGTTTTGCATGAGTGCCCGTGCCCCCAGTGCCCGGGCACGGGCACTAGTCTGAACATCATACCCGAGCAAAAAACCTGGCACGGGCACTACCTTGAGAGGTAGTACCCGAACACAAATATGAACAGGATTTTTACGGTGCCCAAGAGAACATACATAAACTGTGCCAACATACATTGAACAAAGAGTCGAAACACATCAACAAAATGTATTTTGGCAAGAAGCACCAAAAGCATCCATGGTTTGAGAACGTGTCTGAACACCAGTGCATTTAGTGCCCGTTCCCGGGCACTGGGCAAGGGCACTCAGCCTGAACCATAGAGAACATATAAATACTAGAGGGGGCATTTGCGGGAAAATTTGGTAACCACATGGCAGCCGCCATTACCTATGATATTTCAGTCAATTGGTTGGCAAATGTACTAGACCCAGTCCTTTGCCAACCAACGCGCCTAATGTTTGCCTCCAAAAAAATCCAAGATGGCGGCGTTCAATTGGTTACCCGCGGTTGCCTGAAATTAAGACAGGATGCCCTCTCTAGTATTTATATGATCTCTATGGGTCTGAACGCCGCCTTCTGTTGCCGTCATTTTTGCCTCCAATGGCATGTTGATTGGTCACTTCCATTGGCAACCTCTCTTGCGTATCATCATTATCTTTTGTTTGAGAACCTTCTTGTCTATCTTCGCTTTCATTGAGAGTGACCTCGCCATTGTGGGCAGGCAACGAAGTTGACACATCGGTATTTTCTGCCCTTGTTCGCTTTGGATTTGACGACGAAGTAGGAGTTTCATCGTTTTCGAATTCATCTTCGCTCTCGACTCCCAAGGGGCTACATCGGTTTTCATCATTACGCGAGGTTTCAACTGCTGCGTTACTACGTTGGGACAGTTGGGTAGGCATATTTCCCCACGGACGATCGCAGTTGAAACCCGTGTGCTCATGAGAGCCATACAACGAACACGAATTGACATTCCTGGGGCAATTTTGCATAATGGGACCTAATTCCTTACACTTTAAGCATGTCGGAGTTTGGTCCCGGCTAAAAAACTCTCGCGGTATAGTGACCCACTTTTATTAACGATGGGTCGGAGATTTTATTTTCATCGTTACGAGTCGTGTTCCGGTTAATACAGAATTCCATTTTAGTGGCTTTCGGATTCAATCTTTACAACATCACCGCGTAGAGCGATAATGCTCGTATAAAGTAATCCTCACTTAATTCCACAGGGACATTATGAACTTTGACTGTCGTTCTACTAGAGGCTTCACGAAGAGCTAACATAGCCCCTCGAAAAGAAAAACCTTGGCTTAAGAAGAACTTTATTCTTGTAGAATTCGCAAACGAAAAACGAATCTGGTGTTTCGGTAGAAACTAGACACACTTGAAGAATTCACAATCGTATTTTGAAAAAAGGCGCTCACAGAATTCATTACTCGTTACACGTTGGTGAGCGCTGTCGTTCAGTATTTCACTTGGCAAAGTTGTATACACCACGTTTTCCGTAAATTTTTCCATTATTTGAACACACACACAAATTTAAAACACACACGCTATGGTTTTCATACTCAGTAATTTCGCCGCAACGAGTGCGCGCCCGCGTCGCTGTTTTTAGCGCTTTGCGACATTTTTTTCGATTACAAAATGGCGTTGCTAGGTACCAAAGGAGCCAGGGTGCATTCCATGTCAACCCCACGCCGAAGATAAGCCACTGGTGTTCATGTGCTGCGCCAAGGGAGGTCAAGACGAATGCCGGCGCCGGCACCACCCACTGACTTGTATAGTTGTATGGCTGTATATGTGCGCCGACCGCAGTGTGATTGTGCACCAGCACGCCGAGCACTTTTGAAACTCACGCCGAAGATCTTCGGCGCGACCACTGATCTCTATAAAAGGACTGGATAGCGCATCTATCGTTTCTCGCGCCCTGGTTTTGATGCCGGAAGTGAGCAGCGGCGGCCATCTTACTAGGACCCACTTGGGTCCTAAACAATATGGCGTACATAGGAGTGGAAAGCAGTTTAACGACGTTTTCCGCCAAATTCAAGAAGTTTGCTAAGATTTACCACCGAATTAAGGTTCGTAATCTTATTTTATGTAATAGTTAAGTGTTTTCAACTCTTTATTCCTTTTACAAAGGCTTTTTTTTGCGAAAGATACCTGCCTATGTATTTGCTTCACGAATCACGGTATTAACAAAATAGTCGGTAAACAAATGTCTTCCAAGTCCGCATGTGTACTTGTTTCTCTCTTTATTTTGTAGTATAAACGCCGTATTATTAAATGGTTTACTGTGATGGGTTTCCTTTAAGTTTTGATTGATTTATTGCCGGGTAATCCAAATGAGAATTCAAATTTGGAAACGTTTTAGCATAAAACCTTATACATGCAATTTATATAACTTAAATCTACTTAAATTCTCGCAAAAAAAAAGGCCTTTGTAAAAGGAATAAAGAGTTTAAAACACTTAACTATTATATAAAATAAGATTACGAACCTTAATTCGGTGGTAAATCTTAGCAAACTTCTCGAATTTTCCAAAAAACGTCGTTAAACTGCTTTCCACTCCTATTTACGCCATATTGTTTAGGACCTAAGTGGGTCCTAGTAAGATGGCCGCCGCTGCTCACTTCCCGCATCACTTTCTGAACAATAGATGCTCTATCCAGTCCTTTTATAGAGATCAGTGGTTCAAATCCACAACTTGCGCAATTCGGATAGCAGGGTACTGGTAACTAACCTGTTAAATTATTCAAATTATTTAAATTTACGTCAGCAAATTATAATCATTATAAATTCGGTTGGATTGCGAAATACATTTTTTCAGCGATCACGATCATGACGAAAGAAATCTTTGCCAGAAAAAACGGTTTCAGCTAAAATGTACTTTAACATTACTATGGAAAAAGACCAAAGAAAGAAGGCTAAGAAGAGATGTGACAGCAATAGAGACAGCAGAGAAGAGGCAACAATAAACATGACTTAAAACCACTGAAAAAAGCAAAAAAAATTATACAATCGATAAAGACCGAAAACGATGCCGACCGAAATGTATCTGAAAGAACAAGGATGTGTCCTGAAACTGTTCTAAAATGGTAAAGAATTCTGCTCTGGTGTATTCTACTTAACTCGAGAGAGAACGATAAAGAAATTTTGAAACAAACGGCTTTTTAGATCATGAGGAGAATTAATGATGCCTTATCATATTTATTTGTCAACAACGAAAAAAGTAAGAAACCGCGAACGAGAAAAACAATCCGAAAAGAGTAGACTGAATTGGCAGTGTTTGTGGTGATATGTGCAGAAGAAAGTTTAATAACGGTAGGCAGTGGCGGATCAAGGGGGGGGGGGGGGGCAGTATGGGCAGGTGCCAGGGGCCCCGCGGTTTGAGGGGCCCCAGGGGCGGATCTAGCCTAAAATCTGACCGTGGCCCACAAACTAGGGGGGTCCGGGGGCATGCCCCCCCGGAAAATTTTGAAAATTAGAGTCTCTGTAAACGCATTTCCTACATTTTGAGAGAGATCTAGAGTAATATTGTAGGATCGTTTTGTATATGATTTTCACCGAGATCTTTGTAAAAATTTTACAAAAATCAAAATTTTTCTTTTCTCTTAATTTCAAGCCAAGATCTTCTAATTATTCAATAAAAAGTTTAGAAGTAATTGATCCAATATGAATCGTATGTTTAACGGGTTTTGTGTGACATATAAACTAACCAGTCAAGCAGCTAGGTATCCTTTGGTCATTACTTAGAATTCTATTGAGTATATTCTGTCTAATGCCAGCCAATTTTTACTTTCAAGAATAATCAAAGCAACGCTGCTAGTGTAATATTAGTAATAACAATTTATAGGTATCAGCTAGCATTTGTCAGATCACTGTTTAGAACTCCAGGTCAGGAAATATAGCCCCTTTACGTTTTATACTGAGTGTCTTTCCCTTGATAAAGCGAGAATAAAGACAATGGAGTTGACGAAGCCAGAAGATGTAAACTGAGTTAGTAAATAGACTCGTAAATATCGTCGCTCTATACAGTCTACGCGACTGACAAGTCTCTTATCTTGCAGATAATATTTCAAAGTTGAACCATGATAAAAATGCCGTGTTTCAGTCGATGAGAATTATAAACAATGTAATGAGAGAGAGAGAGAGGTCGCGGCTCTCAGTTTGATCTCATTCTTGTTCTTCAATTTGATCAATGCTTTAAAGATTTATATATCCTGAGTAACACCACACAGCTTTATGGCTTTTATAGTGACACAGAATTCCGAGCAGAATTCGATTTTAGTAGAGAGGAATTCATGCTATAAAAAAAGAAATCAAACAATCCAACATCTTTTCAGTTCCTTAAATTTCTTGTGAACTATCATCTAGTATTCCAACTATCTGTCACAGGCACAATCATTGTCCCTCTATACGCACAGGCATTCTTGAATATCACTCTGAAGAACTCGGTCAAGGCAGACTGACGTGCACTACCGACTACGGGGCCGACTAGATTATTTCGCAATAAAATTGTAACAAGATATGGCAAGGGTGGCTGACCGTGGCTCCCGCCAAATTCAGCCACTCTATTCTGGCTATCTGATTGGTTTGCACCCCTTAATAGTCCGCTGACCGTGGCTGAATTTAGCAGATCGCCCCGCTGACCGTGGCTGAATTTAGCAGAAGTTGGTGGTATATTTATAAAGTGGAACCTGTCTATGTTCGGTAACTTTTTCGGCCACTCTCGCCACGTCCTCGGCCTTCTATCTACCTGAGACCGATTGCAGGCGCAACAGAATGTTAGAGATGCGAAAATTCAAGAACTCCGCTGCTATTTTGGATTTTGGCAATCAATTTAATATTGTTACGGTGGCTAATTTCGTTCTTACTCTATCGATTTTTTTTGTTATTATTTAATTATATTATTATAATCTGGAATAATTAGGGAAAATCTGACCGTGGCTCAAGCCACGGTCGCACCCCTCTAGATCCGCCCCTGGGCCCCGCGCTTCGCAAAGCCAATTTTTTTAGTTCTAAGCAGAGATTTGATAGAGTCATAGAGACTAGAGTATTGCACGTGATAATATACACCTACCTTTAAGATATAAAAACTAATTACGGTCCTACCAATACTCTAGTACATGTATGATGTAGCTGAAACGCCATATGGAGCTCTCTAACTCCGAATAATATTTGTATTTAATTCATCCCGCTTTCATAAACTTTGGGAAAGATAATCTCGATATTATTCAGGCTCTTCGCTCCAATCATATTGATAGTTTCGTGTCACAAACGTCACTGTTGTTCTAATCAAGATGTTTACGACTTTTCAACTTACACTTGTTTGGCTTCCTAGAGGTCGTTTGCGAGAAATGTCCGCAAAACGTGTCGGCGCGTTCAATATGTTATATGTAATCCGAGCTGCTGGACGCGTGCCTTGCACCATAGCGACAAGCGAGTAGGAGCACCCAAAGCAGTTCTTCCCCGAGGCCGAACTGATATGTTTCGCCTCGGGTTGTAGCACAAACACAACTCCGGTTGTATTTGTCAATCGCTATTCGCCACGAGTGGTCGCAAAAGAGACAGTGGCCGCACTGACTATTTGTCTGGCCACCAAAAACGCAAGAAGAAACAACAGCGAGAAGAACAAGAGAAGAAGGAGCAAGCGCAAATGCGCCGTCTTGATCAATTTTACTTGGCAAGCTCTAATCCAGGTAGTGGCGATGCCTTCTCTCCTTCCACTTCCAGAACCAATGCCATAAATGAAGATCATTCGGACTCGGTCAGTGAAAGCTCCATGGCCGTTGAGGGCATTGTTATGGCTGCTGATGAAGATGTTAGTGAAACCGGAGCCGAATGCATTCGGGATGAGGCCAAGGATAACAAAGAGTCGAAAGAACAGTCTGAACAAGCTCCGTTAGCATCTGACTGCCACTGGCACAATTTCCCAACTAATCTTGGTGCTTGGCCCGATATATTACCTGATGATATGCGTAAGTTCTGGATTGCACGTGGAAGTGATGACTGTCGACATATTGACAATATTGGTAAATTTCGCGAGTCAGCCAAAATGTGTGGAAGCGAAAAGATTGATCGCTACTGTCAGCTTTCATATTTCACAAAAATTCCACGCACAGGTGAGAAAATTGATCGCAAATGGTTGTGCTACTCGAAGATAACCGGACGAATATACTGTTTTGCATGCAAAGTAATGTCTACGAAATTCAGTTCCCAGTTTGTCGTCGGATACAACGACTGGAAACATGCGGGTGAACAGATCTCCAGTCATGAAAACAGCGCAGGCCATCGCGAAGCTATGATTGCCCTGCGCACACGGAAGTTGAGAGGGGGCACCGTTGATACAGCATTGGTTAAGCAATACGAGGATGAAGTGTCTTATGGTCGAGAGCTGCTGAAGCGACTGGTTAGCGTTATTAAGTTTTTGTGCGAACGTGGTTCTAGCCTTTCGCGGTAAAGATGAGCTGGTTGGCTCGGTACACAACGGCAATTACTTGGGGATTGTTGAGCGTTTGGCTGAATATGACCCCTTTCTGGCCCAGCACATCCAAATGCATGGCAACCAAGGCAAAGGACATGCTTCCTATTTGTCTTCGTCGATTTGCGAAGAAGTTATAGAACTCATGGGCAAAGAAGTTCTTTCCACCATTGTAGAAGAGGTCAAATCGTTGATCCACTATTCTATATCTGTTGATTCCACCCCGGATGTAACACACGTTGACCAACTAACAGTAACAATCCGATATGTTAAATCTACTGGTCCTGTCGAGCGATTCCTTACATTTCTACCCATGTATGGTCACACTGGAGCCCAAATTGCCGATCACTTGCTGAAGTTTCTGGCTGAGCAAGGCATTCCTATTGAACTGTGTCGTGGACAGTCGTACGACAACGCGTCGAACATGAGCTGAAAGTACAATGGAGTGCAAGCTGTCGTTCGAAAAAGTTCACCATATGCCGAATATGTTCCTTGTTCTGCCCATTCGCTCAATTTGGTTGGAAAACACGCTGCAGAAGCTTGTTCAGAGGGCAGTGAAATGTTTAACCTGATTCAGAGTCTCTACAATTTCTTCTCCGGATCCACTCATCGCTGGGCAATTCTAAAGAAGCATCTCGAGGGACTGCCTGTCGACAAATCTTTGTCGGAGACACGCTGGTCAGCACGAGGTGATGCGGTGAAAGCACTGAGCAATGGCTACGAGCAAAACAAGAATGCCTTGGAAGAAATTGGAGCTGACTTGGAACAATCTGCAGAAACAAGAAACGAAGTGTCCGGGTTTTCTCAAACGTCTTGAAAAGCTTGAAACTGCAATTTTACTTGAATTGTGGAATGACATACTGCAACAGTTCCAGAAAACAAGTTGTTCGCTTCAGAAAGCCGGTTTACCCTTGAATTGTGCTGTAAATTTGCTGGATTCGCTTTTGATATTTGTGGAGCAACTCCGGGAGAAATTCAACGATTATGAGAAGAAAGGTGTAGAAAGGTGCGGCCATAGTGAGTACGCAGATGCTTCAAGGCGTACCCGCAAACGAAATCGACGAATCTTCCAGGGCGACGAAGGTGCAGCGGAGGATACAGTTTTGCAGGGCGGCGTCAAATTTCGTGTGGAAGTGTTTTTTCGCAATTATCGACAACGTCTGTGCTGCTTTGAAACAAAGAATCGCTGGCTACAAGACCGTTTTCCGAGAGATTTGGCTTCCTTTCGCAGCTTAGCAGTATGTGCGACGAGGATGTGAAGGCTGGTGCCCGAAAGCTTGTTGAAGCCTATCCAGACGATTTAGAAGAAACCTTCCCTAACGAACTCGTCCAGTTTGTTTATTACTTCTTTGAGCCGTTGCAACCTGGAGCAAAAGTTCGGGAGATGAAGAAGAGGTCCATTGAATTATTGATGTTCCTCAATCTCAAACAGAATGAGCTAAGTGAAACCTTCACAAATGTGGAAATTGCTTTGCGTATTTATCTCACCATGATGGTCAGCAATTGCACGGGGGAGCGCTCATTCTCGAAACTGAAACGTGTAAAGAGTGTTTCGCGTAGCACGATGGGACAGACACGCTTAAGTGCTCTATCACTGATGAGTATGGAATCAGACATTTTACGTTCGCTTGACTTCTCAAAGCTGGCAAATGATTTTGCTTCTGCAAAGGCCAGAAAAGCCGGTTCCTTTTTTGTAAAACATTTTGCAGAAACATTGTTTGTAAATAGTACTATTTTGGTTATAAAATTTCTCTGATATCTTCCTGTGCATAGTCTTTTTTTTTTTGGGGGGGGGGGGGGGGGGGGTGGGGGGGGGGGGGGGGGGGGGGGGGGGGGGGGGGGGGGCGGGGGTGGGGGGGGCATTAATCGGCCAAGTAAATGTTTGTGCCAGGGGCCCCCGCGCAAAGCTTGATCCGCCACTGACGGTAGGAGATTTGTATTTACCAGTTTAGCTCAGTTAAAACGAACGAAATCTTGAAAATGAAAATCAATAGAAATAATATCTTGTCTAGCATTGTCTTTGGACGCTAGGTCGTTGGCATTGTATCTTTTCTTGGCCACTATTTATATCTGTTTTTGAATGAGAATTTGTCATTTAGTTCATCTCGTTTTTTTTTAAATATTGACTATGCATGTTATTTCGCCTTTCGGTCTGTCAATACATGACAACAGATGAACTTTCCTTATTAATTTTCTGGGATGTTTTCGGGGGGGGGGGGGGGGGGGGGGGGGGGGGGAGGGGGGGGGCGGGCGTTGTTGTTGTGTTAAAAATGCATATAAAGCGGGCGAGGGGTTGCTGCGTTTATGTATTTCTAGTATAACATATTATGACACCATTGGATTAGGGTCCTAAGGGGTGGAGGGGGTGGGGGGTGGGGGGGAGTAACGATGCTGGCAACCATCGGAGATGCAACCGACTGTCTAGGGATTCTAAATGTGCCTAAACGACCGACAGTCTGGCTGGGTAGTACTATAGTGTTCTCACGGGTACTACTCGTTGAGGAGTTTGTTCAACGGGTGCGAGTTCCTGACGATATCACGAATTTAAAAGAATACTTCAGAAATCTTGTCAGGAATATTAAAGCGCAGCATATAATTTTAAAAAGACCCATATTAAAAGAGACATGAGTTATTTCAATTTTTTTATTAAAACTAACGTTCGTTGCTAATCCTGCAACATCTTCAGAGTGAATAATTATTTACAAGGTTATCTCGACTTATATGCTAATCTATTTAGAATAACAGGAAATGAGTAACTGAGAGAGTGGTAGAAGTGACAGTGAATAAATTACAGTGTGAGGTAACAGGTATGATAGATTGTATCAAAACAAGAACATAAATATAAAGAAAAACGTGTATATAAATCAAATAATCTCTTCTTTAACCTTATTTTGATTTATATACACGGTTTTTCTTTATATTTATCTTCTTGTTTTGATACAATCTATCATACCTGTTACCTAAACAAAAACTACAAAATAGAGCTGCTCGAATTATCACGAACATGAGCAACGATATTGATCATTCTATTGCTATATATATTATACTTATGTAATTTCTTTTTACACGCACCCTGTGGAAATCATCTTCGGTTGACGGGGTTAGCGTGGTTAAATAAAGTTCTTCTATCTATCTTACCTCACACTGTAATTTATTCACTGTCACTTCTACCACTCTCTCAGTTACTCATTTCCTGTTATTGTAAATAGATTAGCATATAAGTCGAGATAACCTTGTAAATAATTATTCACTCTGAAGATGTTGCAGGATTAGCTACGAAACGTTAGTTTTAATAAAAAATTTGAAATAACTCATGTCTCTTTTAATATGGGTCTTTTTAAAATTATATGCTGGGCTTTAATATTCCTGACAAGATTACGCTTTCCGCCTGGTTCGTCTATTAATACTCCAGAAACTTGTAAAGTATTGTTAATAACATGATTTAACCGTACTTTACATGCATGCTTCTCTTCTGTTTTGATGCAAAGACACACATACTTTTGAAAAGGCGCGCATTTTTGCAACGTAAGTACCGCAGCTCCAAGTATAGGCGCTGGTTTACGTATGCTTATACATGGCACTGCCTCTAAAAACAAACAACATTCAACTCGGTGCAAGTTAAAAGAAAAAAATTTAATCTATGCTCTTACTACAATCAGTATACCGGGCAGCATAATACCTATGAAACTGCAGTATACGGTGTTTTTCAAAGGGTGCAGAATATATATGTTTGTATAAGGAACATTACATGAAAGTATAAATACACATTTTCGTACTTTTAGGAACAACATTTTCTTTAAAATTGTTAATTTCCTCGTCTGTCGCATTGACAACTTGGCTGGCGGTCATTTTTAATAAACGCTGTAGGTGATTATCGAGAATTAATCCGAAGTAGCTCGACCAATCTGCGCGCGTGATTTTCTATAATCACCTGTGTATTTATACTAATATGTAATAAGCTTTTTTTTAATAATTGTTCCATGTTCAATCTTAGCGTATTAATTCTTAAAGAAAATCAATCTAATGGTTTTTATGCACCTAAAACACCGTATTACAAATGTGTTTCTTGAAATCAATCTACTTTATCCCGTACTGAGTGTTCTTATGAAGCAAAGCTATTTCTGAAAATGAATAAGAAGAAATTCCATAAGATTTTCCAAAGATCACTTTTGATTTCGGAAAAAATGCGTATCCTTGCCGTGCAGGCCGGGTTTCTTTTTTTATCGATAACGTTACAAGTAGACTGAAGAGAAGGCGTCTTCCGTCTAGAAACGGATCTCCCAATCCCGATAATCAAGATCCGCCAATTCCACTTGGTGGGAAAGCTCTAGTGCGGTTGGTCTGCTTTCACGATCTTCAATGAAGCAAGAAGCCATCACGTCATGTAACTAGATTTGAGAAGAAAACCTATTTAGTTTCTACATATACACATACACAAGCTTCAACCAGTATATAACTTAAAAGAATAGTAATAAATCTCTAAATGCTCATACAAGAAATGCATGTATATATAGATCACGAAAATGAAATGGCCATCTTCTTGACAGACCTTAGATATTTTGAAGTAATCATTTTGGTCGAAAGATATTCTTTTAATATAGTGAAGATACAGACATTCTATATTTCTTATCACTGCACCATGGGATCAACAACGAGTTTGCGTGTTTCATCATAGGATCCAAACACGAGGAAACATGATGAAAGCACGAGGTCGAAGGCCGAGTTTTCGAGTATTGTTTTCGAGTGTTTGGCCTGCCCTAAACGTCGCACAATAAACGAATTTAATTCAGACGAATTTAATTGTTTGAATTTTATTCGACGAAACTGCGACGTATAACTCGATTAAATTCTACACACGAATTAAATTTGTCTCGGCAATTAAATTCGTCTGAGTCAGACGGATAATGCGACGATGATGCGTGCTCGAGTTACACCGAACGAATTATCGTCACGTCGAATTAAATGTTTCTCTTCCGTTTGTGACAATTCGGCGCCATGTTTTCAAGAAGTCATTTTCAGGCTCCACGAGTCCAAGTAAAAACAATTAAATTTGACGTTTAACTCGACGTCGCATTTACGTCGCATTACCGACGAAGTTAATTACTCGGGCTAATTATGGTAGAACGAGTCTAGGTTTCGGCTCAGTTTTTTTGGGTGTCGCGATATGGCAATTGTGACGTCAGACTTAAATGCTGCTGATTTCAACATGGCGGATTTTCATGCAGGAGCGTGCAGGAGTCATGCGTTTTTTCTCTCCTGACGGCCTTTGGTTGTGTTGTTCGAAGTGAATTTGTGTTTTAATGATAAATACGCTCACAGGTCGGCGATCTCGATAACCGTACGCTGAAAATGTGTAGTACTCGATCAAACTTTTATATACGAAAATTATCAATGTGTTCTCGATCAATTTACATGTGTTATTAATTAAATTGTGCTGAAAAAGGTTGACATTTAACTGAACTGACTTCTGTCTGTGAATGCTGTATGTGGTTTGCTTTAACGTATGTAATTTGCTTTATTTTTACTTGCATTGTTTATTGTGGTGTTAGTAAAGTTATACAAAATAAACACGATCCTATGGTACATGAATTTTAATACTAGTTTATCCTACTATTCATCGTCTATTCACAAATTGTGTTTTGAGATCTGGTTGTTTTAGTTTTTTTTATCATGCAGTCAAAGGTTCAAATTGTCAATGGGCGTTGTTTGTGATCACTAGTAGTTGTAATGAAGTTAATCAGGTGATTTTAAAGAACGACTGAACGAGGGAATTGTATAATCCCAATCTGAAACTGAATCAATGTTTTGCCCGACCCGGGGGAGGGAGGGCATACCCAGCGGCATTTGATATTTTCAATTCTTTTGTGTCGATAAGCCCCACTGCAGAGCACCACTTGGTAGGTAATCTTTGTCAAATTTTCCCCTGTCTTGAGTTAGAGGACAACATGTTTTTGTTTAGATATATTTTCTTGCATAAAGAAATTATGTGTTCAGTGTGGTTAGCCGACTATAATATACTGTTTTTTACTGCCAGAATCAAACTCTTCGACTCTTTTCAATAAAATTTCAGCTACCACAAAAAGTAAAGATTGAAAAGTAAACAAGGGTTCAAACATGCATTATTTGCATGACAAAAAGTAGACTCCGTAGCAGGCGTTCTGTTCTGGAGGAGAGCGTACCCACCTCCCATAATCCCTACCTCTCTCAACCCTCTCCCCCAGAACAGAACGATATATAGCATGAGCAGTGATGTTTATTTAATCATAGTTAATAGAAAATAGACATGGTTTGGAAACCCGGCAAACTTCAAAGCGGTTAACAATCAAGCTATGATTCATGTTGAAAGGTACATGAAGGTGCCAAATCCTTTGTTTTAGGTTTATTAATATTTAAACAGTACGGTTGAGTGATTGAACCCAAACGTTGCTATTGGATGATTGCTTCATTATACAGAAAATACAATATGTTCAGTAACCGTGAAAGTGCAAAAATTTCCATAAACCTGAACAAAAACATAAAACAATGACTTTTGTTGAGCTTCCAAATCATGTCTATTTTCTATTAACTATATATGATTTTATATATTACTTTAACTAATTGGCCATCAGTTGTATGCTCTAAGCTGCGAAAATTATTTTAGATTTTCTTTATCTTGAGAAGTCAAGAACTTGCACCTTTAGATCACTAATAGTAATATCTTACATCCGATTGGAACAGGACATAAACACGCTGTTATTAATCGAATTCTATTGTTTTCTAGACTAAGTATCCCGACTTAATATTTTATTACACATGGAATAGGATATAAACTAACATCACCGGAATGCGAGTTTCTAATCTTGTATTACTTCGAGCGGGAAATAAAGTAACACATTTATATATTATATTATATTCTCTTATATATAGCGTCACGCGCGGAGTCGTTTTACACGCGTGGACAAACGTGATATGCGAACGAATTTCTGTGATCTGAATATTTATTTATTTATTTGTATATATGTGTGGACGGACCATGCGCGGTTAAGATTGTGGGGCAATGGGGACAATATAGTTCTTGACAAAAAGATTTGAACTAACAACATAATTTATTCTTGACAAAAAGACTTGAGAAAGGAGTTTTCGGGAAACGTATATCACTTTTGAAAGAACCGAAACAAATCAACGTCTACGTATAAAGCAAAACAACGTCTTGAGTAGAAGGAAACCCGTCAAACCGAAACTCGCGATCGAAAGGAGGAGAAAGCAAGAGTGAAACTTGAAAACCAACGAAGAAATAAAGGCCGGCGAAACGGTTTAAGTTTACGATAAAATATAGAGCCGACCGCTCTCAGTAATCACGAACATTTAGTAGTAAAAATGTTCGAGTTTCCGTATGTATATATCCTATCACTGTTAATTTTGTTATCTCTTTTGTGTGTCCCTAAAGTATTTTTAAACTTATCCATTGCATGTTAGTTTGCTTGCCTGTTGTATTTTTTATCTGTGGCTGCCGTCTTAATATATTTTTTCAAATAGTTTTCTTATTGTAAAACCACTTGCGACTAACGTAGCTTGTCCATAATTGGCATAAAAATCGGAAAAGGAGCAATTTTTCTTTTGTAAAACATACAAATGCTGTTGAAATATTTATTAACATGTAGGTGAAAACAATTTCAGCACATTGAAATGTCATAAATGAACATTGCTGTGACAGAATGCCAGGTAGTTGTTTGATAGTTTTCAACCAATTTAGTGCCTTTGAAAAATGTTTTCAGATGCTGTAGCGATGTTTTTTGTAAACATGGAAAGAAAGAATTGTAAAATATAACCCTAATATTTTGACAAAATTTTTCCGCCTGCCTCGGTAGTCTGGTGGTTAACATATTCGGCTTACACGGTCGAGTTCAAACCGTGGATGCGACTTGCAATTTTCTTCATCTCAATATTTTTCACGAAATATCATCCTTGAATTTTTCTTTGTTCCTCGTTACCTTTTTCTTCAAAAAATAGAGTTATTAAAACTGCAGGTTTTTTATTTCAAATATTCTACTAGAATTAAAACTATAGTTTGATCAACAGGAGTGCCTATTTCCAGGCCCCCAATAAAAAAGAGCGCAAGTGTTTCTAATCAGAAGAAATATCACGGGTATTTACAAAAATTCACGCAAAAGCGGGCGAGGGGTTATTGCGTTCACGTATTTCTAGTATTCTAGGGAAGGTGAACTGAAATATTTTACTTGAGTAGCTAGGATATACAACTGTGGGTTACCAGTAGTACGCCGTACGCCGAGATCGTCAACAGTGGTTCAGTTATTATTGGTTGGAACTTAAGCAGAAAATAGTATCACATCTTCGTGTTTTTGGTGTTGGACTATATGAAATATCATATGTAATTTTTTAATATTTTTCATTCATTCGAGGACGTCAATAATACTACACCTTTTGGTAACTAATACTGTATCCGACACTGACAAAACTTAAACTACACTTTTTCTTCTATGTATTATAACAATAAAAAATAACGTTTCGAAATGTGATAATATTCAATGCTCACCTCTGGAAGCTTGGCCGATTCAAAACAGGTGTCAAGCAGCATCTTTAAAATGTATCCAAAAGCTTCCACATCGGTTGAGAGTTCTTCAACATTAGGCGGGTTCTCGCTGACCTGTTTCTTTATCGCCATTCTCATCCGGATGATGTGACAAACTTTGCGGAGTAAAATCCTCCAAGAATAGCTGTGATCTGCGAAGTCTAGAAAAACAAAACAGTTTTGTTTAATATATAATCCAAACTTTCAATTCGGTTTCATGGATAACTCAAGAAAAAACTAGCATATTTTAGCTATTTCAAAGATTATCTTTGTAGCATCGCGCTGCACTAGTATCGCAAGGTCGCTAGTTTGATTCTTGGCAAGAAGGCCTTGATGTTGCATTTTTTGCAACTGCTCTTGGTTAATTCTTAAAATGTGCATATTCTCACACACGAGGTTCTTTTTAAAAATCCATGAGAAAATGTAGTTTAATTGAGTAAAATGCCAACTGTTACTTATAATATAATGATAATCACACAGTTACAATTACAATTACAACTATGACAAAAACTAAAATATGAAGAACAGACTAAACAACGATTGAGAAATAAATTAACCTAGAAAGGGAAAAATCTCCATGCACAAATAAATTATTATAAAATTTTGACGAACGACAAATAATATATATAAATTATTAGTGCATGAATAATTCATGAGGAAAATTCAAAAGAAATTAAAGTTTAATCAATGTCTGTTTATCCCGATACAGAACTGATATCAGTTTCTGTAAATGTGTTACAGAACTGTTTAATAAAACATCAGTTCTGTATCACATTTACAGACACTGATCATATCAATTCTGTAGCAAGTGAACAAACACTTCGCATTCAACTATCTTGAGTGAGGTACGCTGGTAGCGTCCTCATACAAGATGAAGATGCATACATTTATTGAACAAGTGAACAACAGTATTTGTTGAATAACAAATGATGATCGGAACGGCTATTTATGGTACATCACTTAGAATATAAAATGTGTGACTAATACTAAATCAAAGCGCTTGCTCGGGTTCGCCTCGTGTCTGAATACCCCGATACAAAACGGCCACTCATTCTGTAAATAGTACATATATATATATATATATATATATATATATATATATATATATATATATATATATATATATATATATATATATATATATATATATATATATCTAAGAATAGCTGTGATCTGCGAAGTCCTAGAAAAACAAAACAGTTTTGTTTAATATATAATCCAAACTTTCAATTCGGTTTCATGGTATACTCAAGAAAAACTAGCATATTTTAGCTATTTCAAAGATTATCTTTGTAGCACTCGCACTGCACTAGTATCGCAAGGTCGCTAGTTTGATTCTTGGCTGGAAGGCCTTGCTATTGCATTTTTGCAACTGCTATTGGTTAATTCTTAAAATGTGCATATTCTCACACACACACACACACACACACACACAGTGATTATATATCAAATAAACATACATATATACATATATATATATATATATCCTATATATATATCCTATATATATATATCCTATATATACTTCACCGATGATGTCCCACATGCGGTTGTCACCGACAATCACATGTGTATAAGTAATTGATGAAATTCATTCAGATTGTTCCAAGCTACACTGATGAGCTGTTGTACAGCGAAACACCGTGTCTGTAGATTGAAATATATATATATATATATATATATATATATATATATATATATATATATATATATGTTTATTTGACAATCGCTGATCTAGAATACAAATGTAATAAGTATAGACACAAACCTCATCCTTTCTGTTCCGTCTTCTGCAACTTGTAATGTGTGCCTGTTGTGTTCCCTTGGTAGTCCGGATGTGGCTCGCTCTGGCAGACCTGAAGTAAGTCTTGAATGCTTCTGCAATTAAATGAAACATTGAATTTAATAAAAGTACTTCTAACTAGTTTGTAATATTTCCTTCTAAATAAATGAGCCATATTCCATGGTGTCTTGTGTGATGTCACAGCTATTCACATTTCTACCTTAAAGTTTTACAACTACTCTATTATTTTACAATCTATTGGATTTTCCTTAAGAAAATGTACCGGTAATGCAATTTGTCATCCAACTAAATTTATCTATGTTATGACGTGAAGTTACAGGAAGTGACATAAAATCAGAAATGCTTATAATAGAAAAACATAGTAAAAGCAAGTGACTATTTGTGGTAACACCATGTTTATTACTAATCAATGCTGATTACTTTTGACTTGTTGATTCAGGTCTTCATCATGGAGAGCAAAGAAAGTTCTGAGGCCTGAAGACTATTAGTCAACAGGTCCAAAGCTTAAGCATTGGTAATTTAATATTAATAAACATGGTGTAACTATTACAATTCGTCCCCAAAACATTCAAGGAATTAATCTTTTTTTTTTCATTATTCCTTGTATGGGTGTATTTACATAATTACAAAGGAAATATATGTGTAGTCTATATGCCTTTTCCACACGGTCCAGGCCTGATTTAATGTCACTTCTGACAACAACTATGACAGCAAAAAAGACTTGAAGGTGAAATAATTGAATAACAAGATATATTTCATCCCAAACTGTAGCATTAGGTACTTTATATAAACATTGCGCTTAAAACAAATGATCCCAAAAAAGACAAGAGTGTGATATATTATGCACATAAAAGAACATAGAGAAATTAATTGGGGACTCATAACTATTGTCTATACCATACAATAATTATTATACCTTTTAGATGAAGAAAATAATATTATACCTTTTATTAAAACAGCAGACCAGGGACATTTTTCTGGTCCTCCATATTCATGGGCAAGTTCTTCTATTACCTTCCCAACTAACATGCTGTGATGTTGGGAATCAACACTGAAAATTAAAAATTAAGTTATAGTTTACCAAAATTATCTAAAATATTTTACATTGAATTCATTTTTATAAAAATTTACAGTGCACGAGTTTGGCATTTAATATAATTACCTTTCAATAAATCTGAAGGATAGATCACCATCATGAGCCTTTATTGATTTTAATTTTCGGCGAACATTATTCTATAAGGAAAATGAGAAACAGCTTTTCACTTACTGGTAACTACATCATTAAATATGAATTACATACATGTATAGTAAATAAGACAAAAACAGAGCATCTTATCCTGATAGAACAATCTGAAGACAGGAAATTACAAAAATTGTTATGTGATATAATTATATTGTGATATATATTTTTTTTTTTCATGAGCAAAGTTGTGTATTTCTATCAAAGGTTATCTTTGAATAGTTTTTCTTTCATATTTTGAAATGTTTGAATGGATAATATAAACAAGACTCTTTTTTAATTGACAAAAGAGTGTATATTTTTAGATAATTTCCAGTTGTCTGAGTTTGAAGGTATATTTCTCATTCAGTATTCAATTCCTGTACCTCTAAATAGGCTTAAAAGACAGACAATTTTCTGATGATCAAAATAACACCTGGTGTCCTTATAACAATATGTGTTCCCCTCTGTGAATAATGCGTTTTAAAGAAAACATGCGTAATTTGGGAGAAACCGTCAAAAGTGCTGGTGTTCAGGGTATAATTCTGGGAAAAACGACTGGTGGTGAAAGGGTTAAAAGACAACTTACATTTATAGTAGACCCAAACAGCAAATGCATGCCTTGCGAGGCTCAATTAAAATTAAAATTAACCGTAATCCTTACCCAGCGTATACAAATTATGAAATCAATAATCGATAGAAATCAATATCAATAGATAACAATATCAAATTAATTGATTGATATTGACAATCAATGAACAATCAATTAATTGAAGGAGCTTTTTGTGACTACCTTTGATTGCTACAATTTGTATTCGTGAAACTAAAACACTCGAAACAAAAATATTTACTAAACAAAGTCTAGAACACGTAGAAACTTTTCAAATAGAATAACATTGCACCATATTTCCTCTCTTTTCTTCTTTCTCCCTTGTGTGTTTTATCACACCACATGTGTTAAGCCTATCCGTTCAATGAGCATCATCTCATCTGTCCCTAACCACTAGGTTGTTGTGGCACCACTGATAATTTATGAAAAAACTCCTTGAAGCACAGGAGAGACCAACTAAACCCTACTCACATGGGTTCCAAGCTCGAAAATGGGGTTATTACCATTAATTACCAGATGGTCACCCATCCAAGTACTAACCCCATCTAACCGGGCTTAATAACTAATGGTGGGAGGCACTGCCCTAACAGCACACACCACCCGACTGCCCCCCTTTCCTAGCTGAGTAATACAGCTTGACCAGCAAACTAAAAAATTACTAATTAACTGCTAAATTCTTCATATCATTATTAACATGTAACTCTGCATGGTATAAAATAACAATAATTATAAATAATACATGATCCTATGCTAAAAGGCTTCATATTTGGGTAAGCCAGTAGCTACAAACTTTAACGAAAGATATAATTATATTAAATTGGAATATAAACGTTGCACCAAATAATCAGGCGGGATTATGCTTCGATCCGACGCATGTACACCACAAACTTGATATTAGAAATATATTTATATAAAACTGCTTACAACTGACTTACCCTGCATATTTTGGGCACATGAATAGGCCTGCCTGTTTGTCGGACACGTCGCATTGGGCCAGCAGTTGAACCTTTCAGACTGTCCACCTTCTTGTTGATTTCGTCCAACGACGATTTTGCTTGATCAACTGTGTGTTTCATTTGCTCTCGTAAGAGCCTGTTTTCGTTAACAACGTTTTGTAACAAGAGAACATATTGGTCTGAGAGAGAAACATCCATATTTTTAGACAAATACACGCACACCTTTAAAACTTGAACCAACTCGAACCGTGAACCTTGAACGATGTGGACGGTTGAATTCGCAATCAGAATCAAAAATCGAGCGGGAACTAGGCAAAACCTTTTTCATTGGATGCAAACAATTAACACAGCAGGAACAGCATGATTGAGTTGTCACATGGACGAGGAGACACAGCATCAAAACAACGAACACTTGGCCAACGGTAAAGCTATAATAGCAAGTCCTTTATATCACCAACATTACTTGGTTAGTTGTACTATAAAAAGTTTTTTATTCTTGTGTAAAATTTTGCATTTGCCCTGGTAAAGACAGAGAACGACTGAACAGATCAGTCTTTTCTTGAGTTCTGGGGAGGGAGGGAGGGTGGTAATTGACCACTACATAAACAAAGCGCGGGCGCGGGAAATTTTCACTTGATCTTTGTCTTCCTCGCTCAAAAGGTCATTCGTTTCTGTTTCATCTGGTGGTATAAGCTTACGTAAAGTCGGTTGAAATGGCGCATTTTAACCTGACATCCCACACAGTGAGTGGCGCACTTGCTAACAGTGGAATACGTCACGATCTGGGAGAAATCTCAGTGCCATCAGTGAGTCAGAAAGAGTGTTTATCTGCGAAGCAACGTCGTCTTTCCCGCCCGAATACGATTGAGGAAATTCGTCGCAAAAGACGCCAGCGCAATAAGAAAGAGCGAGAGAAGAAAAAAAATATGTCACGAGAGGAGAAACAATCTAAGATGGCACAGAAAAGGCATCTAAAATTTGTCCATCAAGAAAATAAAATAAAGAAGCTGGTTGTACGAGCAAACAAAGAAAGGCAACGCGCTGTTGAGTTCTGGCGAATGTGGGACAAGGAGAAAATGCTTCGCACTACAAGCAACTTGTAAGTACAGCATGTTGTCTCATAAGCAAATGCAATAGCATAAATCATCATGCAACTTGCCAACTTCATTATTCCAATTCTTTAAGGCCCCTTTTAATACAGGCGATTTTCTCCTTCTGACGTATGCGATTGAATGGTTGTCTCACGAATGTACTTTGTACAAGTCCAATTAATGCTTCGCAACGAAGTCAATCCATTCGATCGCATCAGTCAGGAGGAGAAAAAATCGCGCCAAAATTTAAAATCGCCCGTGTAAACGAGCCAATAATAATAATACTTTATTTAACCAGGGTAACTAGAATTAATACAAGCATAATTTCCATCTAGGTCCTATAATCTCTTAGACCATATAGTTTTTATGTAAGAGTTAATTACCGAGAACTGAGGTGTTTAGCCAAATACAGTCTGAGGGGCTGCAGGCCCTGAGGGACTTATTTGGTTAAAAGCTGAGGTTCGAGGTAATTAAACTACCCCCCAACAGACTGAAAATGTGCCCCCCCCCTCAAAAAAAACAAAATTTTTTTGTTTTTGTTTTGTTTGTTTTTGTTTTGTTTTGTTTTTGTTTTGCTTGTTTTGTTAATTTAATTATCACAAAATTACATATAATTATTATATACAAGACTAATTAATATTATGTCGTAATTAAATTAAATAATCTAGTGGTGAGGAAATCCAACTAGATTAAAACAATTATATTAAGCTACAGTACAACGCTGGTGAGGTTGAGATTTTTTACAATATAGGTGGCCCGACAAGCCTTGTTCTTGTTCAGGTCTATTCTATGCATGGTATAAAAGAAATAAATATATTTGGTTCTTACTGAAAAATATTTGCCCTCGGTCTCATAAGCAACTCTTAGCCTACAGCCTCGGTCAGTTTCTGAGACCTTGTGCAAATATTTTCCTGTACAGACCTCCCAACCGGTAAATAACATGCATTTATCTTACATGATTTAAATTTTAAGGATTGTACACCAGATAGAAAACAAAAATATTGAAGACTTAAAAGAAGAAGGCAGTAATATAATTGGTGAAGGAACATTTGGAACTTGTATGAAAAAGGTTTACAGAGGTCACATTGTTGCTGTCAAATATTTCAACACAACTCATTACCATCAGATGTGGAGAAGGAGGCAATGATGATAAATTCGTTTGATCATCCAGGTATTAATTTTATCTTCAAATCACAGGTTATTTACTATTGAATATTCTTGATAGTGTGTAATGTTTATTTACATTTACCAATATTTTAATTTTTACTTAAATTTACCAATATGCTGCAACTTTTTTTGTTTAACTACCAGCAGTACAGTACCTATTATTGAAACAATTTCATTATTTTCCCCTTTACTGTAGGTTTGCCTTTTGTTTTTGGTATAAACTTTACAAGAAAGCCTTACATTCTTGTAAGTGAATTTTATGGCATTAACGGACAATGTGTTACATTAGCAAGTGCTGCCAAAGGTACACTGTCCTTGGATATTCCAAAATGGGCAAAGGTATTACGAAAGACATCCGAAGCCCTTTCACATATTCACAGTAAAGGGTTTATCCACTGTGACATCAAAAGTGACAATATTGTCATAAGAAGTGAATCTGATTCATATATGCCAGTAATTATAGATTTTGGTAAAATGAAAAAAATCGGTCAGGCTAAGAAGTATAACCTGACTCTGAAGGAAAAGGAGAAATACAGTAAGATGTACAAGCATGTTGCACCCGAGGTTGGGTGGGGAAGCCATCCCAAATCAACAGCTAGTGATATTTATTCTCTCGGGCAGGTTATTTCTCTTGTATGCTTCTATCACCGTTCTTATGATCTTCAGAAGATAGCAAAACAATGCATACATGGCACACCTGAGAAAAGGCCAAACATTGTGGAAATAATTTCCAAACTCCACACTATCTCAAAAAAATGAATTTATCAGTCTGGTCAGACTGTAGTAAAAATTTAGGTAGATATCCACCAGACTAGAATAACTTGTGCCATTACAAATTATTAAGATTTTTGAGAATATTATTAGGTTAGGTGTGTCTTTAGTATTGTACTCTGGCTAAGACAATTTGACTCATAAATAGGAAACCCCCGAGCTATAATATAAGGTTACATACTATCTTGATTAACCCTTTTTATAGTTCTGGGCATATACAGTATTATTTTTAGTGTTTTACTCAGTCTGACAACACATGTGATAATCTGCCACAATGAAACTAACCTCTCCAGGATAGCCTGATACTCGGGGTTAGTTTGTACATAGTACACATGTAAATAGACCTACTTGAAGATTTAAACAAATGCTAGTATATAGATTATTTGCAACAGGGGACTTGTCCCTGGGACACACATCTCCTTGTGTGAACGCAAGAAGAGAACATTTCCCCATGACATCTTTTTTACGCCCCACTTCTGGGTTGTGTCCTACAGTTTCCAGACCATCAAATTTAGAAGCTTTATAAAATTGTAAAAATATATATATAATATATATATATTATATATATATTCTATATATATATAATTTTATATATTTACGAGTAAAAACTTTTAAAACAACTTTATTCGATGGTTTGGGGGCATTGCCCCTTTATCAACAATCAAAAATACAAGTCAGACTCATATTTTTTATTCTTGATAAAGGGGCAGACTGTATACAGTAGCACATTATTAGCACTTTACTTACAGCTGTATGTAATAATAGTCTGCTGGAACCAGAATTTTTTCCTGCAGTTTTATCTATGAAGTTAAATTATTGTGGTACTACTTTCATTTGAAATATTTTGTGCAATTACTGCAATTTATTTAAACATTTTGAATGTACAAAAAAAGTATTTTTCACCTAAACAATAGAAAAATCAAAAATAAAGGTTTAACGCACAAAAATTATCAGTTTTTTTCTCCAAACAATAACAAAAATCAAAATTGAATGCACACAGCTCTAAAGCCTGGTTTCCATATAGCCGTAAGAGCCAGCGGCATGTCTGCGGCAAGGGGCGATGGTCCAATCATAGAGTGTTGAATTAGCCAGAATACAGATGTATTCATCATTGAACTTCTGGCTCACCAAGAAAAAAGATAAACCAGCGAAAACGAACAAATTTATTAGCGAGGCAACAACCACACGTGTGAACACTTTCGAGACAAAGGCCTGAAATGTTTTCCAATGTTTTTCGGTTTCCAATGTTTTTAGGAAACGCCGGAAACACACGTTCCAGTTAACCCCTCGCCATCTATCCGATCTCCCTGAGTCCCTGAAATTAATTAAAGTGACCTTTACAACATCACGTATAAATTGAAATAAAGTTCGGTATAGCTTTAATCTTCTTTAAACATCACGCATAAATTGAAATAAAGTTCCGTATAGCTTTAATCTTCTTTAAACATCACGCATAAATTGAAATAAAGTTCGGTATAGCTTTAAAACAACTTTAATTCATGCTAAAATGTAATTAAAGGCATTCTGTGATTAAATATATATTTAAATGCAATTAAACGTGAGTAAAGCATTATTGGTCCTTTAATACTTTTAATGGATGTATTAAATATTTATAGATGGCTTTAATGAATTTAACACAATGTGTAAATGTGAAAAAAGGTTTGGATTTCGTCCTGTGTTTACAGCTTGGTTGTTTATTGAGGAAGAATTGTGATGTTATGACGTCCTAAGTGTTTCCCGACACTTAGTATTTCCATCTGCATAAAAATGAAAAAATGCAACCCTACTCACGTCGGATCGACGAAGGTTCACTGGCCTGGCTTTCTTATCACTAGCTTTCCTTCTGCAACCGCCAAAGGTTGAAAGTTAAAAAGTTAAATTTTCGTATCGAGCTCCAATTGGAATATATTCCATAATTTCCTTCTTTCGATCGCCAATCCTTATGCTTTTTATATAATATACTGTCGCTACGCTAGATCCCAGGAACACTCGAAGGGCCAGAACGATTCTGGGCAGGACCTATTTACGAATGTTGCTAGGCTGTCTCGTTTCCAGCCTCTCCCCAGTCTTTCTAGGAACCCAAACCGACTACGCGGCCAAGCTCATGGCGGAAACGAAAGGGGAATCCATTGCACATGAAATGAAAGATTATAAGAAAGAGAAAATTTAAACATGTCGACCACTAACACATGCCACGCCGGAACAGTGCTACCAACAGACAATATTCGAACAACATTTTGATTTTCAGAAAATATCTTAAGTTCATGTCCGGATAAAAACCTAGAAAACATCTTAACACTGTTAAATACGGCTTTAAGCTCGCGAAGAGTGGAACTCTTAACACGGTCGGCCGCGGACCATAAGCCCATTGCGCACGTTCACCGACATTGACGAAATAAGCACCAAAGCCCATGCTACTAGCATCTCAATAGAGAACAGCGGAAGCGCTAAACGAAGGAGTAATAGAGTAACCATTAAAGCTGTGCAAATTAGGCAACCAAAACTGGAGTTCTTGTTTAACTCCTAGAGGGGCAATAACAATATCATTCCAAGTAGAACAAGAAGCAATACAAGCATACATCTGACGTGTAACCAGGCGAACAACAGGCCCAAAGCATAGCATAAAGAATTTATAAAATCGAAAACCTTAGCTAATTCAAGTACTGAAAGGCGAGGAAACGCTAACAAACTCCGACGAACTATAGCAAAAGCTTTGTCCAATTTCTTCGGAGGAACCTGAAATTGCATACGAATAGTGTTAATAAGGAGACCAAGCCACTCGCCGATTTCACGAGGCTCCCAGAAGCATTTGTTCTCCGCAGGTTGCCAAGTCACTTTGTATCAGATGACTGTTACGCACGGCACAAGCCTTAGAAAGATGGCCTGATATACCATCATCAATATATATGATAGTTGCATGACCTAACTCACGCCACCTACGAACTAATGGTCGAAACATCTTAGTAAACACGTAACATCCCGACGACAACCCAAAAGGTAAAACGTTAAATACAAAATAATGCACAGAACAACAAAACCAGATAAACGAAAAACCCAAATACTTCCGACTACGGGGATGAATATCAACATGATGACGATACCTCGACTAAATATCAAAAGGCCCGGTTCAAACGTCGAACTTCACATGAACCGATCCTAATTCCAACAATTAAGTTCATGTAAAGATCGACGTCTGAATCAGTCTGTTTTGACTGTTTTGATTAAGACCGATCCAAGGATAAAGTTCGACATCGCTTGTCGGGAATTTCGACTTTGGATCGAGTTCGATTCAAACGTCGAACTTCACATGAACTAAACGTACTGCATTTTATCCCTCAAGTCCCTCGCGTGTCCCGGTTATCCCTTTTCATAATTATTATAATATATTTCCTTCCCATAATACCTGAAGAGAACAATATAGCAAGCTATTATACAAGTATAATCGACCAAGCTGTTATACAAGTATAATGTTTACCTAATCCGCCGCTTTAAAAAACTCAAGTTTGACTTGTTATATTATGAAGGGCGTTGATAGTCTAGTGGATAGCATAGTCCGTAAAGTGATGAAGTGGGTGAGATCGATGTCGCCGCCTCCCCAGTTTTTCGTTTTGTCCTATGCTCGTTCATGTGTTTTTATTTAGTCCGTTTTGGTTTTCTTCCGGCTTTTTTCTTGTTATTTAGTAATTTTGTAAGGTCCTGAGCTTACCAAGGCAATGTTTTCGTGTAATTCTTGCCATTTCTAGGCTTTTCTGTTGCGTAAAACTGCCGCTCCTCTGCGCTAAAATATATATTGCGCATTTTGTAGGGCGTTGAAGCCTGGGCGCAAGTTGAGGGACCCATATGGATAATTTCGAAACTACCGTATACTACCCTACAGCCCGGCTGGTAGCCAAGCAATCGGCGAGATTTTTGACGGCGAGGAAAAGTGTGCGAATCGGGTAGGTACTTCATGTATGCCTATTATAAGGTCCTGACATATCATATCCTCAGAGGTGCTTTAGACTGCTTTTAAAGTGAATTAGACTGCTTTAGACTGCTTTAGACTGCTTTAGACTGCTTTAGACTGCTTTAGACTGCTTTAGACTGCTTTAGACTGCTTTAGAGTGCTTTAGACTGCTTTAGAGTGAATTAGACTGCTTTAGAGTGAATTAGAGTGCTTTAGAGTGCTTTAGAGTGCTTTAGAGTGCTTTAGAGTGCTTTAGAGTGCTTTAGAGTGCTTTAGAGTGCTTTAGAGTGCTTTAGAGTGCTTTAGAGTGCTTTAGAGTGCTTTAGAGTGCTTTAGAGTGCTTTAGAGTGCTTTAGACTGCTTTAGAGTGAATTAGACTGCTTTAGACTGCTTTAGACTGCTTTAGACTGCTTTAGACTGCTTTAGACTGCTTTAGAGTGCTTTAGAGTGCTTTAGACTGCTTTAGAGTGCTTTAGACTGCTTTAGAGTGCTTTAGACTGCTTTAGACTGCTTTAGACTGCTTTAGAGTGCTTTAGAGTGAATTAGAGTGCTTTAGAGTGCTTTAGACTGCTTTAGACTGCTTTAGAGTGCTTTAGAGTGCTTTAGACTGCTTTAGAGTGAATTAGACTGCTTTAGAGTGAATTAGACTGCTTTAGAGTGCTTTAGACTGCTTTAGAGTGCTTTAGACTGCTTTAGAGTGCTTTAGACTGCTTTAGAGTGCTTTAGACTGCTTTAGAGTGCTTTAGACTGCTTTAGACTGCTTTAGACTGCTTTAGAGTGAATTAGAGTGCTTTAGACTGCTTTAGACTGCTTTAGACTGCTTTAGAGTGCTTTAGAGTGCTTTAGACTGCTTTAGAGTGAATTAGACTGCTTTAGAGTGAATTAGACTGCTTTAGAGTGCTTTAGACTGCTTTAGAGTGCTTTAGACTGCTTTAGACTGCTTTAGACTGCTTTAGAGTGAATTAGAGTGCTTTAGAGTGCTTTAGAGTGCTTTAGCGTGCTTTAGAGTGCTTTAGACTGCTTTACACTGCTTTAGACTGCTTTACACTGCTTTAGACTGCTTTAGAGTGCTTTAGACTGCTTTAGACTGCTTTAGAGTGCTTTAGAGTGCTTTAGACTGCTTTAGACTGCTTTAGAGTGCTTTAGACTGCTTTAGAGTGAATTAGACTGCTTTAGACTGCTTTAGACTGCTTTAGACTGCTTTAGACTGCTTTAGACTGCTTTAGACTGCTTTAGACTGCTTTAGACTGCTTTAGACTGCTTTAGACTGCTTTAGACTGCTTTAGAGTGCTTTAGACTGCTTTAGAGTGCTTTAGAGTGCTTTAGAGTGCTTTAGAGTGCTTTAGACTGCTTTAGACTGCTTTAGACTGCTTTAGAGTGAATTAGACTGCTTTAGATTGCTTTAGACTGCTTTAGACTGCTTTAGACTGCTTTAGAGTGCTTTAGACTGCTTTAGAGTGCTTTAGAGTGCTTTAGAGTGCTTTAGACTGCTTTAGAGTGAATTAGACTGCTTTAGACTGATTTAGACTGCTTTAGACTGCTTTAGACTGCTTTAGACTGCTTTAGAGTGCTTTAGAGTGCTTTAGAGTGCTTTAGAGTGCTTTAGAGTGCTTTAGACTGCTTTAGACTGCTTTAGACTGCTTTAGACTGCTTTAGACTGCTTTAGACTGCTTTAGACTGCTTTAGAGTGCTTTAGAGTGCTTTAGAGTGCTTTAGAGTGCTTTAGACTGCTTTAGACTGCTTTAGACTGCTTTAGAGTGCTTTAGACTGCTTTAGAGTGAATTAGACTGCTTTAGACTGCTTTAGACTGCTTTAGACTGCTTTAGACTGCTTTAGACTGCTTTAGACTGCTTTAGACTGCTTTAGACTGCTTTAGACTGCTTTAGACTGCTTTAGAGTGCTTTAGACTGCTTTAGAGTGCTTTAGAGTGCTTTAGAGTGCTTTAGAGTGCTTTAGACTGCTTTAGACTGCTTTAGACTGCTTTAGAGTGAATTAGACTGCTTTAGATTGCTTTAGACTGCTTTAGACTGCTTTAGACTGCTTTAGACTGCTTTAGAGTGCTTTAGACTGCTTTAGAGTGCTTTAGAGTGCTTTAGAGTGCTTTAGACTGCTTTAGAGTGAATTAGACTGCTTTAGACTGATTTAGACTGCTTTAGACTGCTTTAGACTGCTTTAGACTGCTTTAGAGTGCTTTAGAGTGCTTTAGAGTGCTTTAGAGTGCTTTAGAGTGCTTTAGACTGCTTTAGACTGCTTTAGACTGCTTTAGACTGCTTTAGACTGCTTTAGACTGCTTTAGACTGCTTTAGAGTGCTTTAGAGTGCTTTAGAGTGCTTTAGAGTGCTTTAGACTGCTTTAGACTGCTTTAGACTGCTTTAGAGTGAATTAGACTGCTTTAGATTGCTTTAGACTGCTTTAGACTGCTTTAGAGTGCTTTAGAGTGCTTTAGAGTGCTTTAGAGTGCTTTAGAGTGCTTTAGAGTGCTTTAGAGTGCTTTAGACTGCTTTAGAGTGAATTAGACTGCTTTAGACTGATTTAGACTGCTTTAGAGTGCTTTAGAGTGCTTTAGAGTGCTTTAGACTGCTTTAGAGTGCTTTAGACTGCTTTAGACTGCTTTAGAGTGCTTTAGACTGCTTTAGACTGCTTTAGACTGCTTTAGACTGCTTTAGACTGCTTTAGACTGCTTTAGACTGCTTTAGACTGCTTTAGAGTGCTTTAGACTGCTTTAGAGTGAATTAGACTGCTTTAGACTGCTTTAGCCTGCTTTAGACTGCTTTAGACTGCTTTAGACTGCTTTAGACTGCTTTAGACTGCTTTAGACTGCTTTAGACTGCTTTAGACTGCTTTAGACTGCTTTAGACTGCTTTAGACTGCTTTAGACTGCTTTAGACTGCTTTAGACTGCTTTAGACTGCTTTAGACTGCTTTAGACTGCTTTAGAGTGCTTTAGAGTGCTTTAGAGTGCTTTAGAGTGCTTTAGACTGCTTTAGACTGCTTTAGACTGCTTTAGAGTGAATTAGACTGCTTTAGATTGCTTTAGACTGCTTTAGACTGCTTTAGAGTGCTTTAGAGTGCTTTAGAGTGCTTTAGAGTGCTTTAGAGTGCTTTAGAGTGCTTTAGAGTGCTTTAGACTGCTTTAGAGTGAATTAGACTGCTTTAGACTGATTTAGACTGCTTTAGAGTGCTTTAGAGTGCTTTAGAGTGCTTTAGACTGCTTTAGAGTGCTTTAGACTGCTTTAGACTGCTTTAGAGTGCTTTAGACTGCTTTAGACTGCTTTAGACTGCTTTAGACTGCTTTAGACTGCTTTAGACTGCTTTAGACTGCTTTAGACTGCTTTAGAGTGCTTTAGACTGCTTTAGAGTGAATTAGACTGCTTTAGACTGCTTTAGCCTGCTTTAGACTGCTTTAGACTGCTTTAGGACTGCTTTAGACTGCTTTAGACTGCTTTTAGACTGCTTTAGACTGCTTTAGACTGCTTTAGACTGCTTTAGACTGCTTTAGACTGCTTTAGACTGCTTTAGACTGCTTTAGACTGCTTTAGACTGCTTTAGACTGCTTTAGACTGCTTTAGACTGCTTTAGACTGCTTTAAGACTGCTTTAGACTGCTTTAGACTGCTTTAGAGTGCTTTAGAGTGCTTTAGAGTGCTTTAGAGTGCTTTAGACTGCTTTAGACTGCTTTAGACTGCTTTAGAGTGAATTAGACTGCTTTAGATTGCTTTAGACTGCTTTAGACTGCTTTAGAGTGCTTTAGAGTGCTTTAGAGTGCTTTAGAGTGCTTTAGAGTGCTTTAGAGTGCTTTAGAGTGCTTTAGACTGCTTTAGAGTGAATTAGACTGCTTTAGGACTGATTTAGACTGCTTTAGAGTGCTTTAGAGTGCTTTAGAGTGCTTTAGACTGCTTTAGAGTGCTTTAGACTGCTTTAGACTGCTTTAGAGTGCTTTAGACTGCTTTAGACTGCTTTAGACTGCTTTAGACTGCTTTAGACTGCTTTAGACTGCTTTAGACTGCTTTAGACTGCTTTAGAGTGCTTTAGACTGCTTTAGAGTGAATTAGACTGCTTTAGACTGCTTTAGCCTGCTTTAGACTGCTTTAGACTGCTTTAGACTGCTTTAGACTGCTTTAGACTGCTTTAGACTGCTTTAGACTGCTTTAGACTGCTTTAGACTGCTTTAGACTGCTTTAGACTGCTTTAGACTGCTTTAGACTGCTTTAGACTGCTTTAGACTGCTTTAGCTAGACTGCTTTAGAGTGCTTTAGAGTGCTTTAGACTGCTTTAGACTGCTTTAGAGTGAATTAGACTGCTTTAGATTGCTTTAGACTGCTTTAGACTGCTTTAGACTGCTTTAGACTGCTTTAGACTCCTTTAGACTGCTTTAGAGTGCTTTAGACTGCTTTAGACTGCTTTAGACTGCTTTAGACTGCTTTAGACTGCTTTAGACTGCTTTAGAGTGCTCTAGACTGCTTTAGAGTGAATTAGACTGCTTTAGACTGCTTTAGACTGCTTTAGACTGCTTTAGACTGCTTTAGACTGCTTTAGACTGCTTTAGAGTGCTTTAGACTGCCTTAGAGTGCTTTAGACTGCTTTAGACTGCTTTAGAGTGAATTAGACTGCTTTAGAGTGCTTTAGAGTGCTTTAGACTGCTTTAGACTGCTTTAGACTGCTTTAGACTGCTTTAGACTGCTTTAGACTGCTTTAGACTGCTTTAGAGTGCTTTAGAGTGCTTTAGAGTGCTTTAGAGTGCTTTAGAGTGCTTTAGACTGCTTTAGACTGCTTTAGACTGCTTTAGACTGCCTTAGAGTGCTTTAGACTGCTTTAGACTGCTTTAGAGTGAATTAGACTGCTTTAGAGTGCTTTAGAGTGCTTTAGACTGCTTTAGACTGCTTTAGACTGCTTTAGACTGCTTTAGACTGCTTTAGACTGCTTTAGACTGCTTTAGAGTGCTTTAGAGTGCTTTAGAGTGCTTTAGACTGCTTTAGACTGCTTTAGACTGCTTTAGACTGCTTTAGAGTGCTTTAGACTGCCTTAGAGTGCTTTAGACTGCTTTAGACTGCTTTAGAGTGAATTAGACTGCTTTAGAGTGCTTTAGAGTGCTTTAGACTGCTTTAGACTGCTTTAGACTGCTTTAGACTGCTTTAGACTGCTTTAGACTGCTTTAGACTGCTTTAGAGTGCTTTAGAGTGCTTTAGAGTGCTTTAGAGTGCTTTAGAGTGCTTTAGAGTGCTTTAGAGTGCTTTAGAGTGCTTTAGAGTGCTTTAGAGTGCTTTAGACTGCTTTAGAGTGCTTTGGACTGCTTTGGACTGCTTTGGACTGCGTTGGACTGCTTTAGAGTGCTTTAGAGTGCTTTAGAGTGCTTTAGAGTGCTTTAGAGTGCTTTAGAGTGCTTTAGAGTGCTTTAGAGTGCTTTAGAGTGCTTTAGAGTGCTTTAGAGTGCTTTAGAGTGCTTTAGACTGCTTTAGAGTGAATTAGACTGCTTTAGACTGCTTTAGACTGCTTTAGACTGCTTTAGAGTGCTTTAGAGTGCTTTAGACTGCTTTAGAGTGCTTTAGACTGCTTTAGAGTGCTTTAGACTGCTTTAGACTGCTTTAGACTGCTTTAGAGTGAATTAGAGTGCTTTAGAGTGCTTTAGAGTGCTTTAGAGTGCTTTAGAGTGCTTTAGAGTGCTTTAGAGTGCTTTAGAGTGCTTTAGAGTGAATTAGATTGCTTTAGACTGCTTTAGCCTGCTTTAGACTGCTTTAGACTGCTTTAGACTGCTTTAGAGTGCTTTAGAGTGCTTTAGAGTGCTTTAGAGTGCTTTAGAGTGCTTTAGAGTGCTTTAGAGTGCTTTAGAGTGCTTTAGACTGCTTTAGACTGCTTTAGACTGCTTTAGACTGCTTTAGACTGCTTTAGACTGCTTTAGAGTGCTTTAGAGTGCTTTAGAGTGCTTTAGAGTGCTTTAGACTGCTTTAGAGCGCTTTAGAGTGCTTTAGAGTGAATTAGACTGCTTTAGACTGCTTTAGACTGCTTTAGACTGCTTTAGAGTGCTTTAGAGTGCTTTAGACTGCTTTAGAGTGCTTTAGACTGCTTTAGAGTGAATTAGACTGCTTTAGACTGCTTTAGACTGCTTTAGACTGCTTTAGAGTGCTTTAGACTGCTTTAGACTGCTTTAGACTGCTTTAGACTGCTTTAGACTGCTTTAGATTGCTTTAAACTGCTTTAGACTGCTTTAGAGTGCTTTAGACTGCTTTAGACTGCTTTAGAGTGCTTTAGAGTGCTTTAGACTGCTTTACACTGCTTTAGACTGCTTTAGCGTGCTTTAGAGTGCTTTAGACTGCTTTAGACTGCTTTACACTGCTTTAGACTGCTTTAGCGTGCTTTAGAGTGCTTTAGACTGCTTTAGAGTGCTTTAGAGTGAATTAGACTGCTTTAGACTGCTTTACAGTGCTGTAACATGTTATTAAATTTGTGGATACTTTTTAACAAAATTATATCGCGGCATCATTTTGGGCTATAAAAATAGTCGTTAAAAATTCTCCCGCATAACAATCTTTTTCGCTAATTCTTTGGGTAAATTCGAGAAATTTTTTAATAATTTTAGGCTGCTTCTTGATTTTAGCCTGAAATATCAGATGTCCTTTAAGCTGAGAGAAAAGAATGGCTGACGAAATTTCAGGGTAACTTATTTGTTCAAGTAATAAAACAAAATGTTTGCGGTTATACACCATGTTTATTAACGATAAGAATTCGTTGAGCTTTCGTGCCGTAAATGCGGGACTACGTCGTTGTAATTTAGTTGACGTGTTCTAACAAATATAACTGATCAACTTCAGTCACGCTCGGATGAAGTTTGTTACTTGAACATATATATATACATCGCCATGCCAAGCTTCAAAATCTTATTATTTGTTCATTTGTACTTTACTTCCGGAACACATGATAATAAAACCTTATCTGTGAGTGAACGTTTTCGCTATATACTTATCAGAATTATTATTTATTTATAGTAGATTTCATTTACGCGATTAACCAATGATGTATTTCGTAATTTCTATAGTCTACTCTTTCTGTTCTATTAATTATCTCTGTCTATACGTAATTATGTTGATCAAATATATACATGTAATATCAAAAAATTAGAAAATTTACATAAATTGTAACAAGTATAAACACTATTAAGAATATCTACAATATCTATAATGCATTTTTGCATGTCGGTTTTAGACAAGACTGCATATATAACAAACATTTTAACCGTAATGGCAGTTGCATGCAAGCAAGACACTTCCTGACTGTTGGTAATCGTATGTTTGTAAAACGGCTTTTTTCTGTAGTCGGCTGTTCCCTAAAACTGTTTTCAGTTATATATATATACTTAAAATAAAATATCTCAAAACAGATTTTCAGAGTCAATTAGCTACCTGTATAAGAGTATTATAACCATTAACGTTTTAATAAAACCGATGGTTTATTTAGTTGTTCAGCAATAATGCTTCGTTTATCTCTTGAACTTCTTTAATATGTATGATTTTCCCGCTCACTTGGGCTGGCGATTTCTTTCGTATTGGTTGGTATTTACTTGTATGGCATTGTTTATTTTCGTAATCTGCAATAAAATTATAAAGCTTTGTAGTTTCATTTATGGATGGAGATAAAGATGATGTTGATAGCAAAGATAAAATATGCACTAGAATAAACGTCTCAATATGTGCCCAATTTCCTTGCAAAGGTGTTTGTGCCATTTCTTTTTCCAAATATTCGGAACCTTTTACTCGCTTGTATGGCGATGGATTCTCCCTTTTCCTCTTTCGAGTTCCTTGCAACGTCGTATGATTTGCTGTACTTGCAGATTGTGGACATCCATTGTGGCAGTTGTAGCACTCACACGCGCTTGTGCATTTCAAATTACTACCTAGTCTACCTACCATAACATCTTTAGGATTATGCAAAAACATTGCCAACAATATTTTCATCAGAGAACCACTTTAAGTGTGAAATAGTAAAAAGTTCGAATCGCAGTCACGCCCACAAACGTTCAACTGAACAAACGTCGACAATTGTTGAAAGTGTTAAAATACAACTAATAAACAAATCTAACGATTAGCTGCTTAAGCGCTCTCAAGGCTCTCAACGGTGCTCTTGTAGTGAAAACTATACTGACAGATTTTTAAGATGTATGTTGTCAATGGTATCACCATAAACATTTTGTCATCACAAACGTGATGAGTACCATTTCTCCGAAGAACTTTAAAAAAACCAACAAAATATCTTGTTCCATTCATCAATATTTTTGCGAATTTGCGACCTCGCGACATAAACGAGCGGGAAACTAATGTCATTGTGTAATTCGACTCAGACTGGCTACAATTTTTTACATATTCTGAGGTGATCCCATTGTAATTTTCATAGCCTTTTTTCAAAACAGAAACGAATAGTCGTGTTTTCTTCAGTCTAAAGCACTCAATTCACTCTAAAGCAGTCAAAAGCAGTCTAAAGCAGCCTAAAGCACTCTAAAGCAGTCTAATTCAGTGTAAAGCAGTCTAAAGCAGTCTAAAGCAGTCTAATTCAGTCTAAAGCAGTCTAAAGCACGCTAAAGCAGTCTAAAGCAGTCTAAAGCACGCTAAAGCAGTCTAAAGCAGTCTAAAGCACTCTAAAGCACTCTAAAGCACTCTAAAGCACTCTAAAGCACTCTAAAGCACTCTAAAGCACTCTAAAGCACTCTAAAGCAGTCTAAAGCACTCTAAAGCAGTCTAAAGCACTCTAAAGCAGTCTAAAGCAGTCTAAAGCACTCTAAAGCACGCTAAAGCACTCTAAAGCAGTCTAAAGCAGTCTAAAGCACTCTAAAGCAGTCTAATTCACTCTAAAGCAGTCTAATTCACTCTAAAGCAGTCTAATTCACTCTAAAGGTCTAATTCACTCTAAAGCACTCTAAGGCAGTCTAAAGCACTCTAAAGCACTCTAAAGCAGTCTAATTCACTCTAAAGCACTCTAAAGCAGTCTAAAGCAGTCTAAAGCACTCTAAAGCACGCTAAAGCACTCTAAAGCACTCTAAAGCAGTCTAAAGCAGTCTAAAGCACTCTAAAGCACGCTAAAGCACTCTAAAGCAGTCTAAAGCAGTCTAAAGCACTCTAAAGCAGTCTAATTCACTCCAAAGCAGTCTAATTCACTCTAAAGCAGTCTAATTCACTCTAAAGCAGTCTAATTCACTCTAAAGCAGTCTAAAGCAGTCTAAAGCACTCTAAAGCACTCTAATTCATTCTAAATCACTCTAAAGCAGTCTAAAGCACTCTAAAGCAGTCTAAAGCAGTCTAAAGCAGTCTAAAGCAGTCTAAAGCAGTCTAAAGCAGTCTAAAGCAGTCTAATTCACTCTAAAGCAGTCTAATTCACTCTAAAGCACTCTAAAGCAGTCTAAAGCAGTCTAAAGCAGTCTAAAGCAGTCTAATTCACTCTAAAGCAGTCTAATTCACTCTAAAGCACTCTAAAGCACTCTAAAGCACTCTAAAGCAGTCTAATTCACTCTAAAGCACTCTAAAGCAGTCTAAAGCAGTCTAAAGCAGTCTAAAGCACTCTAAAGCACGCTAAAGCAGTCTAAAGCACTCTAAAGCAGTCTAAAGCAGTCTAAAGCACTCTAAAGCAGTCTAATTCACTCTAAAGCAGTCTAATTCACTCTAAAGCAGTCTAATTCACTCTAAAGCACTCTAAAGCAGTCTAAAGCACTCTAAAGCACTCTAAAGCAGTCTAATTCATTCTAAAGCAGTCTAAAGCAGTTTAAAGCAGTCTAAAGCAGTCTAAAGCAGTCTAAAGCAGTCTAAAGCAGTCTAAAGCAGTCTGAAGAGTGCTCATAAGAAACTTAATCAATCTACTTCAAACATTGCTTGCCTACAGAATTTGATGTACACTGAAAACATTGATGTGGCATTTATTACGGAAACCTGGCTTAACGAAACTATCCTAAACAATGAAATTCTGCCAAACACGGACTTTATTATTTTTCGGAAAGACAGACAAGTATCTCGTGGAGGAGGAGTACTACTAGCGGTAAGAACTTCCTTATTTAATTCAGTCAAACCAGTTCATATCCCTACTAAATTGGAAGTTGTATCATGTGAAGTTAAATCTACCAACGGCAAGTTTCTTTTCTGTGCGTGTTACAGACCGCCTAGTTCTGACTCGAGTTGGCGTATTGAATTTAGTGACTTTCTGCAAAAAACACGCGATACCTATGATAAAGTCGTAATTGGTGGGGATTTTAATCTTCCTAATATCAACTGGGAGTCCATAGAAAACACCGTTGGGACCGAAGAAGTTGAATTTACGGAAATTTTGAATGACTACTTTTTAACTCAATTATCGACCACGCCAACCCGTTGCGATAACGTGCTTGATCTCGTCATTACGAGCACACCTGATGTCGTATCAATTCGCGAGACGCTTTCGCCAAATGACGCTGGCATATTCACAGATCACGCCATCACACTATTCGATATTGAAATGAAAATCAAAGCTCCTAGATCAACTCGCAGTTTCGTGTATGACTACCGGCGGACTAATTTTAACGAACTTCGCGACGCAATTGAAACACACAACCTGTCTGCTGTTATAGATTCATCTTTGAGCATTAATGAAAACTGGTCAAAATGGAAAGACACCTTTAAAACAATAATTTCTCAATTTGTTCCAACGAAACAGTTAAAAAGAAACAGAAACCCGCCATGGTTCTCTGGTGAAATTCTACATACCATCCATCTAAAAGAGTCATTTCGAAAAAAGTTGAAACATTCCCCAAGTGAATATTTGCACAAAAAATATAAAGAGCTCAGAAGTCAAGCTAAATATCTGATCTCCACAGCGCGAGAACATTTTTTCAGCCTTTTATCGACGGATTTAAAATTCAATCCAAAACGCTTCTGGTCAGTGTTTAAGCTTTCGTCCAAAAAATCAAGTCTACCGGAATCTATTTCATTGGCAAACGCTGACAACGATGTAAGCAGAACTGTTGCGTCCAGTCCAAAATCGATCGCTGACCTTTTTAAACAAATATTTTTCTTCCATATTTCACACGGAAACCCTCGCGGCAACACACGAAACCAAGAAAACGCTTTCGAATCAACAAACCCTATCAGATATCAACCTGACAGAAGAAGAAATATTGTATTTCTTGAGAGCGTTAAACGTACACAAAGCCACTGGACCCGACGGCATATCAAATCGAATCTTAAAAGAAACTGCTGAACAGATTGCCCCCTCGCTATGTTTGTTGTTCAATCTATCTTTGCAGTCTGGTACCTATCCTGATGAATGGAAAACAAGTAATATCGTTCCTGTATTTAAGAAAGGTAATAAGGATTACGTTGAGAACTACCGTCCAATTTCCCTACTCTCAAACATTTCAAAACTGCTGGAACGTTGTATATTGGCCAAGATAAGAGACCATTTGTTACAATACATCAATCCAAACCAACACGGATTCATTCCTGGGAAATCTTGCTCCACACAGCTGGTACAGGTTCTGGAATGCATTGGCCATCAACTTGACTTGGGAAAACAGACGGACGTAATCTACCTGGATATGAGTAAAGCGTTTGATAGAGTTCGCCACAGCGTAATTCTTGAAAAACTAGGAAATATAAATATCCATGGAAACCTCCATTCTTGGTTTTGTTCTTACTTATCGGGACGCAAACAGCGCGTTACTATTCCAGGAGCTACTTCGTCTACGCTTCCAGTAACATCAGGCGTCCCACAAGGATCTATTCTTGGTCCAATTCTCTTCCTACTCTACGTTAACGACCTACACGACTCGGTGGCGTCTTCATCCATTGCTTGTTTTGCTGACGACACGAAACTGTTTAAGACCATAAACTCCTCTTCGGATGCGGATCTCCTCCAAGAAGACCTAAACAAACTGAACGATTGGTCACTGTCTTCTGGATTAAACTTCAACGAGCAGAAAACAAAGTGCCAAACGATCACTCGTAGAAAGGTTCCAGTGTATCATCAATACACTCTCAAAGGGCAGACCATCGAAAAGCTGGAAGCAGAGCGTGATCTTGGTGTATGGGTGACCCATGACTTAACCTGGTGCAAACAGGTTGCTGCCCAAGTTACAACCGCGAACAGATTTCTTGGCTGCGTCCGTCGCTCTTTGGGGGAAATCACTGACATTTCAGTTCGACGAACAATATACCTTGCTATTGTTCGACCACACCTCGGATACGCAACCCAGGTGTGGTCACCGCAATCTATTGACCTGATCAGACGTGTCGAAAGAGTGCAACGCCGTGCTACTAAAGTTATCCTAAATCTACCATTTCGCACCACGACAACCTACAAACAACGACTACTGTCTCTACAATTGTTTCCAATATCCTACTGGCATGAATATCTCGACTTAACCTTCTTCTTCAAAGCTGTGAACAACCTAATCGAAATCAACCCTGACATCCTACCTACTCCATATATGCCACTCAGAACAACAAGAAACAACTCAAACCCCGATATTCTTCACTTCCGTCCTCGCAAATGTAGAACAGTCACCTTCCAACGATCTTTCTTTACAAGAATGTGTAGAACATGGAACACTCTACCGTGCGAAATGCGTAGAAAGGGAACCACTCTTAGACAGTTCAAGAGCCAGCTTCAGCTTTACTACCAGGTAGCAGTGGAGCAGCTGTACGACCCTGAAGACCCGAGGTCATGGAAAACCATCTGCTTGAGATGCAACACAGCGCACAGTCTTATTAGTGCGATCTGCTGTTGTATCTAATAACTAATTAATTGTTAATTATTGATTGTTGGTTGCTGATTGTTGGATACCGATTGCTAATTAATGACAATTGTCGGATAAATTATTGGCAATTGGTGGTTGATAGTTTGTAGTTGGCGATTAGCGACTGACGATTAATACTTGATAATTAGTAAATAAGAACTAATAATTAATACTTGACAATAATTAATGGTTAATACTTACAAAATAATAATTAACACAACCTAAATAATTAATATGGCCTTTTCTTTTTCGTATTAATTTTCTTTTTGTTTGGGACCGCAGTAATTGGCGTTCGCTGTTGCGGCAACCCTGCCACATTATTATATATTTTACGATGTAACTAACTTTCACTATGAGTAAATTAATTAAGTACTTTTTTTTTCTTTTTTTTTTTTTTTAATTTTAATTAATTCCTAGTCTTGTTGAACCTTGTGGCAAAACTTAATAAATAAAAAATAAATAATAAATAAATAAATAATTCACTCTAAAGCAGTCTAAAGCACTCTAAAGCAGTCTAATTCACTCTAAAGCACTCTAAAGCACTCTAAAGCAGTCTAAAGCAGTCTAAAGCACTCTAAAGCACTAAAGCAGTCTAAAGCAGTCTAAAGCCTAAAAGCAGTCTAAAACACTCTAAAGCAGTCTAAAGCAGTCTAAAAGCACTCTAAAGCATCTCTAAATTCACTCTAAAGCAGTCTAATTCCACTCTAAAAAGTTCATTTCACTCTAAAGCAGTCTAACACTCTCTAAAGCAGTCTAATTCACTCTAAAGATTCACTCTAAAGCAGTCTAACACTCTAAGCACTAAGCAGTCTAAAGCACTCTCACTAAAGCACTCTAAAGCACTCTAATTCATTCTAAATCACTCTAAAGCAGTCTAAAGCACTCTAAAGCAGTCTAAAGCAGTCTAAAGCAGTCTAAAGCAGTCTAATTCACTCTAAAGCAGTCTAAAGCAGTCTAAAGCAGTCTAATTCACTCTAAAGCAGTCTAAAGCACTTTAAAGCACTTTAAAGCACTCTAAAGCAGTGTAAAGCACTCTTAAGAAGTCTAAAGCACGTCTCAGGACATAATAATATGTCAGGACCTTATAATAGGCATACATGAAGTAGCAACCGCGAATCGGGTCAAGAGCTTTACGCTTTCTGTCCGCCATTATTAAGGACTACCGCTGATCATTACGTTTATCTTTTCAGAAACCACTTAATTAAGTTCGACGTTTGAATCAAGTTAGATTTAGGTCGAACTAAATAGTAAATAAGATCGGTTCATATGAAGTTCGACGTTTGAACCGGGCCTAACAAACCAATATTCATGACTAAACATCTCTGATAAAGTAATCAGATTCTCATATTTAAACGAATGATGTATTACATAAGGATTCACTGAACGTGATAAATCAATCACCAAACGTTTCTTTTTCCCATCAACAACTGATAAGGGATTGCAACAATAAGGCAGTTCATCGGTTCACTCACAAAAGGAATTTCATAACCATGGTCAAGCACATCAACGACTAAGCTTTGACAACGAAAATTCTCAAACCACCACTTTTTACACTTAAACAATCTACCACAAACACCCACAGTCGTTCTAGAATAATCTCCTTTACGAGGAGGAAATACAATTTTAGGTTCAGTTTTTGACAAAGAGGACTGAGACAAAGGTCCAACGCGGAAATCACGAAGCGGCTCCAAACCGGTAACCAGCAAATTCGGCGGTATTAAACCTCTTAGCGGTACGGGTTAAGTTGTCTTCATTCTCTACGGCCAAATCACGCTTTAAAGAAGAAATTCTTGTTGACTCAATGACGTTTTCGGGTCTTGCCAGCGCACCAGGAACGGACCGAGGTATCTCGTCGATATCATCCTGGGCATCGATTCTGTAACATCTGCTCTAGTACTCAGTACCAACGTGGCACTGCCCTTTATATAAGTGCTCTTCTGACCACGGGGTCTGCCGCAACATCCTCATAGGAATACAGCTAGTGCCATGGAGGATGCCGGCATTGATCCCGCTACCTCGCGCATGCTAAGCGCGCGCTCTACCACTTGAGCTAATACCTCAGCTGTCGCACTACTGGAACATTCTGAACTGGTAGTACACAGCAAAAAATCAATTTCTTATTTTAAGAAAAAAAATCTTAAAACAAGATATTTTTTCTTGAAATAAGAAATTTTGGATTGGGAGTATAGCAAGACTTTTTTTCTTGTTAAGAAATTTCTTAAAACAAGAAAAATTATTTTCTTGTTTTAAGAATATTATTTTCTTATTTTAAGAAAAATTTACTTATTTTAAGAATTTTTTTCTTAAAATAAGAAGTTTTAATGAGAAGAATTATTTTGTTGTAAGAAAAAGTTTCTCAAAACAAGAAAATGAAAACAAATTTTCTTGTTTTAGGAAATATTTTCTTATTTTTAAGAAATATTTTCTTGTTTTAAGAAAATTATTTCTTATTTTAAGAAAAATTTACTTATTTTAAGAATTTTTTTCTTAAAATAAGAAGTTTTAATGAGAAGAATTATTTTGTTGTAAGAAAGTTTCTCAAAACAAGAAAATGAAAACAAATTTTCTTGTTTTAGGAAATATTTTCTTATTTTTAAGAAATATTTTCTTGTTTTAAGAAAATTATTTCTTATTTTAAGAAAAATTTACTTATTTCAAGATATTTTTTTTTCTTGAAAGAAGAAATTTTGGATTGGGAGAATAGTAAGAAATTTTTCATATAAAGAAAATATTTCTTGAAACAAGAACTTGTTTTAAGAAATATTTTCTCATTTTTAGGATTTTATATACTCTATAAATAGAAGTATAATAATATTCCTAACAAGAATAAACATTAAAATAGATATTTAACTAGTACTAACATTGTATATAATAGAAATAAGAAAACAATATGAATTCAATTTAAAAAGCATGTATTTATTTTTTATATGTACTGTAATCTTTTATTACTATCTATAAATGAATATAATTATATAGTCATGCAGACTATAGCACTGCCAGAGCAATATCATTCGGTACTTTATTGTCTCCACAAATGATTGAACTGTGTTAAGTTAATCCATGCTTCGGGTAATCAAAGTTCAATAAATAAAATGAGGCCATGCAACCAACTGCCGCCTCCTTAATGTTGCTGACCTCTGTCTTGAACAAAATTATTTTGCCCACAATGACGTAAACCATGTCTTTGTCAACTACCATGATTGGGACATTTCCAGACTGTTTTAACATCCAACCATCTGGATCTTCATAATCCTTAAAAAAAATTTATTGTAATAATTGCAGTATACTGTACTCTAAAGCATAGTTTCTCCTCTGTTGCTTTAACAACAGTTACTATTTTTAACATAATTAATTCTAGAATACATGCATACTGTATATGGATCAGCAGAAACCATATGGATGCCTCAAGTTCAGACTGTTTCATAATGGCCACCTCTCTACAAACTGGGGCTTTGGAGACTTAGTCATCTAAGCAACAGCCTCCCACCACTGAGAATCTGAGATCATGGGTTTGAGCCCTGAAAAGCCCCGAGGGGAGTGTTTTGAATAATATATATAAATTATATATATAATTATATATATATATATATTTATACAATACCCTAGTTGCTATGCGTGTTTTCATTGGTTGTTGGCCATGATCTATTAGAGGACAGACACATGGTCACGTCAGATCACGTCAGCTGACTTGCCTTTTTCCTTCTTCATGCCCCAAAATCCGGCACGAGTTTCGACAAAGACCTTTTAAATTTTTATTGTATAAAACAAATAGATTCCATTTTTTTGTTGTCTGTTCAGTTATAGATGCACAGAGGACGTCACAACGTGGTAAGAACATCAGTGACCCACTCGACTGCGTCTCGTGGGCCACTTTTTTGTTCTTACCACGTTGTGACGTCATCTGTGCATCTATAACTGAACAGACAACGGCAAAATGGAATCTATTTGTTAAATATATATATTAGTAATTGATGAAATTCATTCAGATTGTTCCAAGCTACACTGATGAGCTGTTGTACAGCGAAACACCGTGTCTATAGATTGAACTATATATATATACATACATACATACATACATACATACATACATACATACATACATACATACATAAATACAGTGGTTGGCACCCAAGCGTGTACACCGCCAATCAAAACATGTTTTATGTCAAAGTTAAATGTTTACCTAATGCAAACGTATTAGGTTTTCATTCGATACATTCGAACCAATGCATTATTGTCACATGAATGTGCCCTTAGCCAATCACGTCTCGCTGGTGTTGATTTCAAAACAGTTAACTTTGGCTTAAATTTAGAACATGTTTTGACAGGCAGTGTACACGCTTATAGGTGCCAGCGACTGTATATATACACACACACACATACATATATATATATATATATATATATATATTATATATATATATATATTCATTCATTGATTAGCCAGCCTAAGCAGCAATAGTGTTATCAAACAGTGTTAAATCATGCACCAACCTCAACATGGTCAGCAAAGCAAGGATACACATCCAGGAGCTCTTTGCATCTATCGGTGGCTGGAATCATTTTCAACCAATCTCTTCTAGCAGTAAATTCTTTGGTTGAGATTTATAACTGCTGGGTTTGGACAACTCTTCCCCATTTCTATTTGTATGGCTTTAAAATGATGTTCCATTATACCTGCATCTTCAAGATGATCTTTAAAGATGAAAAAATATAATAAAATGAATTAACAATAAATTAAAACAGATTAAAACAAAAATATGAATTGCCAATAATTATAATAATTAACCCTTTAACACCCAAGAGTTCCTTTAGTATTTTACTCTGGCTAAGACCACACAATTTTACTTCTCAATAGGAAACCTTCTGGGTTATAAAGGGTTTAAGAAACCATCTTCATTAACCCTTTCACACCCAGGAGTGCCTTTAGTATTTTACACTGGCTAACACCAGATGATTTACACCAGATGACTTTACTCATCAATAGGAAACCATTAAAGTATACAGTTGTTTCAGTTAAGAATGGGTTAAATTAATAAAAAAAATAACTACAAAATAAGGTGAAGGAGAAATGGTGAAAACTAGTGAAATTAGCACAAGCACCATGATGTACGCAAACAACTAAGAACTTCATGGTCAACTGAACTCCTACAGAAAAGTGGTTTTCATATTATTATGGGACTCAAGGGGAATCAATAGTGTTAATAAATTCAAATATGGCGCACTTTTGCTCTTAAGCCTCTTTTAACCAGTAAAGTTCGTAAACAATTAACTCCTCATAAACAATTAACATAATTTTTAGATATTATTATTTATATACACGTTAGCACAATGAAAAACCATATAAAAAGGATAAGAAAAGCATCACGTCTCAAATCGTAGAATAGATTTGCCACGCGAAAACTGGGAACAGTGGGAAGCATATTAACAATAGCTTGCAAACAATTTTAATAGGTTGTGTGAAACATCTTACCTTCTAATATTTCTCCCAAATCTTCATCTATAACGGCAATCTTTGAAAATAAAGAACCTCTTCGTGAATCCATCATAAAATAGGCTTTTCTTCAACTCGAACAACATCAGAACGCCTCGGGACAAACTAGTACTGAATTCCGGAAAGCGAGGCTGCAATGTCGTAAAAAAGGCATCACGGGATATTCTCGCGCAATTCTCGCGCTTTTCTCGCGTAATTCTAGCGCTTTTCTTGGTACGATTTCTCTTGTCACTTTCGACATTGGAGCCACCACTTTTTCATATTTTAATAATAGTATTATCTTAATATTTTAAATCATGGTCTTAAACATTTAGCAATAAATTGTTAAGCCGGTTTTCCACTGGAGAATTTTTAGTAAAGTTGTTTTTTGTCAAATATACAAACAAAATTTTTCTTATTGTGAGCCATTCTGCAATTATGCAGAAGTCTATAACTCTAAGAAAAAAGTTTCTTATTCTCCAAATTTTTGTGCCATATTCTATTCTATATAAATGGGAAGACATTTCATATTTTAAAAAGTATTATTGTCATAAGAAAAATTTTCTTGTCATAAGAAGATTCTTGTCATAAGAAAAAATTTCTTGTCATAAGAAAAACTTTCTTGTCATAAGAAAAAAATTCTTGTCATAAGAAAAAATTTCTTGTCATAAGAAAAATATTCTTATAAAAAATCTTATCATTAGAAAAATTTCCTTGTCATAAGAAATCAGTTTAAATGTCTATTTTTTACGCAATATATATAGTAAGAACAAAATTCTCATTGTTTTATTATACTCCAATAGCAAAACATTTCATGGTTATTAAAAAGAATTTCTTATGATAAGACAATTTTTCTTACCATAAGAAATATTTTCTTACCATAAGAAATATTTTCTTACCATGAGAAATATTTTCTTACCATAAGAAATATTTTCTTACCATAAGAAATATTTTCTTACCATAAGAAATATTTTCTTACCATAAGAAATATTTTCTTACCATAAGAAATATTTTCTTACCATAAGACATGTTTCCTGATGACAAGAAACATTTTCTTATGTTAAGAAAATTTCTCTTGAATCAAGAAAATTTTTCTTCACTCAAGAAAATTTTTCTTGAGTCAAGAAAATTTTTCTTGAATCAAGAAAATTTTTCTTGAATCAAGAAAATTTTTCTTGTTAAGAAAATGATTTTTTGCTGTGTACAAATCTAGTATAAGATAGTCTAATGTTTTTCTTGTTACTTTGTTCTTACAAAACCTATATAATTTGAAATATGACAACAAATTCCTTAGATATTTTATAGAAATTAGGAAATAAAAAGCAATTAATTTTCTATTTCTGAAAATTTTAGTTAGCCCACGTATGTGCAAGCCTGCCTTCTAATTTATCTAAATAAAGAACTTTAAAATGTTAAAATATCAATTTTATGTATTCTTAGAATATTAATTTTTCAAAAAATGATAACAGATAATGCAAATAAAAAAAACAACTTGTGAGTTTAGAAATAAAATGCGATGGAGGATGCCGGCATTTATCCCGCTACCTCGCGCATGCTAAGGGCGCGCTCTACCATTTGAGTTAACCCCCCAGTTTCTGCACTATAGAAATATTTGGGATATTTAGTTCCAATTTACATTCTTAAAACAAGGTGTGTTAAAACAACACACTTTTCTTGTCCAGAATATAACACACCTTAAGATGTGTTAATATGACACACTAAGGTGTGTTAACATAACACACCTTAAGGTGTGTTTTTTGCTTGTCCAGAATATAACACACCTTAAGGTGTGTTTTATAAAAAGGTGTGTTATTTAACACATCTTGGTGTGTTAACGAACACACCTTGGTGTGTTAATGTAACACACCTTGATGTAAAACACCTTAAGATGTGTTAGTTTAACACACCTTAAGATGTGTTAGTGTAACACACCTTAAGAGATGTGTTAGTGTAACACACCTTAAGAGATGTGTTAGTGTAACACACCTTATATAAGATGTGTTAGTGTAACACACCTTAAGATCGGATGAATAAATACATAAAGAGTTAAATTGAAAAATTATATTAGAAAATATTTAATTAATTTCAAAAAATATCTATACAATACTAAAACTATGAAGTACGTTATAAAAGCAATTTGTTTCCTAGTTCATATATTTTATTTAAATAGTATGGACATCATTTCGAAGTTCAGCCATGAAAGTTGAGTATTTAGTTCCTCTAAATACATTGTCTTTAATTTCTAAAGCAACGTCTTGCAGGAAAAAAAGAATTCCTGACATGATATCAGGGTAGCTCACATCAAATACAAAGTAAGTTGTTATGACATCCACCATTTTCCCTGGAAAAGCATTTCCGTTTTGCAGGGATTGCTGATGCAGCAGGCTAGAAATTTAAGAGAAGATGTTTCCAAACTATTACTTCTAGCAGTGGGGATATTAACCCATTCCTGGCTAAGGCGGCTAAAAACAGCAGCTTTCCTATTTTACTCTGTCTACTGCAGACAATTTTACTCATTAAATGGGGAGCCCTCAGCATGCATAGGTGGTTAAATAATAAGTGTAACACATGGTTGGGAAAGACACAAACCACTGCATAATGCTGTTACAGTGTACAGTACCTGTCTCAAATTAGCCATTTGCCAGGGCAGCTAAGAGATGTGCCATCTCGCCTTAATATTGATTATGCAGAAATATGTTATCTTATTTGCTCAGCAAGTGAATTTGACAGATTTTACCCAGGATAGTCTGGAATTGGGTAGTTTACATGCACACGTAAATCCAGGTGTATTCTTAAATTTCTGATCACTCTTACAGTTACACATGGTTAAAATAGAAACAAATCACTGCATAATTCTGCTACCTGTATTAAATGTGCCATTTGTTCAGGGAGGCTAAGAGATGTGCCTCCTCGCCTTAACATTGATTATGCAGAAATATGTTATCTTATTTGCTCACCAAGTGAATTTGATAGATTTTACCCTGGATTGTCTGGAATTGGTAGTTTACATGTCCACGTACATCGAGGTGTTTTCTTAAATTTCTGATTTAATATAGAGTCAAAATGTTAGACATTACGTTTCATGTTTCGTCAGTACACCAACCTTGCTATATTTCGACTTGCATTTCAACACTGCCCTCGCAGTAGGCTGCTTTTATTTCATTATTTCATTTTGGATGGATAGTGACATCATACATGTATATCGACCATAATTAGAAATGTTCCTAGCAACGGAAATGTTCCTAGCAACGGTCAACCAGCATCATCTTACAAAATCTCTGGCGTTTCTCACTCCCCTTCTATTTATCTTCCTTCCGACCGTTATTGTAACGCGCTCGGGTTTATGTTATACGACCCCCAGCTTTTGATTTACTAAAAAGCTAATTTAAAAAAGTAATACCAAATACTGAAAATAAAAAAAAACAAAAAATTGTGAGTTTTTGAAATAAAATGCGATGGAGGGTGCGGGCATTGATCCCACTACCCAACTACGCCCTCTACCATTTAGGCTAATCCCCCATTTTCTACTCTATAGACATTTTTAGGATATTTAGTTCCAATTTAGTGTAAGGTAGCTAAATAATTTTCTTATTATTTGTTGTTTTGTAAACAACATCAGGTAAAATTTCACGACCGAATTACTTAGTTAATTTTTTTACAAGTACGGAAATACAGTTCTTGTTTTTATTTCCAATTTATCTAAGTAAACAACTTTAAAATGTTGAAACATCAATGTTATATAATTTTTAGAACATTGATTTTCATATCAAATGGTGAAATGTTTGTGTTAATTGAAATAATAAGTTATACGACCCCCAGTTTTTAATTTACTAAAAAGCTAATTTAAAAAATTAATACCAAATACTGAAAATAAAAAAAATAAATAAAATTTGGGAGTTTTTGAAATAAAATGCGATGGAGGGTGCAGGCATTGATCCCACTACCTAGCGCATACGAAGCGCGCGCTCTACCATTTAGGCTAATCCCCCCATTTTCCACTCTATAGACATTTTTAGGATATTTAGTTCCAATTTAGTGTAAGGTAGCTAAATAATTTTCTTATTATTTGTTGTTTTGTAAACAACATCAGGTAAAAGCCGAATTACTTAGTTAATTTGTTTACAAGTACGGAAATACAAGTTCTTGTTTTTATTTCCAATTTATCTAAATAAACAACTTTAAAATGTTGAAACATCAATGTTATATATATTTTTAGAATATTGATTTTCATATCAAATGGTGAAATGTTTGTGTTAATTGAAATAATAAGTTATACCACCCCCAGTCTTTAATTTACTAAAAAGCTAATTTAAAAAATTAATACCAAATACTGAAAATAAAAAACAAACAAAAAATTTGTGAGTTTTTGAAATAAAATGCGATGGAGGGTGCAGGCATTGATCCCACTACCTAGCGCATACGAAGCGCGCGCTCTACCATTTAGGCTAATCCCCCATTTTCCACTCTATAGATATTTTTAGGATATTTAGTTCCAATTTAGTGTAAGGTAGTTAAACAATTTTCTTATTATTTGTTGTTTTGTAAACAACATGAGGTAAAATTTTATGACCGAATTACTTAGTTAATTTTTTTACAAGTACGGAAATACAAGTTCTTGTTTTTATTTCCAATGTATCTAAATAAACAACTTTAAAATGTTGAAAGATCAATGTTATATATATTTTTAGAATATTGATTTTCATATCAAATGGTGAAATGTTTGCGTTAATTGAAATAATAAGTTATACGACTCCCTGTTTTTCATTTAGTGAAAAGTTTATTTTAAAAATAATACCGAATAAAAAAAAAAAATTTGTGAGTTTATAAAAAATATGCGATGGAGGATGCGGGCCTTGGTCCAGCTATGCGGCATTGTTCCCGCTATCTCGCGCAAGCAAAGGGCGCGCTCTACCATTTGAGCTAATCCCCTCAGTTCCTACCCTATTGAAACATTCGTCTGGATTTGTATTACCAATTTAGTATAAGATAGTTTAACATTTTAATTTGTTGATAGAAAACAATATAACGTAAGATTTGACAACGTAATTCCTTAGTTAAATTTTGTAGAAGTACGCAAAAAACCAATTAGTTTTCTGTTTCTGGAAATAGCTATAAACCCAGGTATCTGCAAACCTGCCTTTAAATTTACCTAATTAAAATGTTAAAACTTCAATATTATATATATTTTTAGAGTATAGATTTTACTTTAGAAGTGGTGAAATATTTCTGTTATTTAAAAACGTAAGTTTTGTTTTGAAGAGAATATTCGTATGAACCGAAGTCACACGTGCGATAAATATTCTGGTCAGGGTGAGGCTACTGGACTGTTAAGTATATCACCCCCGGAAAAATTCTAAGTTCTAAAAATGAAAAAGAAAGGGAAAAAGAATGGGAAAAGCAGCTCGACTCCGACAACAGAAGTAACACCAATTAAGGAGACCGCTGAAGCCAGAGCCAAAACTGCGGTTAAAAAGTAAAAAAGGGAAGACCAGCTTCTCTCGGTCAAAACTGCCCAGGGTGTCACCGGCAAGCCACTCCTTAGAAAACAAATCACGCTGTTTGTTTGTGCGGCACCTGCGCGTGGAGGGAGAGCACAAACTTAATGCGAGTTGTTGCACCTTGTAAGCACCGATCCACATCGGGCGGCTGACCACGATAACGAAAATCGCAACGGGCAAGGCACAGCCGATGTTTGATCACGTGCAGCATCCACACAAACACCTTAGGTAACAGTCTGCGACGCGGAGTCGAAAAGCCGAACAAGAGCTCTTGAACGGTAAAAGGACGCGCACTTGGAACAGCAGAGTGGAGATGGTGAAACACCCAAGAAATCAGACGCTGCGCAAACGAGCAGTGGAAAAACAAGTGCTCCAAGGACTCTTATTCCTCACGACAGTGACACATGACATTGATATCCCGGTAGTGGAAGCTGTGGACCAGACGCGACGTGTAAAACACCATGCGCGATCTTCCAATCCAGGTCTGTAATTGTTCTGTCGAGGACCACGATGTGTAACTGGTGCCAGGTTTAATCCCAATGGAGGGGACCATAAGTTGGGGAAAACTTGGAGATGCAATGAGGCGGGGTATGTCTAATGACCAGACCTGTAGAATAAGCCAAGGCAGTAGACATATTGTCAATTTGGACGGGAGAATCGCGACGGACACCCAAGACCAGTTGACCAGCTGACGAGTCATCATCAAATTGCCTCCAGGCTGCCAAAAGATGCTGATAAAAAGGCGTTAGACGCCTACGCTGGGCCTGAGACCACGCTGGCATAGCAAACAAAGAGGAAGGATCAGCATCAAATACGCGCTGTACCATAAAGCGGAAAATACCTTTCCATTTAGCGCAAGAATGGCTCCGGAACCGACGAAGCCACTGAAGGGCCAAGGCAGAAGCCTTAAGACGGAAATCGACAATTCCGAAGCCACCAGCAAATTTGGACTGGTGCATTGTCCTGCGGGCAACGAGATCACGTTTGCCAGACCAAAAGAAATGCCAGATGGCGCGGTTCAAACGTAAAGCCACCCAAGATGGCATAACAAAGACAGCACACAAGTGCCAAATTTGTCATAGGGCCAGAGCATTAATGATGGTGGATTTGCCCTGATAGGAGAGAGAGCGAACTTTCCATGCCGCCAACCGCTCCTTGACCCAATTGAGACCAAAAGGGCGGTCGGAGCGATTCTTCCACGCGCCGAGCCAAAGCCATTTAGATTTCCCACGGTTCAGCTTTGCCCCAGAGCCCTGCTCGTACAAATCATAGGTGGCAAAAACGTCACCAATGGAGGCATCCGAAGTGACAAAAACTGAGGTATCATCAGCGTAGCCAAGAGCATCTCAGTTCCTCAAGAGAACCGGGAAATTGGACACCTGAGATACCATCAAATTACAGGCTAACACTTCCGTGCACAAAACATACAAAAAGGGCGACAGAGGGCAGCCCTGACGCACCCCGCGCGAAAGCGAAAAAAAGGAAGAAGTTCACCCATTGATGACTACGGCCGACTCGGTGTTGGTGTAAAAAAGGTCAATCCATCGACGGAAACCCTGGCCGAAACCCTACAATGTCGTGCTGGTCACGAAACAGGTTATGAGGCTGCCGTTCATGCCATGAAAAAAATTCAAGAAGCAGATGAAACAGAGGCGATACTTCTGGTCGATGCTGAAAATGCATTCTCAAACTCATTAATAATTCATGAACCAAAAACAAAAGAAATGAATGTTTAATCAGTGCTTTGAAATCGGAGGAAAAGTACTAGTACTTTGAAATAATGCAAAATACGTTTTCAAAGTCTTGGGACTTTGAAATAAGGCAAATTATATTACGTTTCAGCAGTATCTTCGGAGTTTTGAGTTTGAGAAGTCAGTTCAAATACTCGACGTCGGACTTTACCGGGATTACAAAGCCCTCGTGCATTAAAAAGGCTCGCCTTTGGCTCGCCTTTTCAAAAAGCACTCGGACTTTGAAATCCCGGTAAAGTCCTCCGTCTCGTATTTGAACTATTACTTCAATACGATTAATTGGCAGGCAGCTCTACACATGGCCAGAAATTAAGATCGCGCATGCGCTTCAGCAGCAACTAAAAGCTAAAATTTTTAAAGTATCTTTTTGTATGAAGAACATAGTAGTTACCACTAAATTGTAGTTTTATAGCCCAAAATACTTTGCTTTAATAAAATGTGTGGTTCTATTTCGAATCTTTAAACACATTGTTAACTATTTACATAAAACTCAAACATAATATACGTGATTCAGATGCGGAGAACATCGACTGCATTTTTAACCGAGCAGCTACGACAAAGCCCATTACCTACACTATAATTCTGGCAAAAGTCACGGTGTTTAACTTAAAATATAGCGAAATGAGATACATCAAACCTAAATGTGTGCTTCGGGTTTTCACAAAGAACAAAAAAGGCATTTTATCAGATATTTTTGACTAAGGTTTGGTGAACATTACCTGCGGAGAAATCTACTTCAAAAACTGGAGTTTGATAAAACGCACGAGAGAATTCACCTTTAAATGTGTTAATTGTTATATCAAGAAAATGGATATAGAGACGTTGGTTTACTGTGTTTGCTCATATGTTGTCATAAAAACTACTAAAAACCCTGCTCGTCTTTCAACAAAATGTCTTAAAACAAACACTCAATCTTTTGTGAAAACAACTTAAATAACTAAATTATACTTAAATACCTTAACATCTGTGTCTTCATGAGAAATTCGACGCGTGCGAATGAAAAGTAAGGTCGTTTTTTTGATAGAAAAACTGCCATAAATCGAGTCTTTTTTCTTGTTTTTCCGCCATTTTCTTTTTATATAACCGCTGGGCATATTAAACGCTTTTTCCTTTGCCTAAATGTCCCTTTGATTGGCAGTTTAAAACGTTCTTTTGCACTGGGATTGGCTAGAATTAATAAGGTTGTGTCCATAGCAACGACAAAAAAGGACGCCAAAACCCGCCAAACTTGAAAAAACTAACACAAATAAGGTATTTCCTTGTCTTGTCGTTATTTCCATTATGTAATAAGTATTTTTCATCGGTAAGTTATGAACCCCCAAGCTAATCCATCACAACTGGACATAAAAGTCAGCAATGATGTTCCACTGCAAGGTCTGTGGTATGCTCGTCAACAAACAACAATTGAAAATAAAGTCATATGCTGGTTAGAGATTCCATATCCAGTTTTGCGAGCTTGGTCATGTCAAACAACTTAACTCTGAGTTGCCGGAATTAATCGGCAACTTGCGCGACTCTCGCGTGACCTCGCGAATGCCCTCGAAACTTGTTAAGCGCGCAGGGGCTCACGGTGTGCAAATGGATCAAAATTTCTGGCCATGTATATAATATCAAAGTTATATGTGCTGGTATATCAACTGTGTTGACCAACACCTACAGTAAACCAATCAGATTATTCGTCACTGGAGGCAAGGCGACCCATTAGCAATGGCTATGTATGCACTGGCCATCACTCCATTAATTAGAAGATTAAGAGAAAAAGTACAAAATGTAAAGCAGGTGTGTTTCGCTGATGACTCTACCGCTGCAAGAAGAATCCAAGCGCTGCGAGAATGGTGGCAACATCTCACAACCATGGGCCCTAAATTTGGCTACTATCCAAATCCTGGTAAAACTACTCTGGTGGTTATTTGAAGGGACAGACATTGAATTGACAGTAGAAGGTCAGAAATTACTTGGTTCCGCTAATGGTACAGCAACCTTTATTGAAGAAGATGTAGGAGACAAAGTTGAAGAATGGACTGATGAGATTGTAAAGCTTGCTAAAATAGCTGAAATATATACACATTCAGCATATGCTGCTTTTACTCATGGCATTGTAGGGAAATGGAGATATACAATGCGAACCAATCAAAACATTGGTACTTTACTGCAGCCACTGGAAGATGCTTAAGATAAAACTAATTACAGCCATGACTGATAGGGATCAATGTTCTCGTGAGGAAAGAAAATTTATTTCCCTACCTACACGTCACGGAGGGCTTACTATTACAAATCCCGTACTCGAAGCAGATCGCCAATTCACTGCATCGGAGAAAATCAACGAATCATTGAAGAAGATGATCATAGACCAGACTGAATGGTTTGAAAAGCCACAATTACAGAATATGAAAGAAAGTCTGCCCAAACAAAAGAGTCAACAACTTGAAAGCGAGGCTAAAGAAATCAGAGAGTCCACCCATGCAGAAGCAACGAGCAATGGATCTTCTTGGTGAAAAAGGCTCATCATCATGGTTAACGGCTTTATCAATAAAATATTAGGGGTTTAGCCTTAATAAAGGCGAATTTGGAGAAGCCATTAGCCTAAGATACGAATGGCAACTGAGAAATATACCGCAGTATTGTATTTGTGAAGTAAGATTCTCCGCTGACCATGCCATGACCTGCTCACACGGAAGACTTATTATTGCACGTCACAACGAGATCCGTGATCTAACAGCAGATTGGCTCAGTGAAATTTGTACTGACGTTGAGAAAGAGCCACAGCTGCAACCTCTCAGTGGAGAGATTATTCTTCAAGAACGGTGAACAAACGAGAAGATGTCAGTGCTGATATAAAAGCCACGGGTTTCTGGGGTCGGCGGCAATGTGCATATTTTGATGTAAGGGTATTTCACCCCAACGCACCTACAATCTTGGTCAAAATCACTCGGACACCTTGCCTTAAATCACATCTGATATCAAATTTCCTTCTAAAAATCATTCCCCCCGCTCCCCCCCATTCAATGTTGATAAAAATTTGCGCTGCACATACTTTGCATTTCATTTTCTAACCAACATTGAACGGGGGTAGTGGGGGGGCGATGTTATATGAACATAATCTTAGGAATTGATGCGCTTAAGTTCGTTTTACGCGACTGTCCGAGTTAATTTTGGCCAGGATTGTCTGAAAATATTATTTTGAAAGAAACATGTATTTTGGCTGTTAAAACAAAGCAGAATGGCGAGAGACATTACATAGTTTAATTCTACGAGGTAGAACAAAACAAACAGCGCTCAAATTTTGGCAATGTCATTGAGCGGCGTTAATAGAATTCCTGAAGAACGATGTGTTCGCACCACTTTGAATTTAATGTCTACGCACGTCGCACGCAATACGTTTGTGCCAAAATCATCTTGACAAGAAACAAACAGTGAACAGCGGTTATAAATACATTATATATGCTTACGTCAGATTCTAGTGGCGACGGTGAACAACCGATTTTTAGCTCCTTGACGGTAAACAAACCACTTCCACGGTACTTTTAGCACGCAGCAACGCTACGATTGTGCGCATTAAACGTGTGTGTTATAGAAAAACAATATAACTTGATTCCCAACTTGTAAACGACTACTAATGGCAACAAACGAAAAATATACGACGGTAAACATATGTATGGCTTTACATAAAGAAATATGACCTCTAACTCTTAATTATTCAAGAACTGTTTTTCGATGTTTACCGTGGGGATTCTTAACATGCGCGTTTATTATGGCTGCGTTTCTACTTTATCTAACCACTTGTAGTAGGATAACATTCTGAAAAGCACGAACGTTGTGTAGTTCTTTCTTTCATGCGCTAATCGTTAGACAAAGAGGTAAAATTTGCGTGTTGACCGTGCTTACCGTGTTTACCGTCGCCTGTAGAAGTCGGTGACGTAGGCATATATAATGAGTTTATGGCGCGGCACGCGCGTGTTATGTGCGTGGATATGAAATGCAAAGTAGTGCAAACACATCAATCATAACGATCTTTTACCACGCTCAAACATACTTTATTTGACGAATTAAAACAGTTAACGTTTGCCACCATTTTGCACTATTTTAACAGCAAAAACACGTCTATGTTTCGAAATGGCATTTTCAGACAATCCTGGTCAAAATCACTCGGACACCTTGCCTTAAATCACATCTGATATCAAATTTCCTTCTAAAAATCATTCCCCCCGCTCCCCCCTATTCAATGTTGATAAAAATTTGCGCTGCACATACTTTGCATTTCATTTTCTAACCAACATTGAACGGGGGTAGTGGGGGGGCGATGTTATATGAACATAATCTTAGGAATTGATGCGCTTAAGTTCGTTTTACGCGACTGTCCGAGTTAATTTTGGCCAGGATTGTCTGAAAATATTATTTTGAAAGAAACATGTATTTTGGCTGTTAAAACAAAGCAGAATGGCGAGAGACATTACATAGTTTAATTCTACGAGGTAGAACAAAACAAACAGCGCTCAAATTTTGGCAATGTCATTGAGCGGCGTTAATAGAATTCCTGAAGAACGATGTGTTCGCACCACTTTGAATTTAATGTCTACGCACGTCGCACGCAATACGTTTGTGCCAAAATCATCTTGACAAGAAACAAACAGTGAACAGCGGTTATAAATACATTATATATGCTTACGTCAGATTCTAGTGGCGACGGTGAACAACCGATTTTTAGCTCCTTGACGGTAAACAAACCACTTCCACGGTACTTTTAGCACGCAGCAACGCTACGATTGTGCGCATTAAACGTGTGTGTTATAGAAAAACAATATAACTTGATTCCCAACTTGTAAACGACTACTAATGGCAACAAACGAAAAATATACGACGGTAAACATATGTATGGCTTTACATAAAAGAAATATGACCTCTAACTCTTAATTATTCAAGAACTGTTTTTCGATGTTTACCGTGGGGATTCTTAACATGCGCGTTTATTATGGCTGCGTTTCTACTTTATCTAACCACTTGTAGTAGGATAACATTCTGAAAAGCACGAACGTTGTGTAGTTCTTTCTTTCATGCGCTAATCGTTAGACAAAGAGGTAAAATTTGCGTGTTGACCGTGCTTACCGTGTTTACCGTCGCCTGTAGAAGTCGGTGACGTAGGCATATATAATGAGTTTATGGCGCGGCACGCGCGTGTTATGTGCGTGGATATGAAATGCAAAGTAGTGCAAACACATCAATCATAACGATCTTTTACCACGCTCAAACATACTTTATTTGACGAATTAAAACAGTTAACGTTTGCCACCATTTTGCACTATTTTAACAGCAAAAACACGTCTATGTTTCGAAATGGCATTTTCAGACAATCCTGGTCAAAATCACTCGGACACCTTGCCTTAAATCACATCTGATATCAAATTTCCTTCTAAAAATCATTCCCCCCGCTCCCCCCTATTCAATGTTGATAAAAATTTGCGCTGAACATACTTTGCATTTCATTTTCTAACCAACATTGAACGGGGGTAGTGGGGGGCGATGTTATTTGAACATAATCTTAGGAATTGATGCGCTTAAGTTCGTTTTACACGACTGTCCGAGTTAATTTTGGCCAGGATTGTAGCTACCGTAACACCAGCATCCAAGTCTTATATAGAAAGCAGGAGCAAGCAAAGAAACGGGAAAATGGTGACAGAATTAGGGAAGTTGAGAATGCCTCTTTCACACCTTTGACATTTTCCACCACTGGCGGGCTCAGTAAAGAGACATCAACAGCAAACAAACGTATGGCCGAGCTGCTGGCAACTAAGAGAAACACTGAATACAGCACTACCTTGGCATGGATGCGATGTTCTCTTTCGTTTGCACTAATTAGATCAGCCGTGGCATGCTAAGAGGCACTAGAATATCCTCATCAAGACATGCATTGGAAACGAACATAGAACTAGTTTTTAGTTTTTATTATTTGACTCTATATAGTTTTAGCATTTTAATCATTACTAATTGTATAAACGATGAATTCGAACAGATTTAATTTTATCCGAATATGTACTGTAAATATAATTTTTTAAGTTAAGTGTTAATAAAGTATTATTATTATTATTATTATTATTATTATTATTATTATTATTATTATTATTATTATTATTATTATAATAATTATTATAATTTAATTTTACCTAAGGTATTGTTATCAATTAGGGTCCTGTTGAATAAGAGATTAAAAATAACACGCGAACCATTAAAGCACTTCAAGTTTTATTAAAAACAAACAACACATTACTTCCAAATAAAATGCAACTAAAATTTACAGTGCAACACATGGCGGTGAAAAGAAAAACAGACGATAGTATAAACGACTGGTGACCGCTTATTAATGGAAACACTGCATATTTAAATTGTGTCAGCGTCTTGGGTTGCTGTAGATTTGATACTGGTAATTTCCGAGATCAACATCGCCCTCAAACAAGTAGACGTCACGGTTACATCCCACTATTTTTTCTACTTCGTCCATTGGGAGGTAGACCTCGATGACCCATTCGATCTTAGCCCACAGTCTTTTGCTGTTTATAACATGTCCAGCATCATCATAGTTATTGAGAAGTATGTTTTTTGGATCCTTGTATGGATCGATAGACGTGAAATATACACCTAAGAAAATGAAAAGTAAATCTGATGAGAAGAGTTCAGTCGGACAACAAGATAAATACCAAGCTTCTCAATAATTCAAAGCGATGGGTCTATCCAACCACAAAATGGCGTAAACATGCAAAATTTTAAACAGAAGCAGAGTCAGTATATAATCCGTTCTGTGGCAAATGTTAAGAATTGACTTGCTATGCTGTAATTCGTTCAATGTGTAATAGACCGGAAATAACGTGATATGGCACCTGTTTGTAGTGAGTCGATTGTAGAAATATAAAAATAAATAAAGGTTTAAAACGACGTACGTTTACACTCGTGGCAGCGGATTGGAATTGATCACACCGAGGAGAGGTCGTTATAATTGGTACATTGTGAAAGATTGTGTATAGATAGCGAAGAAAAGCCCGAAACTGGTGAGATCTTGTAAAACCATATTTTTGTAAACATGTCGGAGAACGAAGTCAAAGTTCAAGATGGCGAAACTTCTCAAGGGGCCGTCGGCCTTGGAAATGAGTCGGTGAACAATCTTGTCAAAGCGCTTGCTGTGTTTTTACAGAATTGAAAACTGCATGGTAAACAACAAGGAACAGGGCGATGGAAGGCTCGACACACTTAATGTATCGAAATATTAAACCTCCACCACCGTACACAACGAGTCAAAACTTCAACACGTGGCTTTCTCAGTTTATGGTGTATGACAACCTTGTCAAAAAACCAAATGATCAACGAAGAGCATAATCTTATTAACCTTCTTATTGACGAGAAAGCCTACAAAGCTGTGGAACTCTTACTAGTACAGGGAACATGCAGTTTCCTTTGACAAGTTTACTGCGAAATTAAAGGCAAGATTTGAATCATCTCGTACTACCGGAGATTATAAATTACAACTACGATCATGATATCAGAAACCAGGCGAAGATTTTGAAACTTTTGCCGACGCTTTTCTTGAATTAGTCGAAAATGCACTTCCAGAAATTGTCTTTGACTTCAAAGTGGAGTTTGCCGTCATAGTTTTCTACAAGGAATCTGCCTAAGCGACGAAACAAGAGAGAAAAAACTTCTTAGCCAGCCAAAATCGCTTTCGGAAGCAGTCCGTCTGGTACGACAAATTGAGAGCGCAAGGAAAGCTTCACAAAGTTGCAAAGTACCCCAAACGCCGCCGAAAACCAAAGGCGAGTGCCATGCTGTAAGTGGTCCAAATGAGGATAAAGTCTCAAAAGAGTTACGAGAAATGAAAGAATTAGTTGTTCAAATGAACGAGATAATTCAACAGCTCGAAAGCCAACCCAGAACCCACCGTGGACGCCAACGGAAACAGGTATGTTACTCCTGTAATGAAGAAGGACACTTTGCTAGAAACTGCCCTAGTAGAAATAATTTGGGAAACGAGTACCGAGGACTGCTGGGGAGCAACAAGTCCTTGAATCAAAAGTGAATTCGGCTCCACCACACGCTGTGACTTCAGCTCTCAGTAAATCAGGTGCGTTTGAAACTGGCATTGTAAATCACATACATACATACATACATACATACACACATACATACATACATACTTTATTTATGCTCCCCAATGGGCTTTTCAGCACACATTTACACGATTTAGAATAGTTAAAAAAGGCAAGTTGAGTTCAAAATATTTAAGAAGAAATTACTATATTTACAAATGTTAAAAATACGTATAAAAATTATTCGTTCAATAGATGTTTATTAAGTTCAAATTTAAATAATTTAATATCATTAATTAATTTAAAAGAGTTGTCCAAATTATTCCATTTTTTGACAGCACGATCATGAAACGACCTCTGTCCAGTGCATGGTTGTCTGAAACATTGGGATCGATAAATCGTTTCTATTTCTAGTGGAGTGTTCGTGTATTGTGCGACGTAGGTAAAAGTTTTCGCTTAGATAAGACGGGGACAAACCGTTCAAACATTTGAAAATTTAAATAGGTACTGTAGTTGTCGATCACCCGGTATGTGGTCGTATTTGTAAGCATTTGATATAACCCGTGCAGCAAAGTTTGTACCATTTGCAGCTTCTTTATGTTCTTTGCTGCAGTACCTGACCACACCGAAGAGCAATAAAACAGTTTGCTTAATACCAGTGTTTGTACAATGAGAGTCAAGGTTTCCTGATCTACAAGGTGACGAATTCTGTTAGTTTGGCATAATTTGCTCATACATGAAGATATCAACTTACTGATGTGTTCGTGAAATTTCAAGTGTGCATCAGTAATTACGCCTAAATCTTTAGCTGAGAACACAGGGTGCAGAGTTTTTCCAAGAAAATTCAATAAAAGACCTTCAGTAAAGGTTTTCAATAACTGTGGTGATCCAAAAAGTAAGAATTTGGTCTTGCCAGGATTTATTAGTAGAGAGTTTGCACAACACCAGCTGGTAACTCTGATGAGATCTTCTTCCAGTTTGGCCTTCGCCTCCAGATTGTTGTTAATTGGAAATGACAGAAGAATTTTGCTATCATAAACATATGATTCCAGCGAGCAGTCCTTTGTAACAGTAGGAAGATCGTCTGTATAGATGCTGAACAGTAGAGGAGAAAGGATCGATCCTTGAGGGACGCCATGTGTAATGATTTGGGGTGTTGACTTGCTAGGGCCAATTTTCACATACTGTGACCTACCAGAGATATAACTACGAAACCACCTTATAGCTGACTGTGATGCTCCAATATCTTCTAACTTTTTCAAAAGAATTTCATGGCTGATACTATCAAAAGCTTTGGATAAATCGATTAAAATTAGAGCTGTTAGTCGGAGAATTGTTGAGTGCTACTTTGTCACATACTTTAGATAAAGTACTGAGGAGTGACAGAGGACGGTTATTTGATGCTATTTCGTGTTCTCCTTCTTTAAGTAGTGGTAAAAATTCGGCGGGCTTCCATCCGTTCGGATATATAGATGACGTGAGCGAATTGTTTATAATACTTGTGAGTGCTGTGATGATGTAAGGTAATGAGTCTTTTATCACTCGCATATTCACCTTATCTGGCCCTGGTGATTTATTGGTTGGCATTGACATGACTATGCGTTTAACGTCTTCTTGAGAAATTACCTTAAATTCAAATGATTCTGGCGTTGGAAAGGTAGAAGCCGAAGCCTGGCAAATGAACGGTTGAATATTGTTGTCTACTGCCAATTGTTTTACCGTTTGTGCGGTGATTCCGGATCCGGATCCACTGTAAGCGTTGTAAGCGAAAAGATGTGGAAGAAAAGTGGGACAAATGGGGTAAACCTTAAACCAGTATGTGGCACCGTTACAACAGCGAATGGGTCTGCAATCATAATTCTTGGGGAGACAGCCATACGCCTTCGAACTGGGAATACCGATGTGACTTTTCCAATGATTGTGGCTCGGAACATAAGCCATGACTGTCTTCTTGGAACAAACTTCCTTCCTAAGTACTGTTGCCGTATAATGTATGACACGGGAACATTTGTAATCCAGGGCAGCGAAGTTCCAATTCACCATGAGAAGCAAGTCCCTTCGGTGTGTAGGACTACTCTTCATTCAGCTACTACAATTCCACCTGGAACTGACGTCCCTACAGAAGGACATTTACCACCCGGTTATGAGAGGAACTATGGATCTCCGGGTATAATAGAAGAAGCCAGAGCATTGATCCGTTGAGCCAGCTTTACTGATAAAGAAATCCATTTGCAAGGGAACGAAGTTGTTGGACAGTTTCACCCTCTGGACCACACAAGAGTCATGGTACATTCAAAAGATTCTGAAGAATTAGAGTCCAATAGTCCTAACTTAACAAAGAAAGAGACAAAATCATCTCACCCAGCAAGTGCCTCAGCAAAAGATAATGAATGGTACAAAGAATTGAAAGTTGAAATAAATTAACTTACCCGGCAAGATCAGGAGTTAAAGTTTTTTGAGACAGTCCAAGAATATGAGGATGTGTTTGATAAAGATGAAACTGATATTGGGTTGAGTCATTTAATGGAACATGAAATCAATACTGGTGACCACAGACCTATAAAACAACAGCCAAGAAGACTTCCACCTCACCGAAGACCAGTGGTAGAAAAGCAGCTTGACTCACTTCTTTCCCAAGGCCGAATACACCATCAAATAGCCCATGGAGCAGTCCAGTGGTGTTAGTCCGGAAACGTGATGGTGATTTTCGAATGTGTATTGACTATTGGAAGTGAAATTCTATTACCACCAGAGGTGCCCAACCGTTGTCCAGAGTGGATGATATACTGGAATCACTGGATGGAGCTTGCTATTTCACGTGTCTCGACCTCGCTTCAGGGTATTGGCAGGTGAAGGCTGCAGAAAAGGACAGTGCAAAAACAGCATTTGTGACACCCCAAGGTCAGTTTGAGTAATGCCGTTTGGACTTACTAATGCCCCTGGGACTTTCCAACGTCTGATGAACATTTCCCTGCAAGGACTGCCCTAAAAATACTGTCTCGTATATCTAGATGATATACTAATCTGGTCCAAGAGCTTTGATGAACATCTTAACCATTTGCGTGCAGTATTTGAGCGTATTAGAGCTGCTGGTGTGAAGGTGAAACAAAAGAAATGCCATTTCTTGTAAGAACCGTGTAAATTTTCCCGGCCATGTTATTTCTAGTAATGGGATTGAGAATGATCCTGAAAAGATAACGGCATTACATAACTAGCCAACTCCAAAGAATATCAAGGAACTCTGCAGTTTTCGGGGACTCGCTGGGTACTACCATAAGTTAATCATGGGTTTTTCAATGACTGCAGAGCCACTCTATCGCCTCTTAAACAGAAACTGCTCTTTACAGTGGAGTAAGGAGAAAGTAAATGCGTTTCAAGCGCTAAAACAGCACCTCTGTAGCCCTCCTGTCCTTGCGTATCCATCGTTTGCACCAAAGGTAGGACGTTTCATAATCGACACAGCTGACGCCAGTGCTGACCACGGGATCGGCGCGGTTCTCTCTGAAGTGCAACTAGATGGACCAGAACATGTAATCGCATACGGTAGTCGTTCACGTCATGCTTCCGAGAAGAACTACTGTGCTACCAGACTAGAAATGTTTGCCTTGTTGGAGTCCATCGATCACTTCAGATACTATCTGTTAGGCCGTAAATTCCTGGTTCGGACCGATCACCAAGCACTGAAGTGGCTATTAACCTTCCGTAAGCCTCAGGGACAGGTACATGTAGCTAGATGGCGTGAGCGTCTCCAAGAATACGAGTTTGAAGTGGAACATCCGCCAGGGAAGAAACACGCAAATGCTAATCAGCAATGTCGAGGAGGCATCAACGTCGAAACAAATATGGAGAACGCCCTTCTTGCAATTTAGGTCAACCCAAAGCTAAAAACGCAACCACGTTCTCGGTATATCTGCTGTAGCCAACTATTCAAAGGAAGACATTGACATGTCCTATTTGCTTATCGGATGGGAGCCAGCAGACCTCGCTCGTGCCCAAGGTGAAGATGTTGATATTGCTCCTGTACTGAAACAGTTATCTCAAGGAAAATGAAAACCCTCACTGGCAGAGTTACAAGGATCAAGTCCAGCAACTAAGGCTATTTGGGCCCAGTTTGAACTAATTCAAGTGGCGGAAGGAGTAATTTATATCAGTCACTTACCAGATTCGCGAAAATCCAGATGTCGGGTTGTTCTTCTCTCAAGTCTTGTAAAGCCTGCACTCAACATGTTGCATGATGGTTCCACTGGAAATCACTTGACGTTCAAGAATATGAAAGACCGTTTTTGGAGACATGGACTTTCCACAATTGTCCGTGAGTATTGTCGTAATTAATGTTACCTGTGCAACTTGCAAGTCGTCAAAGATACCCAAAGCGCCCATAAAACCCATAATTTCTGGTCACCCGATGCAACGAGTTCATATGGATATTGTGGGCCCACTACCTAGAAGTAGGAAGGGAAATGTGTATATATTAACTGCACCATGTTCCTTTACTAAATGATTGAAACCTATTCCTTGCGAAATCAGCGATCAGTCACTTGTGCACGTGCATTTGTCAATCATTGGGTTTGTCGGTACGGTGTTCCAGACAGTATCCACACTGATCAGGGCCGTGATTAGGTTGCCTTTGGATGTGATGATGGCAGATAAAGAAAATAAAGAATCGCAGTACCAGGATTTTACTGGTGACGTTGAAGACCATCTCACACAAGCATATCGTGACGTTCGAGTGCAACTGGGAGTTGCTCAACGAGGACAAAAGGAAGCTTATGACAAAGGAATCAAGGAGAAACAATTTCAACCAAGTGATAGAGTACTGTTATTCAATCCACAGCTCAAACCGACTGAAGCTTCAAAATTCCATCGTTTGTGGACCGGTCCTTATATGTGAAGAAAAGAGTCACTGACGTCACATACAAGATACAGAAGGAAGGCAACGCTAGAGGTCGTTCAAAGGTTGTTCATTTCAACAATCTGAAACACTTGAAAGGATCTCTTCAGCCAGCTGTAGGAGAGGATAACCAGGACGCATTCAACGAGGAACCTTAAGCCGAGTTTACACTGCAAGTCACGGCCTGGCCCTGGCAAGAGCCTGGCAAAGTCCAAACCATAGGCCAACAAAGGAAGAAAGCCCAGGTATTCTGGCCAAGGCCTGGTCTAGGCCAGCCCAGGACGTGTTTACACTGCCAAAAAGTAGGCCAAAGTTAGAGTCCAAGCGTTCGCATATATAGAAACTGTATAAAAACACGGAGATTGAACTGTATATACTTGGAAAGCCAAAGCAAGGGAGCCATAAAGTAAGTAAAGGGAAAAGGCTGAGGAGAGCGAAAGAGCAAGGAATGGAGAGAATGGGTTTTGTAGCAAGTTATGGAGCAAGGAAGACAGGGATAGAGCTGCGAGGGAGAAAACAAAAGAGCAATTAACTGAGGGAGAGAGCGATGAACGAACCGAAGTGAGAAAGCGTTCAAAGCGAAGAAACGTGGTAAAGGAGAGAAGGAAGAAAGAAAGACAGCTGCAGCACCAGCACCATCAAGTTCAATCTAATCTTCAAACGCAGCTACTAAAAGTTTTAAAGAACCTGAACCCCATCAACCTGAACACATTCCGTCACATGCACCGCCTAAACTTAATGTACCTACAGTAAACCGTATTTTCTAACTCCACCTCCAATTGTTGAACAGCCAAAGAATAAACTTTTATGGTTAGGTGCTTCGGATGAAGACGAAAGTGATTCGGATGTAGAAGTAGAATCGGATGAAAGCGAAAGAGAAGACGCTGGCGATACTGATGTGGACGAAAATTATTTAGACGAAAAAGACTCGCATGAGGAAGACTCGTATATAACAAAAGACTATAATCGTCAAGACAGTGACCAATACATTACGATCATTCGCAGGAATGAACCTCAAAATCCATATAAAATTAGATTAGACAAGTCGTATTATCTCAGAAACGTCAGAAACCGACCTTATTGATGCAAACATTTGAACTGAAATAAATACTTTTTAAACTCTATAATTGTGTCTTCTTTGTCTTACCGTTTGAGACATCTTTGTCATAATAACTAGAGAATAAATCCAGTAAAATACTTTCCAAACACACGTCAAAAACTTTCGATGATACTCGTACGAGAACAGAGTTTGAATGAAGGACGCGACGCGGTTTCGCTATTGTAACACTGCTAATGACCTTCTCGCCAAGACTTGCCTGAGCGATTAATCCCCTTAATGACCCCTAAAGTTTTTTTTCTTTTGCCGCCTGCAACGTGCACTGAGGATAAATATGCAAATATCACACTTTGTAACGGAAAGCGTAGCAAACAGTTTGAAACAACTCCGATGAAATAAATAAAATATTTGCTGGCGAATAGGAATATTATGCCTTCCGTCGTGTTAATGTTGAAATATAGGCAGATAGCATAATTAAGTGTATTGAGAACACATGACTTTTAAGGTAAGAAATACCGGAAACACCTCAGGGAAGCCGGAATGGGGTTATAACACACCCTATCACTATTTTACTGCCATTCACATACAGTCCACTGCCAAGTAAAGACGTTCTGAAATTTATTTAATTTGATTTTTAAATCTTCAAGTTGGTTTTGGTGTTCTTCGTCTTCAAGGTAAGAGTTGTTTTGAATCTTACGTTACTATATTGTTCTGCGTTTCTTTATTGTTTTACCAAGGCAAATGAGTCTACTAAGTTCTGCGCTTATCCTTATCTTTAGCTTTTAACAATGCTAAATTACATTCAGGCAAAAATGTTTATAACTTGCCTACTGAATATGCTTTCTAATATATTTGTGCGCACCTCTCCGTTTTTGCTTAAGTCCTTTGCCAACTATTGTTATCCTTGGCTTTACACTGATATGAAACAAATGTCTACAATTTGTCTGTACTCAACGCGCGTTTCGGTTATATTTGTTCGCACGTCTCCGCTTCTAATAATAATTGCTATTTTCGACAAGTAAATAGTTATCTGCTCTATATGATTGTCACAAGCCAATGGAGTAAGTTCGTATGAGGCTATTATATAGTGTCGTCAAACTAAAGATCGCGACGATCAAGTTAGCATACAAATGTCTGCTATCCTAGCTATTTAATTCCTTCATCCCCAGTTTAATACAGCAACATAATTTTGATGTTTGATTGCATACGTGGGGCTACGAAGTTGAACGCTTAAGCACCACAAAATATTCCTTATCGTATAATAACTCGCGGTAGCGGCATTAGGTTTGAATGTTTCATCCGAACGATAGTGCATATTGTTATAACAAACACATCCTTCCGACGTTTGGAACCGCGCTAAAATCGCCGTCGACTCGGCGTGCGTAATCACCTTTTGATAATTTTCTCGGTTGATTCCCACAATTCCGCTCCTAGTGTTATGAAATGTACTATCCGTCCGGCATTGTTCAGCCATTCGCTGTTGCAGTCGTATAGCAATTTGCAAGCGATATAATTTTAAAGCTTATACATTATGGTTAAACTTTGTGAGCTAATCTGTATTTTGCACAATTGCACGCAAATTTTTTACACGTTTTGGTATGTCCGGTTATTGATAGGATTACTCGCCACAGTTGATTAGTGTGCAGGATATTTGAGATAATGATGTTATCCTAAAATTTGATTAGTATTAATGAGAACTACAGCAGCGGCGACGTGACGCCATACAACAATTTAAAGCAATTTTTGCCGCAGTTGTCCTATTACAACACAGGTTGGCATTGCTGTAGATCATTGCCAGGCAAAACTGGTAAGAATTCAAGAGCGCCCCTAAAAACTCTTTTCGAATGCAATTAGAACTGGAGTCGAGTGTCAGTTCCATGTTATCTGACCTGAGCTGGCCTCTCCTTTCTAAACGCCGTGAGTGCCTCCGCCTAAGCTCAGGGGCGGATCTAGGGTACGTCAAACACGTCAAGCGACTAACGTAAAAAAAATTGACTAATTAATTCAATTTTAAAAAGCTGACTGATTAATTCAATAAAAAATGGCTAAATATTTATTACTTTCATTTCGAGGAGCGAATGCGAGCGCAATAACGCAATAAATCTCTCTACGTCCGGTCCTATTCATTCCCCCGTGTTGATTGCACGTGAGCTAACTATGCACCAGACCACTAGAGCAGTCTTATACGCTCGGCCTAGGGATAGAGGTGTAAATCTTTACAAATGGGTACAATTTTATACGTCGAACTGGCCGAAATACGTCGAAATAACGAGCGCTGATTGGTCGAAAACAATGCAAATACGTCGGAAGTGCATGCAATTACGTCGGAAGTAAAGGTTCTTGACGCACTTGGGTTTTGATTGGCTGATACAGGACAGTTTGACTAACTTTGCCGCATTTGCAGCATCATGAACAGGATTGCTACTTGACTTCAAACTTATGTTTGGAAGCCTGCAAAATGCGGTATGCAAGGTCTTAGTTCAGTCTAATTCTGTTCGATCGATTCATGGCTTTTACAAGCTTGTTAGATCGTGCGTTGTGTGCTTTAAAAAGCAGCGATGATGTTCTTTTGCGGCAAATGTATGTTGATTTGTCTGTGAGAATCAGTGCTTGTCGAGAACTGGCGGCCGGAGAGCATTTCCCCAAGATTGGGAAGACATCGACGGTGCTGAGACGTACGGTCTATTTGCCACAGCAGATGAAGGCGGACAAGCTAGAGTATTAAAGCCATATGTCGCTCTAAGGTAAGCTTATAGGTACAGTAGTTCATCAATATGGATTCAATATCGATGTTAGTCTGTTGTCATGTTACTTCCCTAACCTTTGTTGATATCCGTTCCATATTAGCATAATCTGCGTTGAGCACACTGGTATAAACCAATGCTATTAAATGCTTCATGTAGTACTATAAGCACTACTTAGGTAGTGTTTCAATTCTAGATACTCACTATAGTATGTCATAATCATGATGCAGAGTCAGATTGCCTTTCCACAGTAGTTTACATAATACATTCGTCCTCAGTTCATATTTATACAAGTCAGTTAATTGTCTATATACTGTATATAACATATGGTATTATAAGTAATAACTTTTTAACATATAAGTAATAAGGTCTGGGCCTGGGGAAACAGATCAAAAGCTAAGCAATAAATATCTACATGACATTTCTACAAATTTCCATGTATTATTGTTATACATCAAGTAAGCATTCTTCTCACATGTGGCTATTATGAAATTTTAATCTGATAATTGCACTGGACAGGAATTGAACTTGGGTGCTGGTGCCTGAAAACCAGACAGCTCATAGTAACATGGGTTAGTAGGGGAATGGGTAGTGGCACATTAGATGGGGGTTAGAATGATCGGGATGATGTAGAGAGTTGAGCTCCTCTATGTCTATTGTCCATGTAATGTCCATTATGGTCATTAACAAAAGCTTCTCCTGACTCCTAACCAGACATTGTCTGCTTGGGTTGAGGTTTAAAAGGCAAGTATCAGGCATTTGAAAGCCAGACAGCTCTGGGTAGGTGGGGCTCAACAGCCATAGAAGGTAGCCCACCTTGCTCTGGGTTATGCAGAATGTTAAATTCAGCTAGACCTTCACTTGTGTGTTGGTCAGGCTGTCCATGTTGGATTCACTGACTGAAACAATGTAACTGGTGTTTCCTAGGCATGCTGATGAACTTTGACATAGAGCGAAACAGCCAACTTTTTTATATTAGAATGTGACCACATATCTCTCTACTGTTTATTGGATTTCCCCACCCTCATTCCTGGAAAAACTTAGCCTTACACACTTGCAAACTATCACAAGGTTTCTAAGACAACAAGAAAATATCAATTAAAGTCCAATTTAGATAAAATGTTTCTTGAAAATGATAAAATGTCCATTAAAAACATGTTTTAAAACATTTAAAATTTTGCTCAAATGCGCTGTCAGAATGCAGGAAATGCCATTTCAGAAATCCAAATTTAAAAAAATTTCCAGGGGGGAGGGCCGGACCCTAGAAATATGGGCCCACAGCAACTTTGACTAAGGTATCAAAATTCCTAGATCCGCCCCTGAAGCTTCTTTCATAAAGCAACTCTTGGTCTCAATGCTGTTGATCCAAATCAGTACGCCACCTTATCTACCGGGGTTACCCGACGGAAACACTCCCAGACATACAAACACCTCTCTGTACGTACTGATGTCTTTAAGTACTCATTTTTCCCTCGCACTATCCCTGCCTGGAATAACCTTCCAGAGCAAATAGTTAATAACAAGTGCTCCGAAAGCTTCAGCAAGCACGTCCTTTCTTTTCTGAATTAGCTTTAAGTTTATTAATTATTACTTTTATTTTGTAATATTGTAGTTACCGTCAGCTGTAATATAATTTGTTAGTTATATTTAGGTAAATTAGGATTTTATTACTGTAATCCCCGAGTCCGGGCGTAGGGCCGAAGGCCCGGAGCCCGGTGAGGGTGCTAATCTCGACATGCGTGTAGTCCACTTTACACGCGTGTAGAAAAAGCGAGGGAGACGAAATCTGGGAAATAGTTTATATATATATATATATATATATATATATATATATATATATATATATATATATATATATATATATGTATGGCACGGTGTCACGCGGAAAGAATTGTTGGGCACTGGTGGCTAACAATGAAGCAACCGAATTTAAATTGAGAATCGCGTACAAAATAACCGTCTTTTACAGAAAAAACGTTTTCACAACGGTTTTTCGTCTTTTTCAAGACGAAGAAAGTGTTTTGCAAGAAAACTGTGATTTTTGAGTGAATAATTATAGTCAAACAAAAATTTACCAACATGGAAAGAGAACAAACAAATCAAGAAAGTGGAAAAGAAAAGCGACAAGAACGAACCCGAAGAGAAAGCGACGAGAAAAAGGCAGAAAGATTACGAAAACGGAGAGAGCTGGCTCGTGGAAGGCTAGAAAACGAGACAGCGGAGGAGAGGGAAGTTCGCTTAGTGAAGAGAAGAGAAGCATACAAAAAACGCACAGAAACAAGTAGACGTAAGCACACTCAGGGTGTTACAGAGAGAAGGCAGGGAGAAAGTAGTGAACAGAGAGAGAGAAGGCTGCAAAGATTAAGAGTACAGGCGACAGTAAGAATAGAAACAGAAACGCCACAACAAAGAACACGCCGACTCGAGATTCTGTCGAGAAACACGACTGTACGAATACAGGAAGAAAGGCCAGACCAACGAAATGACCGGCTACAAGAGCTTAGGCAAAATACGAGAGCCCGAATTGAGAATGAAACTCCAGAACAACAAGCAGAACGGCTGCAGGTACTCAGACAAAATGCAGCAGCACGAATAGATGACGAAACGTCTGAACAACGAGCAGAACGGCTACAAGTGCTTAGACAAAATGAAGCAGAGCGTATTGAGTCTGAAACGTCTGAAGAACGAGCAGAACGGCTACAAGTGCTTAGACAAAATACAGCAGAACGTGTCGAGTCTGAAACGTCAGAACAACGAGCAGAACGGCTACAAGTGCTTAGACAAAATGAAGCAGAGCGTATTGAGTCTGAAACGTCTGAAGAACGAGCAGAACGGCTACAAGTGCTTAGACAAAATACAGCAGAACGTGTCGAGTCTGAAACGTCAGAACAACGAGCAGAACGGCTACAAGTGCTTAGACAAAATGAAGCAGAGCGTATTGAGTCTGAAACGTCTGAAGAACGAGCAAGAAGACTCGAGCAAGTCAGGCATAATTCCTCAGAGAGAAGAGCCGAAAATGTATCTGAACAACATGCACACGTTGACAGTCGAAAAGAGTATCTACACCAAGGGGGATGGCAAAATGTTGAGAGTCCATTACAGGAGCAACAATGGGCTAAAAATGAAATGCAGAGATTTCACACTGCCCAAGAAGTGTTAGACCATCGACAGTGCACTGTTTGTAAAGAAGCCTGGCCAACCAAGCAGAATTTGCAAGTGGAAAACTACCTGTGCAATCGATGTAAGAGAGATAAGAAATCTCCAAAAGTGTACAGTATGGAGAATGACATGGATCCAGGTATTGTACCACAGCAGTTAGAGGGGTTAACCCAGGTAGAGGAAATGTTAATTGCCAGGGTCTGTCCCATTATGAGTGTGTACAGGAAACATGGTGGGCAGAGAGGGTACAAGGGACATGTACTAAACTTACCCCAAGATATCCAGAGTTTCTTATCTAGGTTGCCATGTCATGCATCAAATTTACCTGTTTTGGTAATAAGAAGACATGGAGTGGATAACACACATCGAGACTTCACTGTTCGTCGATACAGAGTTCTTGAGGCTGTGTTATGGTTAAAGACCAACAATCCTTACTTCAAAGATGTAGAGATCGATCGAGAGGCAATACAGAACTTGCCTGAAAATGGTGTCCCAGAAGACCTCAGGTATGTCGTTGAACCAGATGTACAGGTAACAGCTCCTGAACAAGAAAATGAAGGACCACCACAGGAGCCAGTAGGTACTGATAACAGTGTTGAAGAATCTCTTGTAGGTTGTGGGAGCAGCTCATTCATTCCTCACCGACAAAGGCAGAGGAAGGAAGCTGATGCAATTCGAGAGACTGTTAATAATGAGAAGGATCCATTAGACTGGCCATCTACAGAAGGTAATGCAGTGAATGAGTTTAAGACAGATGGTCTAGCTACAATGGCATTTCCCACATTGTTTCCATTTGGGAAAGGTGATCCAACCACAAGGGCAAGGCAACACGGTGTCACTTTGACTGAGGCATTTAAGCACCTGGAAAAGTTTGCTGAAGAGTTGCCAAATGGTGAGTATAGATGGAGGTTTGCTTCCCACCCACGTTTTCCATACTGGGCACTAGATATGAAGCAAAGACATCAACTATTGTCGCAAGCAAATATTTACTTGCGTCAACATCCAGCTGATGCCAACTTGACCATGGAAGAGCTAAAAGAGATGGTCAATTTGATGAGTGGTAAGCAAATGGCAAATCGATTGCAACGTTATGTGTCTAAGGTGCAAGGTACAAACCAGTACTGGTATCAACGCTTGCAAGAATTGCTAGCACTAATAGAGCAGAAAGGTTGTCCAACTTTCTTTTTTACATTTAGTGCTGCTGATAGTTACTGGCCAGATCTGCAAAGACTGCTGCAGACAGGGGTAGATGCAACAAGGTCACAACGAGCACAAGCTGTGATTGACAAGCCCCATTTAACAGACTGGTATTTTAAGCAACGCCTCGATGACTTCATCAGGCATTGGTTGAAGGGTGTTTTGGATGCAGAGTGGCATTGGTTCCGCTATGAATATCAGGCCAGGGGAAGTATTCATGCACATGGGTGTGCCCGGTTAAACAACGCCCCTGATATTCCATTGTTACGAGCTCAGGCTGCCCAGGGGTGGGGTTACAGCCAAGCTGAAACTACAATGTCAATGGATGATTTTGATTTCTTTTACCAGGATGATATTGCCCGTGGGAGAGAAGCCGAGAGGCAGTTAGTGAGGTGAGTAACCTAAATTCAGTGGAACAGTTACTGTATAGAGGTAAAACCTTACCATTATCTAATATTGTTAATTACTGAACATTAATATTTTTTATGATTACATTTAAAATACCGGTAATTGGCTTTTGGACCACTTAAACACCATTGAGGCTCAAATGGCTTATCTAATTCAATGTTAATAAAAAACAAGATAACATTGGAGGGCATTTATGACAGAGCCAAGAGTGACATTAATTTTGTAATTATGCACTATATGTACTTACAGTATTTATTTTAATTTATTATTTTAAAGATATGTTGACTGGCTAGTGACAACAGTCAATGGGGAATTACCTGATGAACAATGGCAAATTCCTGAGCCACATCCATCAGCTGTCAGACCAAGTGCAGTTGAAAATAGAGATGGTGACTACCATAGATTGGTGAATACTGTGGAGAGGCATACAAGATGCAGCCCAGCCTACTGCTTGAAGCAGAAAGGTTATGATGTTCCTGCAGAATGCAGATTTGGTTTCCCAAAGCCAATGGAAGAGGAAACAAAACTGTGTTATGAGAAGTTACCACATGACAAGGTGAGTACAGAGTTGGTGACAAAAAGAAATGACCCTAGATTAAACTCACATAATAGGGTCATGCTTGAGAATTGGAGAGCTAATGTTGATTTGCAGGTAATTGTTGATCAGAATGCATGTGCTAGATATATGGCCAAGTATGCTGCAAAAGGAGAGCCGCGGTCAAAGCAAGCATCAGAAATTTTGCAATCTTGTGTGTCTAGATTACATAATGATGATCAAGTATCTTCAGCAATCAAGAAAGCAATGATCCAAGTTGTTGGAGATCGTGACATGGCAGCACAGGAGACAGCACATATGCTACTGAGCATGCCCTTGGTAGGATGTACTTATAACTTTGTTACTGTGTCTTTAGATAACAGTAGGAGAGTTGTCATGGATACTGAGGACCAAGGTGATGAGGTCTTGCAAAAATCCACAATTGAAGATTATGGTAAGCGTTCAACTGAGAATAGCAGGTATCATGGTTTATCTCAGTTGAATTTGATGCAGTATGTGTCACAATACACAAGAATCAGATCTGACATAAGAAAGCGACCAGTACCATATATTGTGAGGACCTTTCCAAAAGTGTCGGCAAACCCTCATGGGCCTGATTTTGGCAGGTATTGCAAATTTCAGTTGATCAAGTTCAAACCCTGGGAGGGTGAACCATCAAATGCATGGGACAATAATGACGAGAATGATGAAATGTTCATCAACACATATTACATGTTCCTTGAAACTGATTTTGCTACAGAGAATGTTTTAGGTCATGAGGAAGAGCGTGACAGAGTTTTCCAACACATGACAGGTGAAGGAAATGAAGAAGATAGTAATGATGCAAACACAAGCCATGATAATGATGACGAATATAATAATGATCCAGAAAATGAACTTGATGACTGGATGCTGTTATGCAGATTGAACCAACGATATGAGGAGTTGGGTGATCAGCTGTTGGGGGTTGGGAATGACTGGTATGCAGCTGCACGATCAGTTCCAGTGGAGTTGCTCAGAGAATGCCCTGGGTGGATCTACCAGCAGAGAAAAGATGCAGAAGAACAAGGGCAACGACATAATGTACAAGTGAGCAATGAAGTGCCCATTGATCCATCAACCCTAAATGAGAAGCAACGATTGGCATATGATATTGTAATATCTCATATGCAAAATGGTGAGAAGCCTGATCCAATCCACATGATTGTGTGTGGTACTGCAGGAACAGGTAAGACGTACCTAATCACTGCTTTAAAACAGGTTTTGGGTGACAGTTGTATAATAACTGCAACAACAGGTATTGCAGCATTTAGTATTAATGGCCAGACATTACACTCTGCTGCACAACTTCCTATACGTGAGTATAAAGACCTACAGGGTGAGTCGTTGCAACGCTTACAGTTAAAACTGGAAGGTAAGGCTTACCTCATTGTTGATGAAATGTCAATGATTGGTCACAAAATGTTGTCGTGGTTAGACAATAGGTTGCGTGCTGGCACAGGAAATGAAGATAAGCCGTTTGGTGGTATTTCAGTGATCCTCCTTGGTGACTTTGGTCAGTTGCCACCAGTGGGTGACCGTCCATTGTATATTGCTGGAAATGGATCCACTATAAGTGATCATGGTCATTCATTATATCTTTTGTTTCATTCTGTAGTTATTTTGAATGAGATCATGCGACAGGCTGGTGAGAATGCTGAGGCACAAGCATTCAGAGCCTTGCTGATGAGAATGAGAGATGGACAGGTAACAGAACAAGACTGGCATCTCCTACTGCAACATTCCACACCTAATATTGCCATGGATCAGTTTAGTGATGCTATTCGGTTATACTTTGACAAGAAGAGTGTAGGAGAGTACAACTATGAGAAGTTGAGAGGCAATGGACAGGCTGTGGCAAAGATTCAGGCAAAGAAACTCTGGCCATGGAGCATCAGCAGCAACATCTGATGAAGCTGGTGGCTTAGAAGCAGTGCTCTTCCTGTCGAAGAAAGCAGAGGTCATGCTCACATCCAACCTGTGGGCTGAAGTTGGCCTTTGTAATGGTTCATTTGGAGTGGTCGAGGAGATTTGGTTTGCAGAAAATCTTGGACCACCAAATCTACCCGTTGCTGTGTTGGTACATTTCCTTGCCTACACTGGGCCGGGATTTATTGATACATGTCCCAAGTGCATACCAGTGCCACCAAAGGTATTTGAATGGATGGCTGATGGGAAGTACATGTCAAGACAACAGGTTCCATTGAGATTAAGGTATGCAATGACTATTCACAAGTCACAAGGACAGACTTTACCAAAGGCTGTTGTTGACTTGGGTAAAAGTGAGAGAGTAGCTGGATGTACATTTGTTGCTACATCTAGGGTGAGATCCATTAATGATATTGTGTTTGAGCCAATGACATTTGATCGTTTAAAAGCCATTGGTAGAAACAAAAATTTGCAAAAGCGACTTGATGAAGAGCAAAGGCTGCAGTGGCTTGCACAAGAAACTGCAGGAAGATATAGTAGTCATTAGAAGTTAATAGATGGCCTGGTGAACTTCGTTCACATGTTGGAAATTACTGGGCACATGTCAAGACGTGTGCTTTCGAGTAATACATATAATCTCGCCTGTTACCTAGACATAATATGCAGAGGCAGATCCAGGTTTAGAAATTTATGAAAAGCATGAATGAGATTAATACCAAAAGCACAATAACTTTTAGTAATTCTTTGGTTTCAGAAAATTAATAAACTGTTCCCATATTTTGGGCTTTTGAGTGACATTTAAGAGAAATACAAAGTCATTAATATTGGTGTGTATACAGTGTACATGTGTGTGCAAAATGGGGGCCCACACCAACCTTGGATCTGCACCTGATATATGTTTTTGAGGCTGGTGCACTGGGTGCAGTCATCAAAACTTTTTGCATGATTGTGCTTTCGAGTGAGAGATTTGCCTGGAGCCTACTAACACTATATGTGTTTTTGAGGTTGGCATACCTGGGCACAGTACTTTGGATTGTGCTTTTGAGGTAACAAGAAATGCCTGCAGACACAGTGGTGTGTAATCTTGGCATATGAAAAGTCTGTACCTGGGTACATTTAACCTGTTTCTGCCAGAGTCTGTCAAAAACAATACTCCATGATTTTACCCTGTCTAAGACCAGATTATGTTACTTGTCGAAGAGTTATCTTACACAGCATAGGCAGCAATGGTTAATGTGCTTTCGAGCGTAGACTATAATGTGAACAGGCCAAATATTATTATTATGTTAATAGTTACATAAAATTACAATTATCTTTCGTTCTATTCCTTTTTAAAACAACACTGTAAACGGTACTGCTCAAAAGTAACCAATACAACAATAAGCTAGATCAAACCAATGATGGACTCTGTTTGAAACTGGTGTTCAGCTGGACCATTAATATATCAAACTGATACTGCATATTAAGTTAATAACTGAACTAAGATACAAATTACCTGTTTATTGCACAAAGCAGCAACTTGACCATTGTTGAACTGCAGTAAGTTCAAAGTCAATTTGACTGTTATAGGATTGATTGTATGAAGTAAGTTACTTCTCAGCAGTACTGTATTTATATAATTAATACAACAGTAACAACATCTCCAGAACTGAACAAGAAAGTACTAAATCAAATATTTAAGAATTTCAGTCCACTGTTATCAAGGAAAACCCTTCAGAAGAACTGCCTAAAGAATTTAATTAAGGTAAATGAACAGCTGGTGCAATACCATGCATGGTGTTTTATACATCCATTGGAAAGAGTAGGACATTTCAAAAGAATGAGGAATTATTGAAAGCCGTACTTTGATGATGTGTCCTCTATACTTCGTGATATTTATTTCTTAAATCTTAACATAGTAGTAACACAGACACTGCACTTTTTTTACTATTACAGATCAATAAAAACCTCCTAAGGTCTGGAGCCAAGCTCCCCAGTGCTTAGTATTAGATCATAAATTGCCTCAAACATGTTCCAACCAACCTTAATTGCTACACTAACCTGTACAATGTCATCAATATTTAATATCATCAACTGCTGATCAATTCTGTGGTCGATTCTGGCACGAATACTAAACATTTTTATGCATAATACAAGGTAAAGTATCCTCACGCATAGCATTGCTTTCCATCGTTTCTTTGCCGTCTTCATTTTTATACTTCATTCGTAAAGGATAAGAGTCGAAGCAATGGACCCCTTTCCCGGTTTTTGTAATTGTTTTTTTCGCTCTGATTTGGACTGGGTATGAGTTGTGAATTGAGCAAGCACAAATATGTTTGTATGAATGTTATGCAGCTACAAATATTGTAATATGCGAAAATGCTATACTGATATATTTTTTATTCATGATTGTATTTTTTGTAGAATAAATATGCATCATTGCATGTCCATCATCGTCCACAAGTTCCAATGTTAGTGGTCTGTGGTCATTAAAAAGAGACTATTAAACGAGCACTAACCACCCTGTGCTATTGGGAATGGTAAGATAATTCTTGCAGCTTTCATTGTATAATACTGCGGGCAGAATTGTTTTTGCAATTTGATAAATTGGAAAATATTAAAATATTTCTCCCATTCAATAAAAATATAATTACATGTCCTAAAATCAGTCCTGTAACATAATCCTCTGTAGAGTTCCCTGTGAAGGATGCCAACATTCCATAACCATTTTTCCCATTCTAGTGTATAGTAATATTCTGTGTTCTCTTCTGATTTATAGGAATTGAAATCTGACAATAAACAAAACTAGCTGTAACTACTTGAAAAATGTGCAATCATCATGTTAGTGATTTTCTATGAGCAACTGGTAAGTAATTAATTTATATGCACACAATCCCACTCACACCCATGCACCTGAATTTTGCAGGATGAATAGCTAATTCACAATGATTGCCGATTTGACTACATGTATGCAGGCATGTACAACTACTGTACCTGTATTGTCTACAAAACTTGACCAGGAACCAGACTAATACATATCGATACTATCACTAACTTGAATATATTCATGAATTCTACAGTATGACTATAATATACCATTCACTGACCATTAAAGAGGTCAGTGGGTATATGTATATATGTGTAGAATATACAAATGTATATATTCTACACTCGAATTTTCCTTCACCAAAAATCCCTAGAACATGCTATGTAATCGAGTGAAATGCCCAATATTACTAACTAATAAACCCAATTCTCTCCTGGCATTACCACCTTAATGTATATACAGAACTCGTGATCAAGCTGTCGGCAACAGCCTCCATGGCTCAGTGGTCAGAGCATTGCACTAGAATCGCAAGGTCGTGGGTTCAATTCCTGCTGGAAGGCCTGTGTAGTTGCATTTTTTTCATCTGGTCCCGGTTTGGTCTTAAAATGTATATATTCTACACTCAAATTTTCCTTCACCAAAAAACCCTAGACCATGCTATGTAATCGAGTGAAATGCCCAATATTACTTCTAATATGTATATATATATATATATATATATATATATATATATATATGTATATATATGTACTGTTTGCACATTAACCGCTTCACTAATAGACTTTCTTGATAAGTAAAATCATCTTGCATTAGCCAGATCGATTAAAATAGTAAAGGCCCCAACAGTAGTGAAAGGGTTAACAAAGAATCTGGTAGTTGTAGATAAATCAGTCATTTAAATCATGCAAATAGTCCATTGCATCATTATGTTTATATTAAATACAACACAGCTTTATAGTGCAACTGCCAACTCATACTGTGCTCAATAGCTTTACTCAGGCTAACAATTTTCATGGTTATGTTCTTAACTTTAGCAAAAAAAAATTATGGTATTTTCCAACAATTTCAGAGACCATGGCATGGACTTATTTGGCCCATCTGTAGCACTTTATGACAGACCTGAGTACACACCATCAAGACTGAATCTTTCAACAGTGGTCTTTCCAATGTTACTACAATAATGTTATTTAAACAAGTAAGCTTTTCAATATTTCGTTAGTCAAACTTATATATTAATTAAAATATGTTCTTTTGCAGTTTCACAAAACAGTGACCTATTGTTTCATTGACCTTCTCTGATATATCAACCTCTATATATTTTACATTATTGTCTCTGATAAGTTTTAAATGCTTTATCTGATTGCAGACAAAGGAGATTTTTACACTTGTCAATCCATTGGAGCAAGAAGTATATCCCATATAGTTTCATCAAAACAGTTCGATACATGTACAAGCCGAGGCAGTAGAAGAAATTTTGGTTACAGTACTATTCAATTTGAGGAATTTTATTTAGAAAAAATACAAACTTCATTGATCTGTAGAAGGGAAATTATGACCTGACAGTGCATGTTTATTCATTGTAGTAATTTAAATAAATGTATACTGAATTGTTAAGGCTAAGCTTAATAATGATTTGCTGTAATTGATTTCATGAAAAAATGTAAATTAAAATTGATTAAAAGTCAAAAATTTAAATATACCACAACTGATTTGAAAGAAATCACGTGAGGATTCCAACTTGAAAAATGCTGCCTTGCAAACCATGCAATACAACTTTCTATTAAATACTATTTTTTGGACGGCTATCGCTGCGTATTTTTACTATTTTCCCATAGCATGGGATAAAAACTGTAATAATAAAAGACAATCGCAAGACACACTTTAAAAACTGTTGTATCAGAACTTGAATCAGTCCATAATTATCAATTGCCAGACCATGCTAATACATTGGATCTATTTGGTTATCGTCCAAAAAAACCCAAAAACACGTTAATATCTTTATGAGATGTTCAACGATGGGAAGAATGTTCCAAGGCTTTTATAAATGGCGAAACAAAATGTTGATCATCTCTCGCGAGAAACTCGCGTGGAAAATACGAGCAAATTCGCGCGCTTTTCGCTATTTTTAAAATACAACTTTCTTTTCCCGAAGAGCGTGTTATAAAATATGTGAGTATATAAACTTTTTTCACAATTTTAACGTAATAGATCTATACACGGCACTTTAAATGCTTAATAAAATACTATTTCTTTTAAAAGAACTTCAAGAAAATTTTAAGAGAATGGAGGTAATGAATTGCTATAAACATACTGTAGTAAAATATAAACCAAAATGTGTTGTAAAAGTTAAAAATATAAAAGTGGTTACAAATTTCAGATTTAACCTTAAATAACAGTAATAGCATACTATTTGAGCTTGTGCTAATATAGTAGAAAATTTGTACAACTATTTAAAACTAACTTATTAACTAAAACAAGTGGAAACAATATTAAAACATGGTGTTTTTATCCCTTTTATAAACCACTACACTACAAGGAGGCTAAAACAACTGGTGAGTGTTTATATTGTAGAATAAAAATATTTTTCAGCAAAAAGACATATAAGTAAATTTTTGCGATAATTATAAATAATATATAGTTATATTTCTCTATACCTTTTTGGTGGAAGTAACTGATGTCACTTTCAAAAATGTCCAAATGGAAGTTCATAGTGTATTTTATAACAGTATTTTTGTGTTTTTATAGAACAAGCAATGGACACCCTCCGAAGCACTGAATCGTTTGATTCAGTGCAACTAGATGAACAAGGTACAAATAATTGTTTACAAATTTAAGAGGAAAAGTTTATAACCTGTCATGTTTTGTCATTGTAGATTACAGCACACATAATCATCACATGTATACGCTGTTCCCCAATAAAATTATATTACATAAGTCAAAAAGTCTCAATGTATACTTTTAAAGAGCTATTTACATAAAGTGTAAAAGTATTAATTGTTCATAGTCAACCAGCCATATTGTAATATACATTTTTTTTTTCCGTTCCATGTTACACTAGGAAAAAAAGAAGAAGAAAAAATTGAGAAACAAGGTAAAATTTTAGAAGTAGAATATGTGTGATATGTATTGTGTGTTGGTGTGTAATTCCTACACATTTGGCAGTATATATTCCTACAATCTTTGAAAATGTCTACATGGGAATTAACACTTTATGACACACTATTTTCTTTTTAACAGAAACAAAACAGCAGCCAAACAACAATCAAAAACCAGGTAGGGTGTGAATTATTTTCTTTTACAAATATAATTTTTAAAAAAATAATTATATTATCTTCTTGTTTATTGGATATCTTACTAAAGAGCAAAAAGAGGGCAAAAATAAAAGAAAAGGTAAAATTTAGAACAAACACATATATACAGTATGTTAATTAATTCTCACATTCCATACATTTAAAAGTGAGAAAAATTAATCAATAATTAATGCTTTGCACTTTTATTTCATATAGGTCTTTGTCACATTTGTAATAAACCTGGCCATAAGGCCTTTCAATGTGAAAACAGTAAGTTTTTTTGCAATATCATCAATATACTGTAGTTACTATGAAACATTGCTGACAGTGAATATAGATTATAGAAGTAATATTTCTCTTTTTCTTTTCTAACAGAATATAACAGAGATGCTAAAAGTACGTTTTACAGGTTTTTTGGTAAATTACAGATAAGGAGAGAAATAATTGTCCCAAATTGCTTGGTATTGCTTAATGGGCACCTACTGGCAGCACGACTGTAATTTAAAGCCCTAATCAAACGAGAACGCAAGTCATCGCAAGTTGGCAGTCACGCTATCTCTGCCAGCCGCTCTGAATAGTTTCCCGAAAATATCATGTACCGTGACAAAGTTAAAACTTGTTTAAAACACTCATCAAACCTTTATTTTGTTAATTTGGGTGTTCAAACGACCGCCACAGAAATTCTGACTGCCAACTTGCGATGACTTGCCTTCTCGTTTGATAAGGGCTTAAGAATTAAAATTTTTTCAATTTTAGAAAAAAGATGTTGGAGATGCGGAAAAGTGGGCCACGTCAAGAAGGACTGCGATTCAAGCCCACGAAGAGGCCCAAAAAATGTTTTCCATAATTGCCAAGTTATGCAATGTTAACTTCATAACTTGGCAATTATGGATTTTTCCTTTCGTTCTTATAAATGATCAACAATAAATGTTTAACTTACTATTACCTTGTGTGTAAGCATGAATGATTTCGCAGCTGAGGTCCAATATCCAAAACAATCCAAGCCATAAACAGGAGTATTTATTGTATATCCCAGTAGTGATGATTTAGACAAAGCGTAAATACAGAGAAAATGCCCTTTTCACCAAAAATGCTGCGAAAAATAGACTACATAGTATACATATTGAACATATTAAGTGCTTCCCCCAATGCCGAAACCAATCTTGAGCCAACAGTCCATGAATTATGAACATGATTATGAAACATGCACTGAACAGCGGTTCTGCCTGTACTTCATACATATAACGTTATAGTGCAAAACTGCAAATGAATCGAATCGCAAAAATATAAAACATAAAAACGACAGATGCCTTGTTGTATTTGTTATATAAACTTCGTATGCATACATATTTTATTAATAATTTATTAATAAAACCAATATTATGTGTGCCACAACATGCTAGGACTGGCACGCGCGGGCGAGGGGGTTGCGTTCACGTATTTCTAGTTTACTTGTTAATTTTACATCGGTTGTATGCAATCAGCTTTACCGATTAAAGATACAGATACAGATAGAACTCTAGGGAACTGTATACGAAGAACTGGACTGATTGGACTAGACGGTTGCACGATATCACTATTATTTATGCTTAAGGATAAAAGCGGCCATATGCTAGTCTATACTACGGAAGTTTGAAGATGTTGTTTTCTCTCAACGCGGTAGGGCAAACACTGTCCAGCTTAAGCCCCCAGTGACTGTGATTAGGTCAAAAGCAATCTTATAATTTTTCGGGAACGCGCGTCCAGACTGCTGATCCAACTGTTTTACTATACAATAACCGTCATTGAACTAATTTAGTCCTTAATAAATTTAATCTAGATTTTCACAGGAATTTTAATGTAGTCATAATCAGTTTTAAATATAGAAATTTTACTATTATATATTATAGTCTTAGCAATAACTGTTCCTAATTCGCCGTAACCTGTTGTTTATGGTTTATTATGTTCTTGTTCTTCACTTTATGTGAGGTATCGTTCCAGGACTTGTTGGATGTGTTCCTCACCCTAATTGGGTTGAAGTATTCTATGTATTTGGAGTTTGTCCTATGTGAGGTTTAATTATTAATATATTTTGGCCATCCAAGGGCCAAAGGCTGGTGACGTCGCGACATTAACCTGTCTGCCATGCTTGTCCCTGCTAAAAATTTATAATACTTCACGTTTCTCTCAATCTACTAAACGTTTTGCTTTACTATTATTATTACTACTAATCATTCGATTATTATCATTATCTTATTATTGTTATTATTACTGTTATTATTATCATTATTACTGTAAATGTAACTACATCTTTTTTGTCTTCGCCCATTCAACGAGGCACAATTGCATGTTATTCATGAAGCTAGCATGTTATTATTGAGGCTTCATTGCATGTTTCGATTAAGGCTTTGTCCTCGCTTTGCGTGACGACTTTGCTCTCACGGCGTTAATTATAGGAAAGCAATATTTGCTCTTGCATGCAATTCGAGGCTTCGTCCTCGCTTTTTCTGTGATGACTTTGTCTCACAGCCGTGTATATCGAGCTAATTGCTTCTGCATGTTTTGTTGGGGCTTCGTCCTCACAATTTTGTTTTGTGGCATACAAGGGTTAGGTTGGGGCGACAGTAATGTTTGCCATGCTTGACCTTGCCACAACCTTTATTATTTTTGTCCTAAATTTGTTGGGTTCGTTCCTCACCTTAATTGGCTGAGGTATTGTTTTAACCTTATGGTTAAGCAATGTAAAGCAATTGTCTCCATGTATTTGGAGTTTTTTCCTTATGTTATGTGAGGTTTTGTCCCAGCTTTTGCTGGGTTTGTCCGCACCTTAATTGGCTGAGTTATTGTTTTAACCTTATGGTTAAGCAATTGTCTCCATGTATTTGGAGTTTTTTCCTCATACGAGGTTTATTTATTAATAGATTTTGGCCATCCAAGGCTAGTGATGCGGCGACATTAAACTGTCTGCCATGCTTGTCCTTGCGAAAAACTTTATAAGCACTCCTCTATTTATAACAGCTATGCCTATGGCATGCAGCTGACACAGTTAACCTGTATAAATAAATAAATAAAGATTATTATTATTATCTTTCGCGTTTTTCTAAATCTACTCAACGTTTTGGTTTACTCAACGTTTGGGTTTACTATTGTTGTTATTATTATTATTATTATTATTATTATTATTATTATTATTATTATTATTATTATCATTATCATTATCATTATCATTATTATTATCATTATTATTATTATTATTATTATAATTATTACTACTATTATTATTATTATTATTATTATTATTATTATTATTATTGGTGTTTTCTTATTGGTTAAGCAATTTGGCATCCATTTATTTCGAGTTTGGTCCTCACTTGATTTGCGGTATTCTCCCAACATGTGTTGTGTGTTGTTATTTTATCTCATTAACTTTTCAAGTCGGGGGCTTGACCCTAAAAATTTGTGTTTATTTTTTTCCCACTAACTACATATATGGCACCCTCATTTTTGCCTTTGCCTTTGAGGATGTCAGGTTAATGTTCTGGTTGTGAACCATCTCATGCACATATGTGCATATCCTGTACCTTGGATTAGGTTCTGCCGTTTTGTTTTCTTTTTCCTTACAAAATTCAGTATTCATCTTCCAGTTTCCGATTGCTTACATGGTTGATCTAAGTGGTTGATTCAGCACTTGGGAGACCAGATTTCAAGTATATGCATAATAGCGTGTCACGGACGATGGAGACACAATTGGATAACCGACATTATGCATATTCAGCAAACTTTATTTATAGTACTTAACAATTTTAACACGGAAGGACTCTAATTTTATTAATGCTTCGTGGGGAAGCTTGCAGGTTTTATCTTGTCCCCACTCAGGTTTTCCTGTCACCGGCTTTTTCCAAAGGGTTTTTACCAGCAGCAGTTTTTTTCCTGGCTTCCCTGATTTACCAGCTTGTATAGACCACTTGCACTTATTTCTTTGGTGGATGACAACTACAAACTATAGAATCTTCATTGATTCATTTCTCGGTTGAAGTTGGAACTTTGAAGTTGTCCTCCAGATCCACCGTTTTGACGTAGGGAGCAAGAGGTGTATCTATACATATATATATATATAAATACGTGTCCTGGCATACTCGTAACCATTAGCTAGTCATAAAGGCCGGTACACCGGCAGTCGCGGTGCATCGGAGTAAATTAGGAGACTGTCGAGCAAGGGCAGCAGTCTTTCCAAATCCTTGAAACAATTAGCTTGATCCTTGTTATTGAAAGTTCTCAGTTTGTGTTCACTGGAGAATGGGATGGTCTAGCAAGGGCGAAAATCCTTCAACCTCCTTGAAACAAACCGAGCTAGGCTAAGCCAAGCTGACAAGGCTGTCTTATTGAAGTGTCACAGATCTGTTCAGGTTTAGTATTTTATTACGATAATTTTTTGTTTGGCAACAATTGCAATCTTTCATGTCCGAACATCACCGATGATGCTTTATAGTAGGATTGCATATTGGGTGAGTTTTTTGGCCGGACATCTCCTAATTAGTTCGTTGTTTCATTTGTCTAGCACGGGCAGCACATGATTACAACGTAGTTAATCTATTTCTTGTTGTTATACAGCTGTCGATCAAGCGAACATTTGTAGTTAGCAAGGGCGACGGCCTGTGATCGGTTGTCAATTGTCATCAACACTCACGTTATGGACAGTTAGCAAGGGCGACTGTTCTATTATCGTAGCTCTCGTTATATTTCAATATGGTCATAGACAGTTAGAAAGGGCGACTGTTCTATTATCGTAGCTCCCTTTATAATTAAATATGGTCATAGACAATTAGCAAGGGTGACTGATCTATTACCGTAGCTCTCTTTATAACTCAATATCGTCATAGACAGTTAGCAAGGGCGACTGTTCTATTATCGTAGCTCCCTTTATAATTCAAGATGGTCACATATTAATTATTATGTTGCGTGACATTCACATTGGTGTTGCGTTTGCCTGGGGTGGGGCGCATCTTCGCTGTACGAAGACGCTTTGCCGTTATCTGGCCGTCACCTACACTGGGTGAAACCATTTTAGCACGTTTGTGAAATACATAGTTTATAATTTCTGTTTTCAAAGTTTTAATAAAGCGGCTAGGGGATTTTTACCCCTATCCCGATTTTCCCAAAACGTGTCAAAGTCATCATATTAATTCACCGAGTAAACGGAGCTCAGGAAATGCAACACGCAATGTATCGGAAGATTTATATATAGAACTAATTATCGTACACGACGGAAGGCGTAAATAAATTTATATAAGACCAGAAATGGAGACGTCATGGGTGGTGCTCTTTGCACCACCAGCACCAGAACCCCTCTTCCCTACACTACTTCAGTCATTCTGCACGGGTGACGTAAATTCCAGATTTTTGCATATCAAACAGAATGAAATATCACAAAATCAAAGCGAAAAAGCGAAAATCTTAAAAAAGAAGTTACTTTATCATTTTAAAAGTTCTTCCAAATAAGACAATAAATATTGTCGAGGTTATATAGGGGCACTTTAATGTGGTCCTAAAGACGTGAAAATGATCTGAATAACGTTGTATGTAGAACGGGAACAGCGTTAAGATTACTCTTCGGACTAATGTAATAAGGACGTTGTCCTTGACGTTTGCGTTGTATATGTTTAAGCTCGTCTAATATTTCAGACGACGCTCACTTGAAGCTCCGTAAAATCGACAAAAACCGCTAGATCTCGCCAAAATTGCCATCAGTATACATTTGTTTGGAACTTGGCTGTCGGTTCATTGCTCTTTCGACCCAAACGTTCATCTTCGCAGCTCGAGAAACGTTCATACAAACTGAGGGGACACCAGTCGAGCTGCAAAGAAGATGAAAGAGCAGTGAACGGAAAGCCGAGTTCTTGACGAATGTACTGATGGAACTTTTCACGAGATCGAGCGGTTTTTGTGTATTTTACGACACTTTAAATGATGGTCGTCTGAAATATCTCTATGAAAGTTACCAGCCTTTACTTTATATTTTTAGTAATAACGAGGTTATAATTGACCGTGAGTGGAACTCGTCTAAAAAAAGTTGAAACTCGACTCGGAAGTCAGAAAAACGCTAGCATCAACAAATAGAAATAAAGCAGAAACAATTAAAGAACACTTATTTATAGTGATATACGGTCAACATACGCCAGCTCTCCAGGAAATTAAATGAAATCGAAAGGAACCCAAAAGGGATACAACACTGCTGTGGATCGTCCGCGAGAAAAAAGACTAAGAATGACATCCAAGTTGACCATTAGGGCATGAAACTGACGTCCAAAAATTCCCCATTGCCGCCATGTTTTGCCTCACTTTTTCGTCCAGTGATTGACTGGAGTCATGTTGCGTGCTCGATTTTTTCGAGTTCTTTCTTTTCGACAGATTTGCCTTTGATTGAGTTGGGTTGACGTGTTTTCTCCGACTTTATTCGTGAATCAGTTCATGAGTAGTTGATCAGTAATGTTGCTGACAAGGTTAAAAGTTTCTCGATGAAGACAGAATAGGCGAATTTATTACAGACGCGAGAAAATAAATTGGATCTGCTGTTTAATTTTCAGAAAAACGGCCTTGTTGTTAATTTAAATTTATACTACATTAGTAAACTTTGGCGCTTCCTGCACCGCTGCAGTTCATATAAGACAACAGTTTCTATTTGTCAAAATTTATGCAATCATTCATCATTAGCATACGAGTAATTACCATACTTAGCCTGCGTGCAGACGCGCCCTGCCCCCTCCTGAAATCGGGGGAATGGGGTGTGCAAAACGGCATTCGTAATCGTTTCGAACTAGCAATGCCGTAGTAAAATCTAGTACTATATACTGTTTTGAAATTAGGGAATTATTTATACGATCGGGATTCTGGAACCACCAAATATTTTAACATTCGATTACAACAATTCTCAAATATATTCCCAGATATTTTAATTAAATGCACAACGGCAATTCCGATATTCCGAATAGCCACGAGATATTAATTTGTCTCACGCATTTCAGTTCAGATTCCGACATTCAGTCAAGAAAAGCGGCCTCGATATAGTTTGCATTCAGACTTTTATATACGTACAGTACTTGCGTATAAGTTCTAATGAGTATACTATAAATTACTTTTCCTTCTCAGAATGAACTTTCAAGCGCAATTGTTTCTTCCCGTAGTCAGACGACGAAACAGCAGCAGTGTTTTGTTTTGACAGCTAGGCTGGCTTCCAATACACATTGCACAGTTCTTGCTCTTCCTTTACGCATAGTATTACGGGCAAAACGCGGATGTTCCTTCTTCAGCTTCTTTAATCGCTCTTGCCCATGAAAATGGCAAAAACGCTAACGGTAAATTTGATAAAAGACAAACTTTCTAGTCGGAGTCTGGGCGGCTTCTCGGCAATTCCCACGAAGAACGTACTTTCGATTTTCGAATCAGTTAATTACTTAATACCGTTGATGTATTTCCGGCTTTTGTCTCTCACCCAATCAGGATTTCGTCCAGATTCTGGACGAAGAACACGGGTCAATGAATAGATTTGTGTTAGGCCCTTCTTTTTCTCTCCTTTCTCCTCCCCAGTTCCCTGAAGAAAAAGAAGGGCCTGATACTCAGGTTAGGTTTTCCCTGTCTATATTGTCTTCCTTTGTCTATCCTACTTTGAAATATCAACATGTATTCTCTGCTCTTGTGAAATTTTGAAACATAACGACAAAAACCTGGTTGACGGTAAAGGTGCATTTAAAATAAAAGAATAAGTTATAGCTACGCTTGAATTTTTTGCAAATCTTGCGTCGAGAAGCTTAAAAAACGTCGTAATAAGGCTACATAAAAAAATATTCCTTGATTCTCATCACATATTTTTTTATTTTGTTACAAAATATAAAGGTGCCGCCCGACAGAAAATCTGAGGAAAGTTATTTTTTTTATATTTTATATTCGATTTTTGATATACCAACTCGATAATTTCTGCAACGGAATGATCTAATTTGAGAAAAATTGCGTTGGTCACAGGTCAGGGTACTTTCTATTTTAAAAAATGAGGGGTATTCACGTTGCAGTTTGTAGTTCAATTATTGACAACCATTACATAGTGTTTTATTTATGTACATTTCGGAAAACAAGGAAATATAAAAACACCTCCCTCTCCAATTTAAAAATTCCATGGAATATTTTGATATAAAATATAAAATACAAACCTACCGCCTCTTCGACATTTTCAAAATGTAGTGATGAGAATCAAGGAATATTTTTTTATGTGCCCTAAAACGGTGCAATAAATAATATGCGAAAAGTCGAGGCCAGGCCCGACCTCTACGATATATATCATTGAAGACTTCTACGCCAGCTGCTCAATGTAAAAAAAAAGAGAAATTGATTGTGTGAGAACTCACACGAGTTCTCCGTCGAAACGACATGCTACTGATCCAGACAATAATTGGAATATTAAATAACATCGACACCAACGAAAGTCTCAATTTCTTTGCATCCAAATGTAAACTTTTCCTAAGTCCGTTTTTTTTTTTCTGTCGGAGCCCGCTCCGCTTTTGTTGTCGGAGGGAGGAAGACCGCCAAGGAAGACGGACTTTTCCAACCTGCTTGGCGCCATTTTTCTCCGACCTGTATTTCGGTCGGGGTGTGTCACGTGTGTGCCAGTAGTTAAGCCAATCACAGCGCAAAGGCTCCTTTGACGTCATGATTTATAAACGATGTGGACACAACAATGACGAAATGAATGTTTGAAGCGCTATATTAAAAATTAACTTGGAGGAAGCTTGCGATTTTCTCCAAATCAATCAGAGAAAAACCGAGGAAAAGTATGATTCTATGTGGACGACATGTCTTGAATGTTGCTCCTACAAATTAGTCCATTCGCTATCGACTATTTGAAACATGGTCACGGCGATCGAAATGATGTGTATTTATATTTAACAGTGTAAACGCCGTCTGTATGGAAGATCAAATTCTGTTCCGCGTCGCCAAGAATTCGAAGCAGTCGCCATCGAGCTCAGAGGGGGGGGGGGGGGGGGGGGGGGCTGAAATAAAATGGCCAAGGAAGGCAATTATAACTTCGTCTTCGTGAGTTATGATTGTTAATAATAGCGAGGTTAATTGTGATATATTCAACAGTCATCGTAATACGATACTCGCACTATTAAAATACAACATAGTCTAGAAGGGGTATTTATAGATGAATGTCATTCATTCTGTTATTATTAAGCTGTTTTCAAATCAAAAATTATAAGAACAAATAATTTATAGTCCAAGTTCAAAACCTAGAATAATCGCTCATTCGCTCGTATATTTAACAGTTATACCATGAGCTCGAGTCGTATATGAGCTCATAGCCAACGAGGCGCTTCGCCGAGTTGGCTATTAGTTCGTATACGACGAGAGCGAATGGTATAACTGTTTTATTATATAGCCAAGCACTGTACAAGAAACAAAATGTTTGAAAACAGCGAAATGTTTGAAACGACAAACTTCCGGCATAGGCAACTAATACTTCCGCCATGCGTAATGATGCATTCACATAGAGTTTCTCGCTGAGCTGTTCGGCAAACAGCTTCAAACAGCTTCAGTGAAATGTTGCATAAATGTTGCCCGAGAGGCAAAAAATGTGTTAAGCAGATCAACAAAAAAGATTAAAAGGTACCTTTATGAAGTCAAAAGGTGGGTCAGTTGTTTATATTAGCGTTGCTGTCGTGAAAAAGGTTTTGATTTCATGCAAAAATGAAACTGAAACACCTTCGGCAGTGAAACTAAATTACTTAGTTGGTTGTTTTTGAAAAAGAACATGCTTTTTACTACTCCAAATGCTTATCTAAATAAAAAAGTCTCTTTACTGGTGATCTCCTACGAAATGTGTGTTGTAAGCTTGATTTTAACCGTGAGTTTCTTTGTTTGGCAACAAATTAATATCAACCCGCTAATTTAGTCGTGTTTCTGAAGTAAAAAGACGTAATTTTTAGCTGAATTTTACCATTTGACATGCTAAATTGTGTATTTGTTAATGTATTTTTACACAATGTTGTTTTTTTATACATTGGTTTGAGGGTGTTGATGTTTTTCTGTATAAAAATCCGTCAATTTCAACTCTTTTCAGCAGTTTAAAAAAACATGCCGCCATCTTGTTTTTCCTCTACTAGTAGGATATGAGCTGATAGCCTGGTAGTAGGGAACCAATCAGATTACGTAAAAGCTCATATCCGATAGCATGCTATATAATAATGTTAAATATCTGAGATGGGAGAGACAAATAATTTCGCGCCATTTATACTAATTAAATTCGATTTCCTGCAAGTGAAACAAGTCGACTGCTCGCAACTTCATCGCTCATTCTCGCCTTCTCGCTACGGTTTGTTTGCTGTGTCTTGAATATAAAAACAACAAAGCAGTCGACGTGTGGCAAGTCTAATCCAAACGCTGTTGACTTTTCGCAAGTTCGTCCATTCTCTCATTAAAATAATCTCTCTCAGAACAGAACTGTCGACCAAAATAAACACGTACTGTATTTGCTCGTCGAATAATCCGCTAATTTCAAAAATCCCAAGTCGAAATTTCAAATTATAACTCGAAATTTCAACTTATAATGCAAGCACGCTGAATCCTTTGAGAGAAATTAAGGACACCATTTTATTACTGCCATGCCATTTCCAAGCTACCATTTATAGGCTTGCGATTATTTTCACGTTGTTTAGGTTTGAAAGTTGCAAGTTTCATCAGAAAACGTTGAAATTTAGAAACAAATCAATCAACTTGCGGCATGATTTTAAAGAAACCTGTCAAAATGACGCCGCAAGTTGATCGATTTGTATTTAAATGTTCAACGTTTTCTGGTGAACTTGCAACTTTCGAACGTAAACAACCGTGTAAATAATCGCAAGCCTAATAACGTAAGGGAGCACGCCAGACTGACCTGTGTTTCCTCTTCTTTTGTCGGAGTTCCTTCATTTATATTCAGCCATTTTGAATAATGCGGTATAGATCATTAGCGTATCGCAGGCGCGGGTTACGCCCGAGTGTTTACGAGGGCGGAGAAAGGAGAGAAGAAAAAAAGGAGGGGAGTGAAATAACCGTCACGTGAAGGATTATTGACCAATGGCGATGCGTTATTTGGGTTTTGAAATCTAGCTATGCCCGTAGGCCTTGATCTGTCAACAATCAATTCGGTTGTTCGCGCGAGGTAAGTCTAACAATTACGTTTATAAGTTGCCAGAAGTTGCAACCCATGACCCAGCCGTCCCAGCGTTTCTGATATTCCTCAATTCCTGTGCAGTAAACACTATTAAAACATAATCGCAAGCAAACAGCGAACCACTTGCAAAGACAGAGTCAGAGAAAGAAAATACTGTTCGAATGCTGTATTTAAATTACATCGTCCAAACACGTCGTAAAATTGTAATATTATTTAATTTACTCACATATCAACTGAAATCCGCCTTCGATCTACTGATAGTATTAGTTTGTTTATGTACTGCCGAAACATAGAACGTAGATATGTCTCACGTTTCAAGCGATTGGAGCCAAGACCCTTAGTAAAGGCCCTTATAAAGTCAAAATGTTAGACATTACGTTTCATGTTTCGTCAGTACACCAACCTTGCTATATTTTGACTTGAATTTCAACACTGCCCTCGCAGCAGGCTGCTTTCATTTCACTATTTCATTTTGGATGGATAGGGACATCATACATATATATCGACCATAATTAGAAACATTCCTAGCAACGGAAATGTTCCTAGCAACGGTCCACCAGCATCATCTTACAAAATCTCTGGCGTTTCACTCCCCATCTATTTATCTTCCTTCCGACCGTTATTTAATTTTCGGAACGCGCTCGGGTTTCCTTCGGTCACGTAACCCGCGCCTGCGATACGCTAATGATATATAGCGCATTATTAAGAATCGCTGAATATAAATGAAGGAACTCCGAACAAAGAAGAAGAAGCACAGGTCAGTCTGGCGTGCTCCCTTGAATAACGGTGGCTTGCAAATAGAAGTATTGGTGTGTTAATTATGCTAGCCTAAAATTAATTATTTTGATTCACGTGACCAGCAACTCGATTATGAACGCCGTTTCGCAGCCCCAATTTCCCCGATTTCGGGACAACAAGCTTTCAGAAATCAGTAGCCCGAGTGAACGCCTGAGCAGGCGTCTTGTTTACTAACTAACGGCTTGCGAACTGGCAGCTAATTTAACGGGGTTGTCTAATGATTGCTTGAATCCACCGAATCTAGCACTGTAGGTTATTTTGTACTTATTAACAAACGCTTAACCCTATTTGTACCGGGGTTTTTTAGTAGCCAAGATACCGGGGGTGCGCTGATTAGGCGCACCCCATACAAATTCTTGCGGTTATTGGTCTTGATGTCCATTTTAATTTTTTAACTAAATTTTATCCTTGTTTTCCAAAAAAAACCACTTTTGCACCACTTTGGGTCAAAAATGGCCACCTGCCGATTATTCCAAAATGGCCGCCATAAAAAATATGCAAATATTACTGTTTTTATGCTATAATTTTAAAATTGTGCATGAAAAGGCAAAAACATTTGGTACCTGATGTCTTTCTGAATGTTTAATTGATATGGCAGACTATTTACAATAAGAATATCTGGAAAACCCCCTTATATATAAATCTCTTATCACACTTACAAATTGAAACAAAACTTGAAACCAACAATAATATTTAGCAGAAAAATTATAAACTTGTATACACGTGTTCTCTGACTTCTCTCTCCGAACTATATTATGTGTTAGACAAAGTATTGCATAGTGTGCAGTCAGTATTACCACTGACCAATGCTTTATGTTATCGTTTGCTCAGGTATCAATTTGTCTTCCATAAATCAGTGTTTTCAATTTGATAATTTCGTTCATTTGCGACGTTTATTTGTACATAATTGATGGCATAGTTGTGCATCAACAGTTATATACTTACAAGGAAACAAATTGGAGTCTCCAAGAGGCAGGGATGATCACACAAGGTACAACATAATACAGAATTAGCATATAATTTTCTATATTTTGTAAATTATCCAAAATATAATAACAATCTTGCATAAACTAGACTGAATACAACTTTGACTTTATCAAAGCTATATATTATATTTTTATTATGATATATTATTATATTTACAATAATAATATATATTGTATGATGATATATTATCTAAAATAGTTAATTTTATTGTTTTTATCATGGTATATTGCACAAGTACTAAATTGCCCCATTTCAACATTAAAAGTAGTCCCCTATCCGAATGATAATATTTGACTATTATAGGCAACCAACACCTTTTCCGACAGATGTCGCCAAACAATAACACATAATTGTTTTCGCAAAAAACATTTTTGTGGTTATAACCAAAATACAAAAATATTAAAAGTCATTGAACAACAGCCGCATAGCTGAACTTCTTAGGCGGTGGCGGGCAATGATATGTAGGGGTGCACTCAATCAGCGCACCCCCGGTACAAATAGGGTTAATATATGTACGCTGTTGCGCTGTTTCGTGAATAGGCTATGCCAATCTGCATTGCTTTGAGTAGCCCGAGTGAACGCCTAAGCAGGCTTCTTGTTAGTAATTATTCAACAAATATAGGTTTCTGTGTCATCCACATTCTACCTCTATCACTTCACTAGATATCATAGTAAACTTGGCATATATCAAGCTACCTTTCCCAAATCGCCGCTTATGTGATGGAGTTGCATCAGTAGACCCCAGAATTATTTTGTTCTTTTTGATGCCATCAGCTCCTTGTTTGTCAGTGTAATGATACAGTAATATCTAGATAAAAATGTTAAAAAGGAATGCTCCAGAATATATCGTGAATGGCAACGTTTTATTCGACTATAACGCTATTGTCAGCGTGTTTATAAGGGAAAGTGAAACTACTTATATTTTACTATGTCGATATGAGCTAGCATATTTACTATGTATAGATTGGGATTATTCTTTAATTCTCGGAACCGGCTATGTTTACCAAGTATTCATTCATCTTGTAACAATTTAATACAAATCTCGAAATTAAATATGATTTACATTATATCATAATGAATAAGTATAGGATGTGAATATATATATATATATATATATATTAGCCGGCAGCCGTAGAATATTAAACAGGTATGAATTTAAACTTTGAAGGTTTAAGATACATCAGTATATATATAAACTATATTACGGCCATGATTTCATATAAACAATATTTTGCATGTTTAAATCGGCTTCATTGCAAAGACTAAGTAGAAAATTTAATGCAAATCCTCACACAATTGGCACAACCGTGTCGGCGTGGAAGAAATGTATTGTCTGCATTCATTTATTTATTTATTTAGGATTTCGAAGAAAATGGCACAACTGACGTTAAAATGGCATGACTCGTTGTAGTAGACACCATTTAAATGAAGACATTGCCACTTACCTTTGACATGTTGGTTTGAAATGTAAACTTTTCAGTCCTGGTTCATTTACGAACGCCTACAACATCAAGCAACGCGGCAGCAAGATTAGTGATGCTAATGAAAGTGAAACTGAATGAAATAAATAATCCATAATGCATTGGTATCTGAATCACGTGGCACCTTGTTTTCACTACGAGTTCGATTTGAAATAAATTGGAAGATTTCCTATCGAAACCTAACAATTTTCCCGTCATCAAGCGAGACTTCCTGTCCAGACAGTTGAATAGTTATTCTCACGTGCACGGTTGAGTGATATTTAAAACGCACGTTGCTAGGTTACGACAATTTAAAGATTTAAATTAATATTTAAAGTTCAACAGGAAGTCCCGCTTGATGACTGGATTATGCATTTTGATGAATGCATTATGGATTTTTTCGATAGGAAATCTTGCAATGATACTTTCGAATCTCTCTCCACTGGCCATGGTAAGTCGATGATTTACCAAATGTCCCCCTTGGTTGATATCCGGCTGATCCGTTATTGATTGTAACGAGTAATATTATTGAGCTTATTATTGGCTCGGTTACAATGGATTAGGCGCATGCTCAATAAGAAGAGTGGAGCTCGTTGGCACGGTCTCCTTCTCCACGTGCTGGGTAAAAGGGGCACTCTGTCAACAGTGTAGCAATTAATTGGTTACTAACTATAAACCATTTATTTAGCCATATAATAGTTTATATATTTTAGTTTACAGCAACGTTATATAAACCTTTGCCGTGCATGCTGATTACATCGTATTTCACGCTAACGAAACTTGAGCATTCTTCGTTGCAGTCAGGCAAATTTTCTTCCCCCGGACAAATGTAAATATAAATCTATTTCATGCCAAAATAAAGTTGTAAAAACATTAAGTTCTCAAGTGGTAGAAATTATCCAATGAGAACTCGGAAAAATATCAGTTTACAAAAATTGAATATTAAAAGTGGTTATCACACGCTTTTCCATCCAAATAAGCTAGTGCTAACCACTTATCACACTATTCATCACATTATGCATACTAACCATGCAGGCGAATAAAGGATTTAACGCGGCTGATGTCTGATAGAACAATGAAGATGGATGTCTCGTAAAGGCCTATTCACACGATACGATTTGTAGCATACGATTGTCATCTTGGTGTAAGTAATCAAGTTGTACATGCTTGTCAAGATTCGTCATCGATATAGTATGATTCGTTGGTGAACGGGTGTACAACTTGATTACATACACGTGTAAATGGGCCTCAAGATAGACAAAGAATACTAATAAGATGAGCTGTCGAGATATGTATTGTTTAGCAGTACAAGATTGGCAATGTTGTAAAAAAATGTTTCAGGGAGTACAAGGTCGTACGTAAGTTCCTTCAATGTTGACGTACGACTTCTTATTAACCAGTTTCCAAACGCATATATTCCTAAAGAAATCTAACCAAGTGTAAGGCTGCTCTACCAGGGTTTGTTCTTTTTTGACTCGAACATTCGAACTTCAAATCGAACCTAATCGTAATCGTAAATCGTAACCGGGTAATCAACTTCTAAATTTGGAAATGTAATTGGAACTTCCGAACCGCGCGCTAAAAAGTGAGCTGAAACCGACAATAAAGATGGTGGTCAGCGAAGCGGCAAAAGTTCGTTGTTGGTTGATTGTAGAAAGCAATCGTACGACATCGTACGTCTTGCTTAGCTAATTTCGGCGCGTACAATCGTACGTCCGCACGCCTATTTTTGTGTCTACTGCGCATGCGCAGTTGCGCACTATGCTATTGTGCTGTGGTGATGTTTGTGGCACTGACGTCACAAACGAAGAAGAACATTTTATGGAGCGTGACAAAACTTTGTCGAAAAGTTTCCATTTTGTTTTGCTCACGAACACACAAGGTTGAAGTCGTCAAATGTATTTTGTTCGTTTGCTCAGAACTGCTCGAAACCGCAGGGGCGGATCTAGGGGTCGTCAAACCAGTCACGCGACTAACGTAAAAATTGCGGAGTTAAATAGTTAATTAATTAAAATTCGAATAATAGTCCAGTTATGATGAGTTATCTATTTTCAAGCAGCGGCACCATTGTAGTCCAGTTATCAAGTTTCATGCTGCGGCTGAGTTTCTGTAAAGTAATATTATCAAGTCAACGAACAGCGGACTTACGCGTGAGTTTTGACCGATCTGAGTCAGATTCTAGCCATCTGATTGGTCAATATGCTCATCTCCATGGAGATCAGCAATTTTGACCGATCTGTGGGAAGTTCTGACCGATTTAGGAATCAGGGGCTCGTATACAAGCTATCTGATTGTCTAATTCAAAAAATATTCGTATTCTTATTGGTCACATTTTTTGACCGATTCGCAACGTGGGATATGATCTTGCTGTATACACTCAAGGGCTGACGAATCCAGCCTTTCTGATCGCTGCTTGGCCACTGAGGTTCAATTCGAAGTCCCACGTTAGAGTAGAAAGAATTTAAACAGCAATGTCTTGTAGTATTTACGATACTGTTCAGTCTGCGTTTGCGGGGAACGATAAAAAATGTCTACAAGAAATTTATGCTGATCTGATGAAGCGAATCGACGCTTCGCCGAAGAGTTCTGTTGAAGAGCTTTTGAGTGCGATAAACAGCACGAACTTCTGCCTCAGTAGAAATGTTGGTGCCGAGAGTTTAATCCCGAAGTGTGTTCGAGATCAAAAGAACAAGTCCTGTACTGCTATAAGGTAAATTAAACATATTTTGTCTTGTTTTAGATGGTCTATTAACAGAACAAGCTGTGCGCCGATTTTAATATTTAGGCTTGTATATGATAATCTCGATGGAATTTATCCAAATTAGCATATTTTTGCGGTCAAAAGGTTATTAATATCTAAATCATATAAATGCATTATAAAAGCAGCATTATATCAATTAATATCAGCTAAAGATTTCGACTTAGGTATCGATTATTCTATATATTTATTCACCGAAGTGACCGAACAAAATAAGTGGCATTGTATATTTGTATTTAGTCTATTTTGTTAGGCTATCAATAGACCGACAGCATGGTCTAGTGTAATACGATCATAACCTGCCAGGCTGCCAAAATTGCCTTTGGCTTTGCAGGAGAAAATGCTTTAACTGATGGGCATATTGACTAGTGTCATAAATATATATTATCTATTATTCTATGTATTTATTCACCAAACTAAATATGTGGCATTGTATTTTATAGTCTATTTTGTTGCTAATGTTAGGCTATCAATTGAGCGGGTGCCATTGTGTTTGTACTAAAGGCACAGCTGTTTGAATTAGGAATGTATAATTGTAAACAAAGGATGTTAAGTTAACGTCAAGGCTGTCAGATATAGGTGGTTTTTACTGTGAAGTCACAAAATTCTAAAATGTTTATTATTAAACCTATAACGTTTGTTGTTTTATATGCTTTTTAGATCGTTATTAGGAGTCCTCCTAGAAAATTTTAAGTTGATACAACGATTCCTTCTTGAGTTATAGAGTTTTGAATTATATTATTGCTAACGTCACCTAATTTTCGTCACCTAAATGTCGTTAAAAGCCACCTTGTACACATCTATATATGGACAGTACACACACAATACATAAAAAGGTGGGTGGGGAAAAAATCCCCAAAAAGGAAGAAATTAATGTAAATTAACTTGCCATTGCTCTTCATGATCATCTGTAGACTCGTCAGTATCGGTTTCTGTCATAGTACAAACACCATGTACATCACCCTCTTCAGAAAAGTAATCTACTTCAGAAGAATACGTCTCTACATGCGTGTTGACCATTAATATTAATTCTTGATCAAGGTTACTACTAGTATCGAAACTACTGGCATTTTTTCTGTAGAATTCTCCAACTTAGAATCTAAATATTTCTCTTTACCCTCAAGTTCTGCTATGAGTTCTACAAAAACAAATTCAGTCTGCGTTAGACCAATAACAACTTATAATAAATTTCTGACTCAAATGACCAGCAGTTCATATTCTGAACTCTAACCATGGCCCATAACCTCAAAGATAAACCAAAAGAAAATAAGAAAGAACTAATCAAACAAAAAATGTCTAAAAAGTGATTGGGCAGACATTTGATCCACCTCATTCATGTGCACCAACCCTGGGCACCAAAACCACTATGCTACTGTAAGCAGGCATAGGCGGCAGAAGATAGGTTTGGTAGGGGGGCTGAAGTTCGAGCGCCCAAGGCGCGAGAAACCTCTATGGGGGTTTCCGCCCCCGGAAAATTTTGAAATCTAGCGTCTCTGAAATGGCATTTCCTGCGTTTTGGGGGAAGATTTTACAGAATCCTAAACGTTATAAAACCTTTACCGTTCACAACAATTTTTTCATTATTCTTCATTTTTTTCGGCCTTTCTTTATTCTTGGCATTTCGATATGGCTCATTAATAATACTTCTGGTCAGCAGTCATCAAATGCTAATACGTGGAGTACTTCATGAAATGAGTTTTGAGCTATCACACGGCACGATTTTTCTTACGATTTTCACCAGGATTGTCACCTTGCAGTCATATGGAATTTTCAAAATGCTGTATATCGAAGATGTATAAATATTCAACGTATAATCACCCTTACCTTCGGCGAAAAGGCAGGGGGGCTCAGCCCCCCTTTTTTCCACTTTTACAAAGTTGGAGGGGAAAGCCTCCCAAGACCCCCCCGGTTCCGCCGCCTACGTAAGCAGGTCAACAAGTTTTGTTTTATTGCATATCAGAGCCTTTGATCTGAGTAATAATCGCATGTATGGGCCATATACTGTAAAAGTCCGAGAAGTACAACAATACAGGGCTTTACAAGTTCTTCAAGACATGAGCCCATCACATTTTAAATGCAAAAAATACTTCCAATAATAAGTTCTATCAAATATAAGCACATAGGCTCATAATATGCATACTAGTGGTTACCCGTGAAAAATTAACGGTTTTGAAAAAGAACATGTTTTTAGGAAGGTCTCTTTCTTTAGGGACACAGGTAGCGGCAAGATCAACATAGGATTGTTAAAGTGACTGATCGGGCTCTCTGTGGCCATATAGAGTCAAGAGTCATACACTCATGTGGGCCGTGTGGCACAGCCTCGGGTTTGATTCGGTTATTTTGTGTATTCTTCCTTTCAAAATGGACATAAAGAAACGTTATTGCAACTTCTTCGGTCATGTTTTATGGTTACATTACTTTTCCCCCGCTCTGGAAAAAGCGAAGGCGATGGTGGTAAGTAATTCATGTATGCCTATTATTATGTCGCGGACGAGTTTGGGGAGCGATAGACTGTACTGTGCTAAACTACTGCAGTGAGGTGCAGTAGTGTGCAGTAGACTGCGGTAGACTGCAGTAGAGTGCATGCATAGACGCATGAACCTGCATTATACCGAATGAGACTGCATTACACTACATTAGACCGCAGTAGACTGTATTACACTGCATTTACCTGTATTACACTCCATTACACTGAATTACATTGCGTTTCATGCACTGTATTAGACTGTAGTAGACTGCAGTAACCTGCAAAAGACTACAGTAGCATAGGCTTCATTACACTGCATTAGACTGCATACACTGTATTAGACTGTACTAGACTGTATTAGACTGCATTAGGCTGCAGTAGGTTGAATTACACAGCATTACACTGCATTAGACTGCATTAGACTGCATTACACTGCATTACACTGCATTACACTGCATTACACTGCATTCCACTGCATTCCACTGCATTCCACTGCATTACACTGCATTCCACTGCATTCCACTGCATTACACTGCATTACACTGCATTACACTGCATTACACTGCATTACACTGCATTACACTGCATTACACTGCATTACACTGCATTACACTGCATTACACTGCATTACACTGCATTACACTGCATTACACTGCATTACACTGCATTACACTGCATTACACTGCATTACACTGCATTAAACTGCATTACACTGCATTACACTGCATTACACTGCATTACACTGCATTACACTGCATTACACTGCATTACACTGCATTACACTGCATTACACTGCATTACACTGCATTACACTGCATTACACTGCAGTAGACTGCGCTACACTGCTTTACATTACGTTGCATTACACTGCATTAACCTGCGTTAATCGAAATATAGTTTAGGTTAAATATTACGGCGAAACAGAGAAACAGAGTCTTAAGCTCAGTTTATGCTTCCGAAAGCATTAGTCGTGCGAAGCGTCGCGCGCGAATATGAGACATGTCTTACACACAAATTTACGCCGTTTTTGTCGCGCGGCAATTCGCACGATACATGTTTTTGGAAGCGTAAATTGAGATTAACATTTCGAGCGAAGGTTCTTCGTCAGAGAGAAAAGAAAAGAGTGTAAACAAACAATGAGCCTATATAAGGAAGATAATCATGTGCTCAAAAATTAGCAAAGCGGATAAATATGACCATAACAAATTGATAATGAGATAATAATGCATTATGATAAATTGATAATGACATAATGAGATGCAGACATAAACGGTGTTTTCACTTAATTTATTTATTTTGTACTCTTGCTCATCCTTTTCACACCCCTCCTTTTTTTGCTCATCGACGAGAATAGTAAATGTCTTTCGTATCTCATTATTTATTTGTTATTGTTATTTTGGCCTGATTGGCTAATTTTTTCGCATCTCATTATCAAGTTGTTCTTGTTCATCAAGCTTAATGTTTCTTAATGCTGAGCCCCGCGGAAAATTTTAGAGCAATGCTTCCCTTCAACTTTTTAGAGAAAGAAAAAATACAGTACAATGCTAATTAATATATGATGCCTGATTTCAATGTTAATCTCTGATGACTGACTTCACCCATTATATACTTTTAGGGCATTGTTATTTCCAGAAATCACTAAAGTTCTTGAAATGTTATAAAGAGAATGTGTTACTTTCTGACCTGAAAGTAAAAATTAAACTCTTGTGACATTGTGATACCAAAGTTCGTATAATGTATTCATACTGCCGTTGATTCTCTCTGTTGACTCTAATACAGGTTAATGCAGTGGAATGCATTGCAATGCAGTGGAATGCAATGTACTGCAGTGTAATGCAGTGTAATGCAGTATAATGCAGTGTAATGCAGTCTAATGCAGTCTAATGCAGGTTAATACAGTGTAATGCAGTGTAATGCAGTCTAACGCAATCTAATGCAAGTTAATGCACTCTGGTGCAGTCTGATGCGGTCTGATGCGGTCTAATGCACTCTAAGGCAACATATACTAATGCAGCCTAATGCAGTGTAATGCAGCGTAACGCAGTCTAACTCAATCTAATGCAGTGTAATGCAATTTAATGCAGTATAATGCAGTCTAATGCAGTGTAATGCACTCTAAGGCAGGCTAATGCAGCCTAATGCAGGTCAATGCAACGTAATGCAGGGTAATGTAGCCTAATGCGGTCTAATGCAGGTTAATGTAGTGTAATGCAGACTAATGCAGTGCAATGCAGTGTAATGCAGTGTAATGCAGTCTAATGCAGTTTAATGCAATCTAACGCAGTGTAATACAGTGTAATGCAGTGTAATGCAGTGTAATGCAGTGTGATGCAGTGTAATACAGTGTAATGCAGTGTAATGCAGTGTAATGCAGTGTAATGCAGTATAATGCAGTGTAATACAGTGTAATGCAATGTACTGCAGTGTAATGCAGGTTAATACAGTGTAAAGCGGTATAATGCAGTGTAATACAGTGTAATGAAGTGTAATGTAGTGTAATGCAGTGTAATGCAGTGTAAAGCAGTGTAATGCAATGTACTGCAGAGTAATACAGTGTAATGCAGTGTAATATAGTGTAATGCAGTGTAATGCAGTGTAATGCAGTGTAATGCAGTGTAATGCAGTGTAATGCAGTGTAATGCAGTGTAATGCAGTGTAATGCAGTGTAATGCAGTGTAATGCAGTGTAATGCAGTGTAATGCAGTGTAATGCAGTGTAATGCAGTGTAATGCAGTCTAATGCAGTGTAATGCGGTCTAATGCAGTCTAATGCAGTCTAATGCAGTCTAATGCAGTCTAATGCAGTCTAATGCAGTCTAATGCAGTTTAATGCAATCTAACGCAGTGTAATGCAGTGTAATGCAGTGTAATGCAGTGTAATGCAGTGTAATGCAGTGTAATGCAGGGTAATACAGTGTAATGCAATGTACTGCAGTGTAATGCAGGTTAATACAGTGTAAAGCGGTATATTGCAGTGTAATACAGTGTAATGAAGTGTAATGTAGTGTAATGCAGTGTAATGCAGTGTAAAGCAGTGTAATACAATGCACTGCAGAGTAATACAGTGTAATGCAGTGTAATATAGTGTAATGCAGTGTAATGCAGTGTAATGCAGTGTAATGCAGTGTAATGCTTTGTAATGCAGTGTAATGCAGTGCAATGCAGTGTAATGCAGTGTAATGCAGTGTAATGCAGTGTAATGCAGTGTAATGCAGTGTAGTGCAGTGTAATACAGTGTAATGCAATGTACTGCAGTGTAATGCAGGTTAATACAGTGTAAAGCGGTATAATGCAGTGTAATGAAGTGTAATGTAGTGTAATGCAGTGTAATGCAGTGTAAAGCAGTGTAATGCAATGTACTGCAGTGTAATACAGTGTAATGCAGTGTAATATAGTGTAATGCAGTGTAATGCAGTGTAATGCAGTGTAATGCAGTGTAATGCAGTGTAATATAGTGTAATGCAGTGTAATGCAGTGTAATGCAGTGTAATGCAGTGTAATGCAGTGTAATGCAGTGTAATGCAGTGTAATGCAGTGTAATGCAGTGGAGTGCAGTCTAATGCAGTGTAATTCAGCTTAATGCAGCCCAATGCAATCTAATGCAATGTAATGCAATGTAATGCAGTCTAATGCGGTGTAATGCAGCCTAATGCAGGTCAATGCAGTGTAATGCAGTGTAATGCAGACTAATGCAGTCTACTGCAGGCTACCCAAGTGCAGTGGTTTAGCATAGTGTACAGTCCATCGCTCCCCAAACCCGTTGCGAGACATAATAATAGGCATACATGAAGTACTATACCTATCTGGGGCCATAATCCAAAATGGCCGCCATGACGTTAGCGATGGGTGAACGTTTTGGTCTTTTCGAAAGTGAAAACGCTAATCTTTTCAAAAGACATGCACCCATTGCACACTGTCGAACTTTAGGCTTAGTTTTGGTAGTGGTTTAGTTTCAATGGGCCCGGTTGTTTTCTAGCTTCTACGCGGACGGACGGATGGACAGATAGGCACGGCTATTAATATATAGATAGATGTCAATAAAGTCCACATACATTAGTTCCACATATTTACAATAAATAAAATAAATAAATGTCAATGAAGTCCACATAAAATAAAGTCCACATATTATTTACAATTGTACATTATATGCTGAACTATAATATTATATATCAAGAAAATTATTTAATCAGGAATGTTATGAGCAGCAATTTTCCTTTTAAACAAGACGCCTGCTTAGGCATTCACTCGGGCTACTCATAGTAATCTATTCCAACTGCCCTCTTGCTCCCATTGGCTCACAGACAGAGAGTTATGGGAAATGTGAGCCCGTGAGCCAGGGAACAAGCATTGAACTAAAAATAACTGGAACGCTACGTTCAACCAGAAGTTTGAAGCCAAATTATGCAAGTCGTACCCAGCCTTTCCACGAAAAAAACAAACACGGCCAAAACAAAAAAAGTAGAAACACGCGTGGAAGTGCGTGTCTGGGAGTCAAAACTGGCTTCATGGGAGTCAAATTTTGGCTTCAAAATTTGTATGCGCAGTTTACTGAACGTAGCGTTCCAGTTATTTTTAGTTCAATGCGAACAAGGCAGTGGACTGTTTTTGGGAGGGGAGGAGGGAAAAAAAACCCGATGAACACAACCATCCGATCTATGACATACTAATTTGTTATACCAACTCAATATTATATTCACCAATCATCCCTCCATAATTATAAGAACTTCACTTCCGAGCCTATGGAGTCACGTGTGAGAAATCTTGCAATGCCATAACACTACTATAACTGCAGGTCTTCCTAACTAAACCCTCACGGGATCGCGTTGAACAAACTGACCCGGACTAATTTGAATCTCAGTACTTATATAGCCAATGTTCCGCATGATTGCACTAGGAATAGTAATCTATTCCAACTGCCCTCTTGCTCCCATTGGCTCACAGACAGAGAGTTATGGGAAATGTGAGCCCTGTCGCCGGAGTACACCTCCCAGTCGCTAATTCCTAATACCCCCGGGTCTTACCCTACCACCTCACTACCCGCAACTCAAACCCATACCCAAAACTCATTCCGTTTCCCCAATCTAAGCCTATTTACGAGGCGGTAAAGAAAGGTTTTAAACCGACTAAGTTGTTACATTGATGGAAATATGAATGACCCCGTTCGTGCTCGTTCTTTGATAGTAACAGCAACGAAATCCTTGAATTTTCCACGGGATGGGCTGTTTGGGAATTCTCTAGGAGGGGCAAAAGGTGACTCGTAGTTCTGACTCGCGTAGGTGCCCTTATATAGCCGAAGATACGCCCATACATCTACGCCGTGTTTGATGAAGGACAGAACTTCATCCGCTTCTCCCCGAGGAGCGACTTTTTCCCATTCATCATAATGATTATGTAATTCCCCTGGTACAAAAGATGACGGATCACGGAATATGACATCTTTTGAACTGGCTAGAACCTGGCCATCTGACACCATACCCGGAGAGGGCCTGGGACCGACAATCCTTGGGGGCGAACCGTGCCAATTACACCATTGAATACTAGGTTTAGGGTGTTTTCTGCTGTAAAACAACTGCGCGTTTGGATTCTCTGACGCTTTGTCGCGGGAAGATCCTACGGGAAGGAAAACTGGGTAAGCCCAAAGCAAAAACCCGACCCGAAACCACTGAAAGATCGCCCACTCCACCGCCGGCCCCAGGCAACCCCGAGGGGCATAAAAGGCATTAGTCGCCTGCACCTGGGTCCAGCAATGGTTGGGTCTGTTTGTTTTTTTAATAACACTAATAACCATGTGGGAAAAAAACCACTGGCACGTTTAATACATAAATGATTTATGAGCAGATACAATCACAGAACCTCACACATCCAAATTAGAGCCATAAAGTACAATTAGGCGTTGTTCGTACCGTCGGATAAGATAAACTAACCTTGAGTTAGTTTAGTTTAACATTCCCAGTTCTGTGCAACAAATAGCCTTAAGCAAATAATCTCTCCGGCCGCTACCGAGCAATTTGTAAGAGATAAACCATGGCAGCTGCTTGGCCCCAAACCAACTTAGCTGTAAACATAACACAGGGAATTAATCTCCTCGGCCACTACCGGATCGTTTATAAGACTTAACTCATAACTATAGAGTAAAACAGTAGTCTATTGGCCCCAAATCGAATTAGCTGTGAAACCGACTACGTCTGTACAAGCAAAATAAACGTCTCGGCCGCTACCGATTCATTTGTAAAGCACACGCGATAAGTAAATATTCTCCTTGGCCGCTACCAAGTCATTTGTAAGGCATATGCCATAAGTAAATAACCTCCTCGGCCGCTACCGAGTCATTGGTAAGGCGGAAACGCTAATTATAAAGTAACGAATTGTGTTGTATAAACGAACCGCACCTCAAATCAATATAATTTTTATGTAAAATGGTTGAGGGTGAATTAACTATTCAAAGCGATCAAAACGTGCTTCCTCTTGACGACAACCAAACTCACGAATAACGAAAGCTCAAATTATAAACGATATATATAACGACTAATAAACGTCTTCGTCTCAAACGATGCGAGACAATACGGCTGGCTACCACCAGAATCTGTGGGATATGAATTTTCAAAATCCCGTTAAATTAAACAACTCGCATAAGCCGGCCCATGTTGTAACATGCCACCCGGCTGTAGTTAACCCTTTTAAGATGTAATAAGACGACAAACTGTTCGGCCCCGACCAAACGAACGAAGGGTTTTAAAAGACCACAAAAGTACCAACTTCTCATATATAGAGCAAATACATACCTCCACCAGGGGAGCTTGCCGTGGTGGTGGAACTACGACTTGAGGCGGAACGTCTACTGGAAGTTGAACGTGTTCATGAACTGGAGGGTCGACTTGCGGCGGCAAGACGACTGGTACATCTTGTGGTATTTGGGCTTCAGCTTCAGCCATGACGAAACTGTTCCTTTCGGGTAAAGCGTTGAACAAACTGACCCGGACTAATTTGAATCTCAGTACTTATATAGCCAATGTTCCGCATGATTGCACTAGGAATAGCAATGCAGCTTGACATAGCCTATTCACCAAACAGCGTGCACATATTAAGCGTTTGTTGAAAAGTACAAAATAACCTACAATGCAATCTACAGTGCTAGATTCGGTAGATTCAAGCGATCATTAGACAACCCCGTTAATAAGTTAATAGCTGCCAGTTCGCCTGCCGTTAGTGAAAAAGCTGGATTGAACGAGCTACAAGTGCAGCGGCGAACTGGCAGCTAACTACACGGCGTTAATCTCGACATGCAAACAGTTCGACATAGTACATGTTTATCAGTATTTTTTGCATTATTTGGTGCTACCCAGTAAGCAGTTTATTTATTATATTACCTCCAAGGAACTATTAAAATGCACACATGAGCTAGTGAAGCAGTTGAATCACATCGAGTTTATTTGGCGTAACTTTATTAACAGAACAATACATAATCCAGGCAATAACAAAGCAAATTACAAATATTAAAATTACCTCTACATTTAAAGCGTAAACTTGAGTCTCTTCAGCACGAAATGTCAACACACAGCATAATATAATTTTCAACGTTGTTTATGTCTCGCTCATCTTGCAGATATGTTTCCAATAGTGAACAGGTTATCAGATTGTGAGCATGAGTAATACTTTTCGGTATTAAAATTCAATAAATCATATAAATCGTTAATGTTTGTCTTGATCGAGACGTTGGAATATAACCCAGACCGAAATAAAAATAGCTCAGCATCTATTAGTGTGGAATACCGCCACCAAGATCTGCAGTTGTAAGCGTAGTGAGCATATTTAACATTAACACAGTTGTCAGCCACATGAATGATCAATAGCGGTGTTCGGTAAGCCACTTGTGATCTTCTACAAGCTTCAAACAGGTCAACAACTCATTCGATCGAGCATGACCAGAGAAGATGGTGCATGAAATATGAGCCACATCACGTGGTTTCGGGATGATGCAATAATTGCAGTTTGTCGACACGACGAAAAATAATAATAAAGGAAAGCCACCGAAACCTAGACTCGGCTACCACAGGTAGCCGAGTAATGAGGATAGCGAATTACAGTCCCTCAATTCACTTAGTAAGGAGTTCCAGACAATTACCCCATCATACATGAAGGTGTTTTTTTCATCATATTTGTACGTGGTTGTTGTAGTAAAGAGAAGTGTAGCTATCTCGGAGCTCATAATTAGTCATTTCACATTTATTAGTGAAAAGATCTGTAAGTGATTTTGGTCCCAATTTCTCTGTTACTTTAAACATCATTTTAGCTTTGGCTTTTTTTCTTTGAACCGCAAGAGTTTCCCATCCTAAGGGACTCAAGGCTATTGTGTGTTCTACATCATTACTCATAACCATTATGATTCTAGCAGATCTGTTATGACGTTCTGTAATCGTTTTGATTGGCTCAAACCGAAGACAACCCAAACTTCACGGCAATAATCAAAATGTGGTTGAATAAGCGCATATAGTACACTGAAAATAGCGTATCTTTATCGACAAAATCACTTGCATGTATTGTTCGTATAACTTTTCCAGGATAAATTCTTGTTAACTACCACCACAAGAGTCTTGCTTTCAGAAACTTCTTTGACTGGTTCATTTTTGATGATGATTTCTGGTTGTCTGTCTAATGCGTTTCTCAGAAATGCTTTTGATCCAATCAACATAAATTCAGTTTTAGCCACATTAAGACTTAGCTTGTTAGCTTGTATCCATTTTCTTAGGTTTTCAAGATCAGCATTCATAGCTATTTCAACCTCATTTAACGTTCTACCAGTTGCAGTTACATTTGTATCATCTGCAAATAATCGCGAATGGGTTTTAATTAAACATTTGGGCAGGCCATTTATATAGAGCAACAACAACAAAGGTGCTAAAATACTGTAGACCCTTGTGGAATCCCGCACTTAACTGTACGACCCGATGAAAGAACTCCATTTACTTGACAATGCTGAGTATGGTCAGACAAATAAGATTTGATCAAGGATAAATCGTCTCCTTTTGCGCCATAAAGATCTAGTTTTTTTAATAGTATTTGGAGATCAACGGTGTCAAAAGCTATTTTAAATCAATAAAAACAACTAAATTAAACATTTTGCTATCCATGTTTACGCACCAGCTGTTGGTACAATTTAAGAGTGCCGTCTCAGTTGAATGCAACCGTCGAAAACAAAATTGGTGTTTTGAAAGTAAATCATTGTCAAGTATTCATGAAGTTGTTCATACAGGATTCGTTCCATAATTTTACTTATTACTGGCAGAACGGAGATTGGCCTAAAGTTGCCTGGTAGATTTCGTAGGCCACTTTTATAGAGAGGCGTTACTCTAGCTATCTTCCAATCGTTAGGAAAAGAGCTTAGAATAATTGATTGATTAAAAATATAAGTCAATATATGAACTCGAGATAACAGGTGAGGCAATTTTAAGAATTTTGAATGGAATTTTGTCAACCAGTGGCTTTGGAGTTAGATAAACCATTTAAAAGTTGACAGAGCTTGCTAGGTTCAATTGTCCTAAAACCGGAAAATGCCGTGTTAGCCTTTTTAATGTAATTTTAAAATCGCAATCTGACGTACCAATAGATTGTGCCATATCGGATCCAATAATCTGTCATTTATACTTAACTCATTTACAGTTGTGGGTTTAGTTTTTCTGTCAAGTAAGCTATTTACTATTTTCCAAGCCTGCTTGGGGTTAGATTTTTAACAGAAATCCTCCAGTAATACTCCTGTTTTACATTTCTTCTTTAAATATTTATTCTATTTCTTGCTTGCTTATAATTTTGCCAATCAACTTCTTGTTTTGTAAAAACTGCATTTCGTTTTAATCTATTTCTAGTGATTATCATCTCTATAATACTTTTTGTCAACCACGGAACTTTAGAAGTTTTAATCTTTTTATGTTGAAGGGGAGCATGTGAATTCAAAACCTTTAAAAATAATTCTTTCCAAATTTCCCACATACTATTAGGATCATCAGTGAAAGAGTAAATCTGTGCCAAAGGTTGAATCACAGATCCTCAAGAAAATGTTGCAGTCATTAAATCTCTTCATATTTCTAACCTCCATGGAGGTAACCTTAATCTTTTGTTTTTCCTTAAGATTGATTTTTCTAATCCCAAAAATAAGGCTATGATCCATTGCCAGAAATTTGGGACAAGATGGTGGCGCGCGTGCGCATTAACGATCATAATAATGGAGATTCTCAACAGTAAATAATAAGGAGAGCACACAATAATTCAAATTTTGCTTAAACGGTGATATATTTCTTCTTTCTCCAGATCCATCTGACTTCAGCATGGACTAAGCAACAGTTGTAATTAAAAAACTTTTTCTTAGCTCGACGACCAAATACTTCCCTAGCTCGTCTTATTTTTGCACTAAAAGCGCAACTATCCATAGTGTTAGCCATAGTAATCTTTGTAAACAAGTGAGAGAAATTGGCCAAATATACAAACAATGTTACGGGCGATGCGACGTCTCCAGATCGCAATGCATTCGGCATGAGTCAGTCTACTTCCTGAGCACATAAAGACCCTGATTTGTCCCTGGCATAGTATTTCCAAAAGCGTTTGAACTTGCTTGATTTCACAGTTCTTATAGCCGTTTACAGGTTGTTTACATATACATACATGTACGATTTAGTCAAATTCTAAAGAACTCAATGACCTGAATAATGAGAATACACTAGCATACAATACACTGCAAAACCTCCAATTCTTGTCAAGATAATTTTTCTTGTTTTGAGATTTTATTTCTTGTTTTAAGATATTTAATCTTGTTTTAAAAGAAAATATCTTGTCAAGAAACTGCAGTAAGATTATTATCTTGCAAACGGGACAAGAAAATCTTAAAACAAGTATTTTTTTCTTAAAACAAGTTTTTGAGAATTTGCAGTGTAGAATCAAACGCATTAGAATACATAATTATATTATTAGGCGACAGAGAGCAGCGGCACAAATGACCAAAATTTCTGGTGATGTCACTAATTCCGGTATGAATAACCCCGGAAGTAGCAATCTTTTCAGGATTAGATGTTATCTAATGATCAAGGTGGCTAGCTGTGGTTGCGGTTATGCGGGTTGGCTCATTAATCAACTGATACTACAGTTCATATAGTAATATCAATTTTTCAGTTGGCTGATCTGGAATGGCTTTTAGCAGATCACCATTCAAATCACCAGATAAGTAATTCTTTATTTTCACTGTCAACAGCTTTGATAAGGTTTTCAAAACTAGTAAAAAAGTCGAGAGATTAATTTGGTGGTCGTTAAACGGATGCGACAATAAATGGTCGACTTTACGGTTTAATGATTTCTAGACATACAGCTTCTAACTCGCCTGGCACAAGATCAGATCTGTCTCGGTAATTGATGGTGCTTCTTAAACTGTAGATACAAACACTACCCCCTATTCTTGACCTATCTTTCCTACTCACTAGAAATTTGGGACATTTGCGCCGCCGTTCCCAATCAGCGGCAATTCATATTGTCGCGTCTGTCTCACGTATTGCATCAGTGATTGCGAAATATTATATCTTTTGAATATTGCGCGTGGTCACGCGATTTTAGCTCAATAAATTAAAGGAAATAATCTGGGAACTAGTTTTGAAATTAACAAGCCTTCCCCAGCTCAAAGTCAACAAGAAACATGGTTGTTTGTGCGAGTACGAGCCTTTCTTTGCTTGCGCATCTCTAATTTTTTAACCGAAGACAACAGCTCAGATACCCCCTGTAGACTACTCTAAAGACAGCAAAATTAAGAAAGTTCAAACGCTTTTGGAAGTACTATGCTAGCGACAAATCAAGATCTTTATGTGCTCTCGAAGTAGATTGGCTAATGCCGAATGCATCGCGAGCTGCGTACTTCGCGTCGCCCGTAACGTTGTTGGTCAATTTGGCCAATTTCTAGCAGCTGTTTACAAAGATTACTATGGCTAACACTATGGATAGTGGCGCTTTTAGTGCAAAAATAAGACGAGCTAGGGAAGTACTTTGTCATCGAGGTAAGCATTTGTTTTTTAGTTATAACTGTTGCTTAGTCCATGCTGAAGTCAGATGGAGCTGCACAAAGAAGAAATATATCACCGTTTAAGCAAAATTTGAATTGTTGCGCTCTCTCCTTATTGCTTACTGTTGAGAATCGCCACTATAATGGTCGTTAATGCGCACGCGCGCCACCAAATTTCTGGCAATTTGCTACTCACACCAGCAGTACATGTATTTACATTCTGGTTACTTGATACACATATTGGAGGTACTGAGCCCAATTGTTGCTGCGTGTAAGACGCTGACGAAAAAAGGAACCATTGGTGTTGCCAAGGGAATTAACTACATTATTTTTTTGCTTCAATGACTTTAAATAATATGTACACGTTGCCATAACACTGGAAATAGATCACACTGTTGAATCACACTGGAAATGGAAATGTTCTCCGAGTGCCTTTCACACCAGCAGTACATGTATTTACATTCTGGTTACTTGATACACATATTGGAGGTACTGAGCCCAATTGTTGCTGCGTGTAAGACGCTGACGAAAAAAGGAACCATTGGTGTTGCCAAGGAAATTAACTACATTATTTTTTTGCTTCAATGACTTTAAATAATATGTACAAAATGCCTTTCCTAGTGCTCTATCTCCATTGTTATTCAGATGAAGATTTGAATTATTTAGAAAGGACTTGTTGATATTACTATTATCAATAAAGTGAAAATTTCGCTTCGAACATAAATCGCGTGTCAAATTATTAAAGGTTGTTATTCGTTCTAGAGACACCTTGCCATAACACTGGAAATGGATCACACTGTTGAATCACACTGGAAATGGAAATGTTCTCCGAGTGCCTTTCAATATCATTAATAGGATTATCTAGCTTTCCAGCCACAATTTCGCGGTCTTCTGTTTGTGCCATGCCAGCATGTATTATTATGGCACTATAACCTTGGTTCTCGGCATCAGATCAGTTATCATTGAACTTGCTATGTAAATCATTTACTGTCGCCCCACTGTAAGAGTGGCAACTGGCCTAATTGCCTTGAAATGCTCTTCCGATTTTCACAGTCAATATTTCTTATTATTGAATCACCAGTTACAAGCACCTTACTCCGAATTACGTTTATACGCCGCCGATCAGCGTTTCCAGTGAAAGATAAGTTCATGTTGCCTTTATGCTTTGGGTTTTCAAGAAGATTTTTAAATTTAGACTTATGAAGAGAGCGGTACTCATTGATTTGTGTTTTAAAATCGTTTGATTTTGACGTGTTAACTGCTGCTGCTTCAAATAACGATTGAGTTTCAGAGTCATTGGATAAATTCGTCCCTTCCCCAGGTTGGAAATTTCCAACTTCCTGATGCGATGATTGAGAATTTACATCTACGTCAATTACTGCAAATCTATTTGAACATGTTGGGATTTCATAATTTATTATTTCACAGGTGCTCGAGCAGAAACATGCTTCACCTTTGGTTTTACGCAGGCATTTTGTTCCGATTCAAGGACCTGTTTAATAGACTCCAGCTCACATGTTTACCTCATTTAACTTGGTCTTCAGGGTTTCAATGTCTTTCTCCATTTTTTTATTACTCAGCAAAACAGCGTTTTGTTCAGGTATATTGTTTCCAGAGGCATTCTTCTCATTCGGATTTTCTTATCCATGACACACCGAAAGAAGGTACAAAGTCAATATTAAAAAAAACAAAAACGAGATCAACCAAATGACAAATTTTCATTAAAAAATAGATAATAGCGGTGAAACGGCAATGTGTGATGCAGAGGACATCAGGAGGATGGTACCGAGTCAATCCTTGTCACCATAGGGACGAAAGCTAAACCATGAGAAATCCAAAACCATTATGGCGGGTAAAGCAAATACGCTTGACGTGGAAGTCTCTGAGTTGAGTTTAGAAGAGGACGTGGATAGCGAGGATAAAATTGCCGAACCATATATACGATATATCAGTGGATTGAGCTATTATATTCTCTAGTGTTACTCCCGTTGAAAATTATGAACCGTTGCGTTCCCAAGAGAAATGACGCAAGAAGTATTTGGAAATCTTTGTTTGTGTTCGTTATCATTCGGCCATGTTTGATAGAAGACAACATCCTGCATTGAATTTTAGCTGGTAGGTCATCTTTCCAATTAAATATCAAGAAATAATCAACTCGAATTTTCATTTTTTCAATGAAACCTAACTAGAAGTCATCTTGGCTATCTGATGATAAAATTACAAGGTGTGGACGAGATTTTATCACATGATGCCCTCGGCATGCGTCCCAGCAAGTCGTATTTTGATAAATTGATTGGAGTAAAATTTGGTTACAGCTTACAGTTATTCTAATCCAATGCTCCAAAAACCCGATAAAGTTATTGATATAATTACTAATAATCGTAAAATGGCAAAACTATAAGTTTTGTTTACTTCTCTTGCAGTTGAGGAACTAAACAGACAGGAGTTAACCCATAAAAATACCTAACATCCGATTGCTATATCTCCAAATAATCAATTTTTATGAAAACTTTAAGATATAACCGCGACCTGTTAACATGCTCAAATCTTGTAATGAAATGTTCCCTGAATAGAAGTCATGAAAAAATCCAGTCATTATCCATAATAACTCCTTTATAGTACAACTTTTTACGCTAAACAAGTACTCGTACATTAAACGAATAAGTACTTCGTCGGTACATTGCAAAAGGTTCCTCCAAAATTACATAGCTAAAGAAAAAACAGGGGCAATATGACAGTGCCCGAAAATCCATCTTTTTTTGGTCAACTTTTGCTCAAAAGCACACTCGTGCCAGTCTTTTTGTGCATCACACATCGATTAGCGCGATATAAGCGCGTTGCACCGCCCGGTATATAAGTGCCCTGCTAAGGAGACTGGAACGATAACTCGCTTGCACGTTTTGAAGCCAAAAATGGCGGAGATGGGGCCGGTCACACACGTCATCCCCAGTCCCTTTTACTTTATAACAGAGAAAAAATTAAGCTGAATTTGGTGAAATGGGTGGCAAAAACAGCTCGAAATCAAAGAAAAACTAAACTTGTTAACCGCTTTTAGGCTTATATCAAATTCCAATATACCGTAGAGTAGGTGAACACTGACATGACGAGGAAAAACAAGAAAAACAGGAAAAATATAAGCTCTCAAATAAAATTCAACAATACGCAACCAAAATTGCCATGGTTTGGACAAATAGAAGAAAATACATAAGAATCCCAGGTTTAAATTAAATGAAGAGTTTGTTTATAAAAACAGTGGGGTTTTAAATTTCCCAAGTTTCAGTAGGAAAACCCCAATAAAATGCATTTTATCGGGTGTTATTACAGCTCTAGGGTTACTCTTCGTATTGAAAAATGTCAGATTTAGCATTTCCACAACTGAAACTTGAGTTAAAGCTATAATTTAGCATTATCTTATGCTAATCCTTGGCATGACAACCTTCAAACGTTTGAGATAACAAAGAAAAATAAGAAAAACCTGCATTTTTGGTTGTTAAACCATATCCACTATGTCATGAGCGATGTAGTGATGTTTCGTCAATCATGTGTCAATTACGTAGGATGCTATTTGTGTGTACGAACGTTAAAGCAAGCGAAAGGACGTCGAATGTTGCTTTGACGAATGCGAAATTCATCACAGCAAGCACGCCAATGAGTGCCAAATGGTCCAAATGAAAAACTGTATAAGTTTTACCAAAAAAGTACTGCATAAAAGAAAATAGAGCCATGGTCCAAGATTTTCATGCAGCCAAAGTTGATGATGGTGGCAGATAAAAAGGGATTGCCCACTAATTTTAAATGTTAGGTACTTAAAAGGCAAGTAATAAAGACCCTGCGTGATACGGGTTTGTGACAGTTAATTCAGCCTGGGATTTAAAACTGAAATTTTAATCAATATCAGGTTGATGAACTAAAGAGAACACGTGTTTTAAACCTTGCTCAAATACTGTAGCATCACTATTATGCTCCATTATGATTAGCATAAAGACAGGTAAAATGAATTAGTAGATGACAGTAAACATAGGAGGCAGCGGACACTGAAGCTTTAAAACTTGTACCAGTAGTCATCTAGAACTGGATATAATGGAAGCCATGCATGCATGTCTGGAAGTCATTGTAACCAGGACTGGTCTTAAAATTAGGTGCCTGGGGCTCTTTCTGAATATAGTATATACACAACCAAAATGGTTATGGGTCACGGTTATTATGCATGTATTGAGAAAGTGCCGTGCCTTGGGTCCTGGCCCCTGGACTGGTGTCCATAATCCATAATCTTTAATATAGTTTTGTCAAGTTTTTTCTAGAACATAAAGAGTGGAACATGTGGACAACCCTAAGAGATTTGTTTTATTTGAGGCTGCATGTATCCATGTCCATGTGACTATGGTTATTCAAAGAGCTTAATCTAATTGTGTTCAACAACTTAGTACATACCGGATAACCGATTTACCGACTGATCTATTATATAAACACGCAGGGCAAACTGCTCAAACAAAATGGTTTAAACATGGTATAAAAGCTTTGTTCTATAAACTAAATTTAGACAACGGCTATCTAAATACTGTACGTAAACATTGTAATTATAAAATAAAATAGTGTACCAATGGAAATAACGAAACAGCTCACCTTTACTTCAACAGATCCTGGCGAGGTTTGGTAAAAGGCCATACAATCATTATACGATGTCCAGTATCGCCGAGAAATTGATTACTTGTTTCTTTTGGAGAACACGCAGTCAGACAAAGGTGTCATAGACGTAGCCATACTACGATACTAAAGGTCCGCCATGGCACTGCGAGCTTATTTTTCGATGAATCGACTCTCGACAGTTGACATGACTGTTCTCTGAGGTCCTTCACTCCTTCATTAAAGTTTCCAATTATTTTTAATACACCTTGATTCGCTGACAGTCCGACTACTCTGACATCTTTGTTTGAGACGACAGCTGTGTAGTGTGCCAAGAAATGTCGTGGAAATATTAAAAAGCATCGATAAAAAGGCAAGAAAAGCCTCGTTCAAGAGACAACTCGCAAGGAAAGTGAAATGTCGGTTTCGCAAAGCCTGTCGGAGCAATATCGCGACCCCGAAAAACAAAAACACTAATAACACTAACCTGACCGAAACCTAGACTCGTCTATACCTGCGGTTGCCCGAGTAATAAGAATAAGATAGACAGCTTATATACTTTGGAGTAATTCTTAAATTAGATTTCCGAGCATTGACGAAGTTTTTCTTGTTTTTATAGATTTACCATGTACGTGTAAATTGGCAAATGCATTATTGTTCTAACAGTCAGCATGTTTGTCCCCGAGCCCGGTGAGGGTGCTAATCTCGACATGCGTGGAGTCCATTTTACTAGCGAGATGAAAAGCTGTGTTGTTGAGCACTCTGCGAAGTTGCCGTGGGTACCTATTAGCGATAATGCAACGCTCACTACCCTTGTGGAAGTTTGAGCACTCTGGGCCCATGCGCACTTCACGCTATCTGAATGTACTTCATCGATGCTGTCCCACATGCGGTTGTCACCGACGATCGCATGTGTATAAGTAATTGATGAAATTCATTCAGATTGTTCCAAGCTACACTGATGAGCTGTTGTACAGCGAAACACCGTGTCTGTAGATTGAACTATGTACGCTCCTTCACTTCGGTGTTGTTGAGCACTCTGCGAGGTTGCCGTGGGTACCTATTAGCGATAATGCTACGCTCACTACCCTTGTGGAAGTTTGAGCACTCTGGGCCCATGCGCACTTCACGCTATCTGAATGTATTTCACCGATGCTGTCCCACATGCGGTTGTCACCGACGATCGCATGTATATAAGTAATTGATGAAATTCATTCAGATTGTTCCAAGCTACACTGATGAGCTGTTGTACAGCGAAACACCGTGTCTGTAGATTGAACTATGTACGCTCCTTCACTTCGGTGATGTTGAGCACTCTGCGAGGTTGCCGTGGGTACCTATTAGCGATAATGCAACGCTCACTACCCTTGTGGAAGTTTGAGCACTCTGGGCCCATGCGCACTTCACGCTATCTGAATGTATTTCACCGATGCTGTCCCACATGCGGTTGTCACCGACGATCGCATGTGTATAAGTAATAGATGAAATTCATTCAGATTGTTCCAAGCTACACTGATGAGCTGTTGTACAGCGAAACACCGTGTCTGTAGATTGAAACTATGTACGCTCCTTCACTTCGGTGTTGTTGAGCACTCTGCGAGGTTGCCGTGGGTACCTATTAGCGATAATGCAACGCTCACTACCCTTGTGGAAGTTTGAGCACTCTGGGCCCATGCGCACTTCACGCTATCGGAATGTACTTCACCGATGCTGTCCCACATGCGGTTGTCACCGACGATCGCATGTGTATAAGTAATAGATGAAATTCATTCAGATTGTTCCAAGCTACACTGATGAGCTGTTGTACAGCGAAACACCGTGTCTGTAGATTGAACTATGTACGCTCCTTCACTTCGGTGTTGTTGAGCACTCTGCGAGGTTGCCGTGGGTACCTATTAGCGATAATGCAACGCTCACTACCCTTGTGGAAGTTTGAGCAACTCTGGGCCCATGCGCACTTCACGCTATCTGAATGTACTTCACCGATGCTGTCCCACATGCGGTTGTCACCGACGATCGCATGTGTATAAGTAATTGATGAAATTCATTCAGATTGTTCCAAGCTACACTGATGACCTGTTGTACAGCGAAACACCGTGTCTGTAGATTGAACTATGTACGCTCCTTCACTTCGGTGTTGTTGAGCACTCTGCGAGGTTGCCGTGGGTACCTATTAGCGATAATGCAACGCTCACTACCCTTGTGGAAGTTTGAGCACTCTGGGCCCATGCGCACTTCACGCTATCTGAATGTATTTCACCGATGCTGTCCCACATGCGGTTGTCACCGACGATCGCATGTGTATAAGTAATTGATGAAATTCATTCAGATTTTTCCAAGCTACACTGATGAGCTGTTGTACAGCGAAACACCGTGTCTGTAGATTGAACTATGTACGCTCCTTCACTTCGGTGTTGTTGAGCACTCTGCGAGGTTGCCGTGGGTACCTATTAGCGATAATGCAACGCTCACTACCCTTGTGGAAGTTTGAGCACTCTGGGCCCATGCACACTTCACGCTATCTGAATGTACTTCACCGATGCTGTCCCACATGCGGTTGTCACCGACGATCGCATTGTGTATAAGTAATTGATGAAATTCATTCAGATTGTTCCAAGCTACACTGATGAGCTGTTGTACAGCGAAACACCGTGTCTGTAGATTGAAACTATGTACGCTCCTTCACTTCGGTGTTGTTGAGCACTCTGCGAGGTTGCCGTGGGTACTTATTAGCGATAATGCAACGCTCACTACCCTTGTGGAAGTTTGAGCACTCTGGGCCCATGCGCACTTCACGCTATCTGAATGTATTTCACCGATGCTGTCCCACATGCGGTTGTCACCGACGATCGCATGTGTATAAGTAATTGATGAAATTCATTCAGATTGTTCCAAGCTACACTGATGAGCTGTTGTACAGCGAAACACCGTGTCTGTAGATTGAACTATGTACGCTCCTTCATTTCGGTGTTGTTGAGCACTCTGCGAGGTTGCCGTGGGTACCTATTAGCGATAATGCAACGCTCACTACCCTTGTGGAAGTTTGAGCACTCTGGGCCCATGCGCACTTCACGCTATCTGAATGTATTTCACCGATGCTGTCCCACATGCGGTTGTCACCGACGATCGCATGTGTATAAGTAATAGATGAAATTCATTCAGATTGTTCCAAGCAACACTGATGAGCTGTTGTACAGCGAAACACCGTGTCTGTAGATTGAACTATGTTACGCTCCTTCACTTCGGTGTTGTTGAGCACTCTGCGAGGTTGCCGTGGGTACCTATTAGCGATAATGCAACGCTCACTACCCTTGTGGAAGTTTGAGCACTCTGGGCCCATGCGCACTTCACGCTATCTGAATGTACTTCACCGATGCTGTCCCACATGCGGTTGTCACCGACGATCGCATGTGTATAAGTAATAGATGAAATTCATTCAGATTGTTCCAAGCTACACTGATGAGCTGTTGTACAGCGAAACACCGTGTCTGTAGATTGAACTATGTACGCTCCTTCACTTCGGTGTTGTTGAGCACTCTGCGAGGTTGCCGTGGGTACCTATTAGCGATAATGCAACGCTCACTACCCTTGTGGAAGTTTGAGCACTCTGAGCCCATGCGCACTTCACGCTATCTGAATGTACTTCACCGATGCTGTCCCACATGCGGTTGTCACCGACGATCGCATGTGTATAAGTAATAGATGAAATTCATTCAGATTGTTCCAAGCTACACTGATGAGCTGTTGTACAGCGAAACACCGTGTCTGTAGATTGAACTATGTACGCTCCTTCACTTCGGTGTTGTTGAGCACTCTGCGAGGTTGCCTGTGGGTACCTATTAGCGATAATGCAACGCTCCACTACCCTTGTGGAAGTTTGAGCACTCTGGGCCCATGCGCACTTCACGCTATCTGAATGTACTTCACCGATGCTGTCCCACATGCGGTTGTCACCGACGATCGCATGTGTATAAGTAATTGATGAAATTCATTCAGATTGTTCCAAGCTACACTGATGACCTGTTGTACAGCGAAACACCGTGTCTGTAGATTGAACTATGTACGCTCCTTCACTTCGGTGTTGTTGAGCACTCTGCGAGGTTGCCGTGGGTACCTATTAGCGATAATGCAACGCTCACTACCCTTGTGGAAGTTTGAGCACTCTGGGCCCATGCGCACTTCACGCTATCTGAATGTATTTCACCGATGCTGTCCCACATGCGGTTGTCACCGACGATCGCATGTGTTATAAAGTAATTGATGGAAATTCATTCAGATTTTTCCAAGCTACACTGATGAGCTGTTGTACAGCGAAACACCGTGTCTGTAGATTGAACTATGTACGCTCCTTCACTTCGGTGTTGTTGAGCACTCTGCGAGGTTGCCGTGGGTACCTATTAGCGATAATGCAACGCTCACTACCCTTGTGGAAGTTTGAGCACTCTGGGCCCATGCACACTTCACGCTATCTGAATGTACTTCACCGATGCTGTCCCACATGCGGTTGTCACCGACGATCGCATGTGTATAAGTAATTGATGAAATTCATTCAGATTGTTCCAAGCTTACACTGATGAGCTGTTGTACAGCGAAACACCGTGTCTGTAGATTGAACTATGTACGCTCCTTCACTTCGGTGTTGTTGAGCACTCTGCGAGGTTGCCGTGGGTACCTATTAGCGATAATGCAACGCTCACTACCCTTGTGGAAGTTTGAGCACTCTGGGCCCATGCGCACTTCACGCTATCTGAATGTATTTCACCGATGCTGTCCCACATGCGGTTGTCACCGACGATCGCATGTGTATAAGTAATAGATGAAATTCATTCAGATTGTTCCAAGCAACACTGATGAGCTGTTGTACAGCGAAACACCGTGTCTGTAGATTGAACTATGTACGCTCCTTCACTTCGGTGTTGTTGAGCACTCTGCGAGGTTGCCGTGGGTACCTATTAGCGATAATGCAACGCTCACTACCCTTGTGGAAGTTTGAGCACTCTGAAGCCCATGCGCACTTCACGCTATCTGAATGTACTTCACCGATGCTGTCCCACATGCGGTTGTCACCGACGATCGCATGTGTATAAGTAATAGATGAAATTCATTCAGATTGTTCCAAGCTACACTGATGAGCTGTTGTACAGCGAAACACCGTGTCTGTAGATTGAACTATGTACGCTCCTTCACTTCGGTGTTGTTGAGCACTCTGCGAGGTTGCCGTGGGTACCTATTAGCGATAATGCAACGCTCACTACCCTTGTGGGAAGTTTGAGCACTCTGGGCCCATGCGCACTTCACGCTATCTGAATGTACTTCACCGATGCTGTCCCACATGCGGTTGTCACCGACGATCGCATGTGTATAAGTAATTGATGAAATTCATTCAGATTGTTCCAAGCTACACTGATGACCTGTTGTACAGCGAAAACACCGTGTCTGTAGATTGAACTATGTACGCTCCTTCACTTCGGTGTTGTTGAGCACTCTGCGAGGTTGCCGTGGGTACCTATTAGCGATAATGCAACGCTCACTACCCTTGTGGAAGTTTGAGCACTCTGGGCCCATGCGCACTTCACGCTATCTGAATGTATTTCACCGATGCTTGTCCCACATGCGGTTGTCACCGACGATCGCATGTGTATAAGTAATTGATGAAATTCATTCAGATTGTTCCAAGCAACACTGATGAGCTGTTGTACAGCGAAACACCGTGTCTGTAGATTGAACTATGTACGCTCCTTCACTTCGGTGTTGTTGAGCACTCTGCGAGGTTGCCGTGGGTACCTATTAGCGATAATGCAACGCTCACTACCCTTGTGGAAGTTTGAGCACTCTGGGCCCATGCACACTTCACGCTATCTGAATGTACTTCACCGATGCTGTCCCACATGCGGTTGTCACCGACGATCGCATGTGTATAAGTAATTGATGAAATTCATTCAGATTGTTCCAAGCTACACTGATGAGCTGTTGTACAGCGAAACACCGTGTCTGTAGATTGAACTATGTACGCTCCTTCACTTCGGTGTTGTTGAGCACTCTGCGAGGTTGCCGTGGGTACCTATTAGCGATAATGCAACGCTCACTACCCTTGTGGAAGTTTGAGCACTCTGGGCCCATGCGCACTTCACGCTATCTGAATGTATTTCACCGATGCTGTCCCACATGCGGTTGTCACCGACGATCGCATGTGTATAAGTAATAGATGAAATTCATTCAGATTGTTCCAAGCAACACTGATGAGCTGTTGTACAGCGAAACACCGTGTCTGTAGATTGAACTATGTACGCTCCTTCACTTCGGTGTTGTTGTTGAGCACTCTGCGAGGTTGCCGTGGGTACCTATTAGCGATAATGCAACGCTCACTACCCTTGTGGAAGTTTGAGCACTCTGGGCCCATGCACACTTCACGCTATCTGAATGTACTTCACCGATGCTGTCCCACATGCGGTTGTCACCGACGATCGCATGTGTATAAGTAATTGATGAAATTCATTCAGATTGTTCCAAGCTACACTGATGAGCTGTTGTACAGCGAAACACCGTGTCTGTAGATTGAACTATGTACGCTCCTTCACTTCGGTGTTGTTGAGCACTCTGCGAGGTTGCCGTGGGTACCTATTAGCGATAATGCAACGCTCACTACCCTTGTGGAAGTTTGAGCACTCTGGGCCCATGCGCACTTCACGCTATCTGAATGTATTTCACCGATGCTGTCCCACATGCGGTTGTCACCGACGATCGCATGTGTATAAGTAATTGATGAAATTCATTCAGATTGTTCCAAGCTACACTGATGAGCTGTTGTACAGCGAAACACCGTGTCTGTAGATTGAACTATGTACGCTCCTTCATTTCGGTGTTGTTGAGCACTCTGCGAGGTTGCCGTGGGTACCTATTAGCGATAATGCAACGCTCACTACCCTTGTGGAAGTTTGAGCACTCTGGGCCCATGCGCACTTCACGCTATCTGAATGTATTTCACCGATGCTGTCCCACATGCGGTTGTCACCGACGATCGCATGTGTATAAGTAATAGATGAAATTCATTCAGATTGTTCCAAGCAACACTGATGAGCTGTTGTACAGCGAAACACCGTGTCTGTAGATTGAACTATGTACGCTCCTTCACTTCGGTGTTGTTGAGCACTCTGCGAGGTTGCCGTGGGTACCTATTAGCGATAATGCAACGCTCACTACCCTTGTGGAAGTTTGAGCACTCTGGGCCCATGCGCACTTCACGCTATCTGAATGTACTTCACCGATGCTGTCCCACATTGCGGTTGTCACCGACGATCGCATGTGTATAAGTAATAGATGAAATTCATTTCAGATTGTTCCAAGCTACACTGATGAGCTGTTGTACAGCGAAACACCGTGTCTGTAGATTGAACTATGTACGCTCCTTCACTTCGGTGTTGTTGAGCACTCTGCGAGGTTGCCGTGGGTACCTATTAGCGATAATGCAACGCTCACTACCCTTGTGGAAGTTTGAGCACTCTGGGCCCATGCGCACTTCACGCTATCTGAATGTACTTCACCGATGCTGTCCCACATGCGGTTGTCACCGACGATCGCATGTGTATAAGTAATAGATGAAATTCATTCAGATTGTTCCAAGCTACACTGATGAGCTGTTGTACAGCGAAACACCGTGTCTGTAGATTGAACTATGTACGCTCCTTCACTTCGGTGTTGTTGAGCACTCTGCGAGGTTGCCGTGGGTACCTATTAGCGATAATGCAACGCTCACGACCCTTGTGGAAGTTTGAGCACTCTGGGCCCATGCGCACTTCACGCTATCTGAATGTATTTCACCGATGCTGTCCCACATGCGGTTGTCACCGACGATCGCATGTGTATAAGTAATTGATGAAATTCATTCAGATTGTTCCAAGCTACACTGATGAGCTGTTGTACGGCGAAACACCGTGTCTGTAGATTGAACTATGTACGCTCCTTCACTTCGGTGTTGTTGAGCACTCTGCGAGGTTGCCGTGGGTACCTATTAGCGATAATGCAACGCTCACTATGTGGAAGTTTGAGCACTCTGGGCCCATGCGCACTTCACGCTATCTGAATGTACTTCACCGATGCTGTCCCACATGCGGTTGTCACCGACGATCGCATGTGTATAAGTAATAGATGAAATTCATTCAGATTGTTCCAAGCTACACTGATGAGCTGTTGTACAGCGAAACACCGTGTCTGTAGATTGAACTATGTACGCTCCTTCACTTCGGTGTTGTTGAGCACTCTGCGAGGTTGCCGTGGGTACCTATTAGCGATAATGCAACGCTCACTACCCTTGTGGAAGTTTGAGCACTCTGGGCCCATGCGCACTTCACGCTATCTGAATGTACTTCACCGATGCTGTCCCACATGCGGTTGTCACCGACGATCGCATGTGTATAAGTAATTGATGAAATTCATTCAGATTGTTCCAAGCTACACTGATGAGCTGTTGTACAGCGAAACACCGTGTCTGTAGATTGAAACTATGTACGCTCCTTCACTTCGGTGTTGTTGAGCACTCTGCGAGGTTGCCGTGGGTACCTATTAGCGATAATGCAACGCTCACGACCCTTGTGGAAGTTTGAGCACTCTGGGCCCATGCGCACTTCACGCTATCTGAATGTATTTCACCGATGCTGTCCACATGCGGTTGTCACCGACGATCGCATGTGTATAAGTAATTGATGAAATTCATTCAGATTGTTCCAAGCTACACTGATGAGCTGTTGTACAGCGAAACACCGTGTCTGTAGATTGAACTATGTACGCTCCTTCACTTCGGTGTTGTTGAGCACTCTGCGAGGTTGCCGTGGGTACCTATTAGCGATAATGCAACGCTCACTACCCTTGTGGAAGTTTGAGCACTCTGGGCCCATGCGCACTTCACGCTATCTGAATGTACTTCACCGATGCTGTCCCACATGCGGTTGTCACCGACGATCGCATGTGTATAAGTAATTGATGAAATTCATTCAGATTGTTCCAAGCTACACTGATGAGCTGTTGTTACAGCGAAACACCGTGTCTGTAGATTGAACTATGTACGCTCCTTCACTTCGGTGTTGTTGAGCACTCTGCGAGGTTGCCGTGGGTACCTATTAGCGATAATGCAACGCTCACTACCCTTGTGGAAGTTTGAGCACTCTGGGCCCATGCGCACTTCACGCTATCTGAATGTATTTCACCGACGCTGTCCCACATGCGGTTGTCACCGACGATCGCATGTGTATAAGTAATTGATGAAATTCATTCAGATTGTTCCAAGCTACACTGATGAGCTGTTGTACAGCGAAACACCGTGTCTGTAGATTGAACTATGTACGCTCCTTCACTTCGGTGTTGTTGAGCACTCTGCGAGGTTGCCGTGGGTACCTATTAGCGATAATGCAACGCTCACTACCCTTGTGGAAGTTTGAGCACTCTGGGCCCATGCGCACTTCACGCTATCTGAATGTACTTCACCGATGCTGTCCCACATGCGGTTGTCACCGACGATCGCATGTGTTATAAGTAATTGATGAAATTCATTCAGATTGTTCCAAGCTACACTGATGAGCTGTTGTACAGCGAAACACCGTGTCTGTAGATTGAACTATGTACGCTCCTTCACTTCGGTGTTGTTTGAGCACTCTGCGAGGTTGCCGTGGGTACCTATTAGCGATAATGCAACGCTCACTACCCTTGTGGAAGTTTGGAGCACTCTGGCCCATGCGCACTTCACGCTATCTGAATGTATTTCACCGATGCTGTCCCACATGCGGTTGTCACCGACGATCGCATGTGTATAAGTAATTGATGAAATTCATTCAGATTGTTCCAAGCTACACTGATGAGCTGTTGTACAGCGAAACACCGTGTCTGTAGATTGAACTATGTACGCTCCTTCATTTCGGTGTTGTTGAGCACTCTGCGAGGTTGCCGTGGGTACCTATTAGCGATAATGCAACGCTCACTACCCTTGTGGAAAGTTTGAGCACTCTGGGCCCATGCGCACTTCACGCTATCTGAATGTATTTCACCGATGCTGTCCCACATGCGGTTGTCACCGACGATCGCATGTGTATAAGTAATTGATGAAATTCATTCAGATTGTTCCAAGCTACACTGATGAGCTGTTGTACAGCGAAACACCGTGTCTGTAGATTGAACTATGTACGCTCCTTCACTTCGGTGTTGTTGAGCACTCTGCGAGGTTGCCGTGGGTACCTATTAGCGATAATGCAACGCTCACTACCCTTGTGGAAGTTTGAGCACTCTGGGCCCATGCGCACTTCACGCTATCTGAATGTACTTCACCGATGCTGTCCCACATGCGGTTGTCACCGACGATCGCATGTGTATAAGTAATAGATGAAATTCATTCAGATTGTTCCAAGCTACACTGATGAGCTGTTGTACAGCGAAACACCGTGTCTGTAGATTGAACTATGTACGCTCCTTCACTTCGGTGTTGTTGAGCACTCTGCGAGGTTGCCGTGGGTACCTATTAGCGATAATGCAAACGCTCACTACCCTTGTGGAAGTTTGAGCACTCTGGGCCCATGCGCACTTCACGCTATCTGAATGTACTTCACCGATGCTGTCCCACATGCGGTTGTCACCGACGATCGCATGTGTATAAGTAATTGATGAAATTCATTCAGATTGTTCCAAGCTACACTGATGAGCTGTTGTACAGCGAAACACCGTGTCTGTAGATTGAACTATGTACGCTCCTTCACTTCGGTGTTGTTGAGCACTCTGCGAGGTTGCCGTGGGTACCTATTAGCGATAATGCAACGCTCACTACCCTTGTGGAAGTTTGAGCACTCTGGGCCCATGCGCACTTCACGCTATCTGAATGTACTTCACCGATGCTGTCCCACATGCGGTTGTCACCGACGATCGCATGTGTATAAGTAATAGATGAAATTCATTCAGATTGTTCCAAGCTACACTGATGAGCTGTTGTACAGCGAAACACCGTGTCTGTAGATTGAACTATGTACGCTCCTTCACTTCGGTGTTGTTGAGCACTCTGCGAGGTTGCCGTGGGTACCTATTAGCGATAATGCAACGCTCACTACCCTTGTGGAAGTTTGAGCACTCTGGGCCCATGCGCACTTCACGCTATCTGAATGTACTTCACCGATGCTGTCCCACATGCGGTTGTCACCGACGATCGCATGTGTATAAGTAATTGATGAAATTCATTCAGATTGTTCCAAGCTACACTGATGAGCTGTTGTACAGCGAAACACCGTGTCTGTAGATTGAACTATGTACGCTCCTTCACTTCGGTGTTGTTGAGCACTCTGCGAGGTTGCCGTGGGTACCTATTAGCGATAATGCAACGCTCACGACCCTTGTGGAAGTTTGAGCACTCTGGGCCCCATGCGCACTTCACGCTATCTGAATGTATTTCACCGATGCTGTCCCACATGCGGTTGTCACCGACGATCGCATGTGTATAAGTAATTGATGAAATTCATTCAGATTGTTCCAAGCTACACTGATGAGCTGTTGTACAGCGAAACACCGTGTCTGTAGATTGAACTATGTTACGCTCCTTCACTTCGGTGTTGTTGAGCACTCTGCGAGGTTGCCGTGGGTACCTATTAGCGATAATGCAACGCTCACTACCCTTGTGGAAGTTTGAGCACTCTGGGCCCATGCGCACTTCACGCTATCTGAATGTACTTCACCGATGCTGTCCCACATGCGGTTGTCACCGACGATCGCATGTGTTATAAGTAATTGATGAAATTCATTCAGATTGTTCCAAGCTACACTGATGAGCTGTTGTACAGCGAAACACCGTGTCTGTAGATTGAACTATGTACGCTCCTTCACTTCGGTGTTGTTGAGCACTCTGCGAGGTTGCCGTGGGTACCTATTAGCGATAATGCAACGCTCACTACCCTTGTGGAAGTTTGAGCACTCTGGGCCCATGCGCACTTCACGCTATCTGAATGTACTTCACCGATGCTGTCCCACATGCGGTTGTCACCGACGATCGCATGTGTATAAGTAATTGATGAAATTCATTCAGATTGTTCCAAGCTACACTGATGAGCTGTTGTACAGCGAAACACCGTGTCTGTAGATTGAACTATGTACGCTCCTTCACTTCGGTGTTGTTGAGCACTCTGCGAGGTTGCCGTGGGTACCTATTAGCGATAATGCAACGCTCACTACCCTTGTGGAAGTTTGAGCACTCTGGGCCCATGCGCACTTCACGCTATCTGAATGTATTTCACCGATGCTGTCCCACATGCGGTTGTCACCGACGATCGCATGTGTATAAGTAATTGATGAAATTCATTCAGATTGTTCCAAGCTACACTGATGAGCTGTTGTACAGCGAAACACCGTGTCTGTAGATTGAACTATGTACGCTCCTTCACTTCGGTGTTGTTGAGCACTCTGCGAGGTTGCCGTGGGTACCTATTAGCGATAATGCAACGCTCACTACCCTTGTGGAAGTTTGAGCACTCTGGGCCCATGCGCACTTCACGCTATCTGAATGTATTTCACCGATGCTGTCCCACATGCGGTTGTCACCGACGATCGCATGTGTATAAGTAATTGATGAAATTCATTCAGATTGTTCCAAGCTACACTGATGAGCTGTTGTACAGCGAAACACCGTGTCTGTAGATTGAACTATGTACGCTCCTTCACTTCGGTGTTGTTGAGCACTCTGCGAGGTTTGCCGTGGGTACCTATTAGCGATAATGCAAACGCTCACTACCCTTGTGGAAGTTTGAGCACTCTGGGCCCATGCGCACTTCACGCTATCTGAATGTACTTCACCGATGCTGTCCCACATGCGGTTGTCACCGACGATCGCATGTGTATAAGTAATTGATGAAATTCATTCAGATTGTTCCAAGCTACACTGATGAGCTGTTGTACAGCGAAACACCGTGTCTGTAGATTGAACTATGTACGCTCCTTCACTTCGGTGTTGTTGAGCACTCTGCGAGGTTGCCGTGGGTACCTATTAGCGATAATTGCAACGCTCACTACCCTTGTGGAAGTTTGAGCACTCTGGGCCCATGCGCACTTCACGCTATCTGAATGTATTTCACCGATGCTGTCCCACATGCGGTTGTCACCGACGATCGCATGTGTATAAGTAATTGATGAAATTCATTCAGATTGTTTCCAAGCTACACTGATGAGCTGTTGTACAGCGAAACACCGTGTCTGTAGATTGAACTATGTACGCTCCTTCACTTCGGTGTTGTTGAGCACTCTGCGAGGTTGCCGTGGGTACCTATTAGCGATAATGCAACGCTCACTACCCTTGTGGAAGTTTGAGCACTCTGGGCCCATGCGCACTTCACGCTATCTGAATGTACTTCACCGATGCTGTCCCACATGCGGTTGTCACCGACGATCGCATGTGTATAAGTAATTGATGAAATTCATTCAGATTGTTCCAAGCTACACTGATGAGCTGTTGTACAGCGAAACACCGTGTCTGTAGATTGAACTATGTACGCTCCTTCACTTCGGTGTTGTTGAGCACTCTGCGAGGTTGCCGTGGGTACCTATTAGCGATAATGCAACGCTCACTACCCTTGTGGAAGTTTGAGCACTCTGGCCCATGCGCACTTCACGCTATCTGAATGTATTCCACCGATGCTGTCCCACATGCGGTTGTCACCGACGATCGCATGTGTATAAGTAATTGATGAAATTCATTCAGATTGTTCCAAGCTACACTGATGAGCTGTTGTACAGCGAAACACCGTGTCTGTAGATTGAACTATGTACGCTCCTTCATTTCGGTGTTGTTGAGCACTCTGCGAGGTTGCCGTGGGTACCTATTAGCGATAATGCAACGCTCACTACCCTTGTGGAAGTTTGAGCACTCTGGGCCCATGCGCACTTCACGCTATCTGAATGTACTTCACCGATGCTGTCCCACATGCGGTTGTCACCGACGATCGCATGTGTATAAGTAATTGATGAAATTCATTCAGATTGTTCCAAGCTACACTGATGAGCTGTTGTACAGCGAAACACCGTGTCTGTAGATTGAACTATGTACGCTCCTTCACTTCGGTGTTGTTGAGCACTCTGCGAGGTTGCCGTGGGTACCTATTAGCGATTAATGCAACGCTCACTACCCTTGTGGAAGTTTGAGCACTCTGGGCCCATGCGCACTTCACGCTATCTGAATGTATTTCACCGATGCTGTCCCACATGCGGTTGTCACCGACGATCGCATGTGTATAAGTAATTGATGAAATTCATTCAGATTGTTCCAAGCTACACTGATGAGCTGTTGTACAGCGAAACACCGTGTCTGTAGATTGAACTATGTACGCTCCTTCACTTCGGTGTTGTTGAGCACTCTGCGAGGTTGCCGTGGGTACCTATTAGCGATAATGCAACGCTCACTACCCTTGTGGAAGTTTGAGCACTCTGGGCCCATGCGCACTTCACGCTATCTGAATGTATTTCACCGATGCTGTCCCACATGCGGTTGTCACCGACGATCGCATGTGTATAAGTAATTGATGAAATTCATTCAGATTGTTCCAAGCTACACTGATGAGCTGTTGTACAGCGAAAACACCGTGTCTGTAGATTGAACTATGTACGCTCCTTCACTTCGGTGTTGTTGAGCACTCTGCGAGGTTGCCGTGGGTACCTATTAGCGATAATGCAACGCTCACTACCCTTGTGGAAGTTTGAGCACTCTGGGCCCATGCGCACTTCACGCTATCTGAATGTATTTCACCGATGCTGTCCCACATGCGGTTGTCACCGACGATCGCATGTGTATAAGTAATTGATGAAATTCATTTCAGATTGTTCCAAGCTACACTGATGAGCTGTTGTACAGCGAAACACCGTGTCTGTAGATTGAACTATGTACGCTCCTTCACTTCGGTGTTGTTGAGCACTCTGCGAGGTTGCCGTGGGTACCTATTTAGCGATAATGCAACGCTCACTTACCCTTGTGGAAGTTTGAGCACTCTGGGCCCATGCGCACTTCACGCTATCTGAATGTATTTCACCGATGCTGTCCCACATGCGGTTGTCACCGACGATCGCATGTGTATAAGTAATTGATGAAATTCATTCAGATTGTTCCAAGCTACACTGATGAGCTGTTGTACAGCGAAACACCGTGTCTGTAGATTGAACTATGTACGCTCCTTCACTTCGGTGTTGTTGAGCACTCTGCGAGGTTGCCGTGGGTACCTATTAGCGATAATGCAACGCTCACTACCCTTGTGGAAGTTTGAGCACTCTGGGCCCATGCGCACTTCACGCTATCTGAATGTACTTCACCGATGCTGTCCCACATGCGGTTGTCACCGACGATCGCATGTGTATAAGTAATTGATGAAATTCATTCAGATTGTTCCAAGCTACACTGATGAGCTGTTGTACAGCGAAACACCGTGTCTGTAGATTGAACTATGTACGCTCCTTCACTTCGGTGTTGTTGAGCACTCTGCGAGGTTGCCGTGGGTACCTATTAGCGATAATGCAACGCTCACTACCCTTGTGGAAGTTTGAGCACTCTGGGCCCATGCGCACTTCACGCTATCTGAATGTACTTCACCGATGCTGTCCCACATGCGGTTGTCACCGACGATCGCATGTGTATAAGTAATTGATGAAATTCATTCAGATTGTTCCAAGCTACACTGATGAGCTGTTGTACAGCGAAACACCGTGTCTGTAGATTGAACTATGTACGCTCCTTCACTTCGGTGTTGTTGAGCACTCTGCGAGGTTGCCGTGGGTACCTATTAGCGATAATGCAACGCTCACTACCCTTGTGGAAGTTTGAGCACTCTGGGCCCATGCGCACTTCACGCTATCTGAATGTACTTCACCGATGCTGTCCCACATGCGGTTGTCACCGACGATCGCATGTGTATAAGTAATTGATGAAATTCATTCAGATTGTTCCAAGCTACACTGATGAGCTGTTGTACAGCGAAACACCGTGTCTGTAGATTGAACTATGTACGCTCCTTCATTTCGGTGTTGTTGAGCACTCTGCGAGGTTGCCGTGGGTACCTATTAGCGATAATGCAACGCTCACTACCCTTGTGGAAGTTTGAGCACTCTGGGCCCATGCGCACTTCACGCTATCTGAATGTATTTCACCGATGCTGTCCCACATGCGGTTGTCACCGACGATCGCATGTGTATAAGTAATTGATGAAATTCATTCAGATTGTTCCAAGCTACACTGATGAGCTGTTGTACAGCGAAACACCGTGTCTGTAGATTGAACTATGTACGCTCCTTCACTTCGGTGTTGTTGAGCACTCTGCGAGGTTGCCGTGGGTACCTATTAGCGATAATGCAACGCTCACTACCCTTGTGGAAGTTTGAGCACTCTGGGCCCATGCGCACTTCACGCTATCTGAATGTACTTCACCGATGCTGTCCCACATGCGGTTGTCACCGACGATCGCATGTGTATAAGTAATTGATGAAATTCATTCAGATTGTTCCAAGCTACACTGATGAGCTGTTGTACAGCGAAACACCGTGTCTGTAGATTGAACTATGTACGCTCCTTCACTTCGGTGTTGTTGAGCACTCTGCGTGGTTGCCGTGGGTACCTATTAGCGATAATGCAACGCTCACTACCCTTGTGGAAGTTTGAGCACTCTGGGCCCATGCGCACTTCACGCTATCTGAATGTATTTCACCGTTGCTGTCCCACATGCGGTTGTCACCGACGATCGCATGTGTATAAGTAATAGATGAAATTCATTCAGATTGTTCCAAGCTACACTGATGAGCTGTTGTACAGCGAAAACACCGTGTCTGTAGATTGAACTATGTACGCTCCTTCACTTCGGTGTTGTTGAGCACTCTGCGAGGTTGCCGTGGGTACCTATTAGCGATAATGCAACGCTCACTACCCTTGTGGAAGTTTGAGCACTCTGGGCCCATGCGCACTTCACGCTATCTGAATGTATTTCACCGATGCTGTCCCACATGCGGTTGTCACCGACGATCGCATGTGTATAAGTAATTGATGAAATTCATTCAGATTGTTCCAAGCTACACTGATGAGCTGTTGTACAGCGAAACACCGTGTCTGTAGATTGAACTATGTACGCTCCTTCACTTCGGTGTTGTTGAGCACTCTGCGAGGTTGCCGTGGGTACCTATTAGCGATAATGCAACGCTCACTACCCTTGTGGAAGTTTGAGCACTCTGGGCCCATGCGCACTTCACGCTATCTGAATGTACTTCACCGATGCTGTCCCACATGCGGTTGTCACCGACGATCGCATGTGTATAAGTAATAGATGAAATTCATTCAGATTGTTCCAAGCTACACTGATGAGCTGTTGTACAGCGAAACACCGTGTCTGTAGATTGAACTATGTACGCTCCTTCACTTCGGTGTTGTTGAGCACTCTGCGAGGTTGCCGTGGGTACCTATTTAGCGATAATGCAACGCTCACTACCCTTGTGGAAGTTTGAGCACTCTGGGCCCATGCGCACTTCACGCTATCTGAATGTACTTCACCGATGCTGTCCCACATGCGGTTGTCACCGACGATCGCATGTGTATAAGTAATTGATGAAATTCATTCAGATTGTTCCAAGCTACACTGATGAGCTGTTGTACAGCGAAACACCGTGTCTGTAGATTGAACTATGTACGCTCCTTCACTTCGGTGTTGTTGAGCACTCTGCGAGGTTGCCGTGGGTACCTATTAGCGATAATGCAACGCTCACGACCCTTGTGGAAGTTTGAGCACTCTGGGCCCATGCGCACTTCACGCTATCTGAATGTATTTCACCGATGCTGTCCCACATGCGGTTGTCACCGACGATCGCATGTTGTATAAGTAATTGATGAAATTCATTCAGATTGTTCCAAGCTACACTGATGAGCTGTTTGTACAGCGAAACACCGTGTCTGTAGATTGAACTATGTACGCTCCTTCACTTCGGTGTTGTTGAGCACTCTGCGAGGTTGCCGTGGGTACCTATTAGCGATAATGCAACGCTCACTACCCTTGTGGAAGTTTGAGCACTCTGGGCCCATGCGCACTTCACGCTATCTGAATGTATTTCACCGATGCTGTCCCACATGCGGTTGTCACCGACGATCGCATGTGTATAAGTAATTGATGAAATTCATTCAGATTGTTTCCAAGCTACACTGATGAGCTGTTGTACAGCGAAACACCGTGTCTGTAGATTGAACTATGTACGCTCCTTCACTTCGGTGTTGTTGAGCACTCTGCGAGGTTGCCGTGGGTACCTATTAGCGATAATGCAACGCTCACTACCCTTGTGGAAGTTTGAGCACTCTGGGCCCATGCGCACTTCACGCTATCTGAATGTACTTCACCGATGCTGTCCCACATGCGGTTGTCACCGACGATCGCATGTGTATAAGTAATTGATGAAATTCATTCAGATTGTTCCAAGCTACACTGATGAGCTGTTGTACAGCGAAACACCGTGTCTGTAGATTGAACTATGTACGCTCCTTCACTTCGGTGTTGTTGAGCACTCTGCGAGGTTGCCGTGGGTACCTATTAGCGATAATGCAACGCTCACTACCCTTGTGGAAGTTTGAGCACTCTGGGCCCATGCGCACTTCACGCTATCTGAATGTATTTCACCGATGCTGTCCCACATGCGGTTGTCACCGACGATCGCATGTGTATAAGTAATTGATGAAATTCATTCAGATTGTTCCAAGCTACACTGATGAGCTGTTGTACAGCGAAACACCGTGTCTGTAGATTGAACTATGTACGCTCCTTCACTTCGGTGTTGTTGAGCACTCTGCGAGGTTGCCGTGGGTACCTATTAGCGATAATGCAACGCTCACTACCCTTGTGGAAGTTTGAGCACTCTGGGCCCATGCGCACTTCACGCTATCTGAATGTACTTCACCGATGCTGTCCCACATGCGGTTGTCACCGACGATCGCATGTGTATAAGTAATTGATTGAAATTCATTCAGATTGTTCCAAGCTACACTGATGAGCTGTTGTACAGCGAAACACCGTGTCTGTAGATTGAACTATGTACGCTCCTTCACTTCGGTGTTGTTGAGCACTCTGCGAGGTTGCCGTGGGTACCTATTAGCGATAATGCAACGCTCACTACCCTTGTGGAAGTTTGACCACTCTGGCCCATGCGCACTTCACGCTATCTGAATGTATTTCACCGATGCTGTCCCACATGCGGTTGTCACCGACGATCGCATGTGTATAAGTAATTGATGAAATTCATTCAGATTGTTCCAAGCTACACTGATGAGCTGTTGTACAGCGAAACACCGTGTCTGTAGATTGAACTATGTACGCTCCTTCATTTCGGTGTTGTTGAGCACTCTGCGAGGTTGCCGTGGGTACCTATTAGCGATAATGCAACGCTCACTACCCTTGTGGAAGTTTGAGCACTCTGGGCCCATGCGCACTTCACGCTATCTGAATGTATTTCACCGATGCTGTCCCACATGCGGTTGTCACCGACGATCGCATGTGTATAAGTAATTGATGAAATTCATTCAGATTGTTCCAAGCTACACTGATGAGCTGTTGTACAGCGAAACACCGTGTCTGTAGATTGAACTATGTACGCTCCTTCACTTCGGTGATGTTGAGCACTCTGCGAGGTTGCCGTGGGTACCTATTAGCGATAATGCAACGCTCACTACCCTTGTGGAAATTTGAGCACTCTGGGCCCATGCGCACTTCACGCTATCTGAATGTATTTCACCGATGCTGTCCCACATGCGGTTGTCAGCGACGATCGGATGTGTATAAGTAATAGATGAAATTCATTCAGATTGTTCCAAGCTACACTGATGAGCTGTTGTACAGCGAAACACCGTGTCTGTAGATTGAACTATGTACGCTCCTTCACTTCGGTGTTGTTGAGCACTCAAGGTTGCCGTGGGTACCTATTAGCGATAATGCAACGCTCACTACCCTTGTGGAAGTTTGAGCACTCTGGGCCCATGCGCACTTCACGCTATCTGAATGTACTTCACCGATGCTGTCCCACATGCGGTTGTCACCGACGATCGCATGTGTATAAGTAATTGATGAAATTCATTCAGATTGTTCCAAGCTACACTGATGAGCTGTTGTACAGCGAAACACCGTGTCTGTTAGATTGAACTATGTACGCTCCTTCACTTCGGTGTTGTTGAGCACTCTGCGAGGTTGCCGTGGGTACCTATTAGCGATAATGCAACGCTCACTACCCTTGTGGAAGTTTGAGCACTCTGGGCCCATGCGCACTTCACGCTATCTGAATATATTTCACCGATGCTGTCCCACATGCGGTTGTCACCGACGATCGCATGTGTATAAGTAATTGATGAAATTCATTCAGATTGTTCCAAGCTACACTGATGAGCTGTTGTACAGCGAAACACCGTGTCTGTAGATTGAACTATGTACGCTCCTTCACTTCGGTGTTGTTGAGCACTCTGCGAGGTTGCCGTGGGTACCTATTAGCGATAATGCAACGCTCACTACCCTTGTGGAAGTTTGAGCACTCTGGGCCCATGCGCACTTCACGCTATCTGAATGTATTTCACCGATGCTGTCCCACATGCGGTTGTCACCGACGATCGCATGTGTATAAAGTAATTGATGAAATTCATTCAGATTGTTTCCAAGCTACACTGATGAGCTGTTGTACAGCGAAACACCGTGTCTGTAGATTGAACTATGTACGCTCCTTCATTTCGGTGTTGTTGAGCACTCTGCGAGGTTGCCGTGGGTACCTATTAGCGATAATGCAACGCTCACTACCCTTGTGGAAGTTTGAGCACTCTGGGCCCATGCGCACTTCACGCTATCTGAATGTATTTCACCGATGCTGTCCCACATGCGGTTGTCACCGACGATCGCATGTGTATAAGTAATTGATGAAATTCATTCAGATTGTTCCAAGCTACACTGATGAGCTGTTGTACAGCGAAACACCGTGTCTGTAGATTGAACTATGTACGCTCCTTCACTTCGGTGTTGTTGAGCACTCTGCGAGGTTGCCGTGGGTACCTATTAGCGATAATGCAACGCTCACTATCCTTGTGGAAGTTTGAGCACTCTGGGCCCATGCGCACTTCACGCTATCTGAATGAATTTCACCGATGCTGTCCCACATGCGGTTGTCACCGACGATCGCATGTGTATAAGTAATTGATGAAATTCATTCAGATTGTTCCAAGCTACACTGATGAGCTGTTGTTCAGCGAAACACCGTGTCTGATTATCAAATCCACAACTTGCGCAGTTCGGATAGCAGGGTACTGGTACCTGTTAAATTATTCAAGCTCTACTCAAAACTTAAAAGAGAACAACGAAGAAAAGGATAGTGAAAGAGTCAATTGAAATGGGCTAAGAAACAAACAGCCGATTTAATATATCTTGAAGCGAAACCAGAGAACCTGAAGAAACGAAACGCCGTATGGTAAACAAAATCTCGTCACTCAGTGGTCTCAAAATCTTTTTAAAGTTAACGGTAGGGGATTTGCATTTATTTAGTATTTTAAATAATTATATTTATTTAGTATTTATATATTGTGTAAACGCCAAGAACGGTATACAGTTTCGGTATACCTTCACCTTGTCCATATGTTGTTTTGAAGTTTTCGCTTAACCTAAAACAATATACAGCTTCACCTTTTCGTGCTTTTCCTTTGCTCGTTCAGACCATAAGTCAGCTTAACTAAAGCTAACTTAAAACACTACCTTAGGCTTATGTAGACGTGATGTTTTTCATTTACTTTGCATGCACTTTTTATTATTAAAAATACTCATGGGCTTTGTCGATTTTCTTGGGTATATTTCCAAATTTTCGACTAAAACGTGGTCTGTTTAATACTTCTTTCAGGAATCCGATTCTACTGAATTGTTTTATCTCAGACTCTATTATAAATGTAATTTTTTAATTCTGCCTTTGCAAAACATGTATGCATAGGGAAGCCATTTAAAGGCTTGCTAAAAATAATCCCTTTTGAAACCTCCTAAAAACAATATATTTTTTACAACCAGAATTTAATAATGAAATTGGTATGTTCGACTTCATTAAATCAGTTTTATTATTATCTTATCCAAAAATTATATAATTAACTTGAGGATTATCATTTGTTTTTATATCTGTTTGTTTTTATATTGGCTGTACAGTATATAATCAGGAGTGCTTATTTTAATCAGAGGGTGGGTGGGTGGGTGGGTGGGGGTGTTTCAAAAAAGCATGTAAAAGTGTGCGAGGGGGCGTTGCGTTAATGTATTTCTAGTTATTGTATATAATTACAATCTTATCAAACTCTATAGTATTTCATTCTGTCGCGTCACTGTGTGGTCTGACTGGATATACTGTAAGCAAAATCAAATTTAAAACTAAACTTGGTGCTCAAACTCTACTGTACTTGTATAAAACTGAACAGCTAGTAAAGAATTGACTAACATGACACATGTGCAATAATTTGCAAATATAATTTATCAACTTCCAACTAGCTCAACTGTTTATAGTGAGGACTGAGCATTGAGCATTGTATACGTACTTAACTAGAACCCCATTCAAGAATGCATTATTCCATTGGTGTTTGTGTGGGGTGGCCTGAGGGTGTGGGGGCTTATACTGAATTGAATTGGTCCAATCCATGCACGTATAACTATAAGATTGGGTGTTCGACATAGTTTAGTTGAGCTGAAGGAAATACAGCAATGAGTTATTTTTTTAAAAATTATTTTGGGCAATAACGTCATACCACTGAAACTTTTTTGTTTCTTTCTTTGGTTCAATTTTTCAGTGTGATTATCCGTTCACATGAGATCAAGTTATGTTAGGGTCTAAGGGATAACTTTGGAAACCGAATCAGTTGTCCTAGTGCAACATGAGAAAACACACTACCAAGTAAACCCGGTCTTTCAATATGAGTCTAGCTTGATTATGTAAAGGCTCAGAGTGTGCATCTGTAATCATGTCAAACTTTACCCTGCCCCTGGAGATACCATTTGGTGAAAACATTTGCATGGATGTGGGATAACTCTAGCCTTAGAGTTACTCTATTGCTCAGACTAATTAAAATCTCTAATCTCAAATTACATATATATATATATATATATTGGTTTCGTGTCAACGGTCTACTTTAAATTGTACCCCCCCCCCCCCCCCCTTCCCTGAGATAACTTGCCTTTTGTCAGTTTTGTGAAGAATGCACTCCGAGGGTCTGAGTACATGTGGAGTTTTTAATCCAGTTAACCACGCGCAAGTTATAGTTCTATTACATTGAACAGCCCATACTGAAACCAAACAACACATACGTACTGAAACCAAACACGGTTATTGGTCAGAATTAGGGTAATTATTTATTTGGGCGGTTTGGTTATCAAAATTATCTTATCGTACCTCTTTACTCGGGTACCAGAGGAGGTTGGACAGCTGCCGCAAAGCATCATGGTGCTAAAATTGATAAATTATCGATTCATTTGCATCTGACCGCCGACGAGGAATGAACTCTGCCCGGTGGATCCAGAATTGATCCAGTTGATCCCGAATTGTTAAATCTGATGGTCAGAAAAATACGAGAACAATTCGTGGTTATCATAGACAATTAATATGATCAGATTGTGCTTTATTTGGCGTATATTCGTGACAATGGCGGATGGGCATTCAAGACTACTCAAGTTCCTTCGGGGATTCGACGCATTTTATGTTACAAATAATGGAACAAATCAGAAACGAATTAGATGTTTACAACAAAGAAGGATTTGGTTGTGCTGTGCAACGTTTGATTCGTTAGTAACTGGAGAAAAGCGTGAGGTGAGAAATCAACTTGATTTAATCAACATTATTTGTTGTTTAGTGGTTAATGATTTCCCTCTCAAATGTTTCCTATTCTATAACCTTAGGATGCATTTTCCGTGGTTTAATGTTTTGCATTCTGCAGTATTACTGTAAACTTCTATAACTGTTGTGTGTAGCAATTATCTGGGTCAGTTAGATACAACTATCATCCTTGGTTTGTTTGTTTCCGATTTTTTAACAAACAGTCTTGTTTCCTTTAACACTTAATACTGTACTTGTATCCCAAATTTTATAAAATTGTGAATAAAGCTAGCGTAAAATTTATTATTCAATAACAATCTTGTATTTTTCTTTATAATTGCCTCCAGAATCTATTGATAAATTTGGTATATAACTGGACTGGTCAAATATTTCTATTTTATCAAATAAAGTGTATTTCCTGTATCCTCAATATATATGTAAATAAGGAACTTGAATAAAATTAAAATGTTTTGTCTCAATATTGATCTTGGTTACTTCTAAAGCACCACTGTATTGACACTGATACAGGTATTCAATCAGGGGCATCGTTAACATTGGTCCAAAATTTTTGCAGTGAAGCAACCCCCCCTGCCAAGAAAACATCAACTTTGGCACATTTAGAGATGGCATCAGAAAAGTTACTGTATTAAGGTAGACATGTGAATGAACTATAAGACAGACAATGTCCAGCGCAAGGGTGTCTGTCTTAGACATAGTTCACTGTTTATCAGTATGTACATGCAGTAGCCAGTAGCACTCAAAGGCAAAGCGATGAATAATATCCAGGCATTTAATTAGGCTTTGAGACCCATCATTTGGATTGTATAATAATATGCAAGATAATGCTTCTCTGCTAAAATTTTATTAGTTATGTCCACAATTATTATGCAGTGCCTTATGTAATTATACAACATGACAACATGCAAAACTTCAAACTACATATTATTTGAATGTTGTTTAGTAAAAGAGAATCCATCAATTTATCATTGTAAAAATCCAGTTCAGATTGGTGCTCGTGCCTGGGCACTCAGTCTGAACCACCAAAGTAAGTTCTTCCAACACTGGCATCTGTACTGTATCTCTTCACTTCCTGTAAAAAATACAATGTGAGATGGAGTTATGAACTCTTTCATGTCTTAAGAGTTGACTGTACAGCCAATACCTAACTATTGTATTCACTTCATGGGTGTACAAACCAAGGGGTGGACACAGGGCACATGCCGCACACCACACACCCCCCAACCACTTGGTTGAAAAAAAGGCCTTCATCAGAAGACCTTTATCAGAAGACATGTGCCTCAAGGGTAATTTTTAAGCTCTGCCCTGAAACAAGGTACTTTTGAAAGTGTACACTTCCCCCACCCCATCAGCTTGCTTCCTACATCACTGACTCAGTTGAAATGGACAACTGGGGCAAAAGGGATAATAAATATTTGTATACTGAAAAACAATACGAACAACAAATTATAACAAATTAGCAAAAAATTTTAAAATACTACAACTACAATATATTATTCACAATAACAATGACCTATAATAAACTACAAATAATCCACACAATTTTAATAACCATACTGCTGTCATGGAACACGTTATTTAATATATAAAAAATATCTATACATATCACTTCTGTATACAGATATAGCAGATCTTTAAGAAAGTTCAGTACATTCTGTATGCAGTCCTGATATGGCCTGGTATGTATACAATTTTTCCAGAATGATGGTGTTTTTATACAGCAACGTCAGCGTTTTGGACCATAAAAACAGACAAATACCAAATTTTTCTATTTAATAATTGTCCGCCACTCATTCTACACTTACTCTAAAGAATAAAGCTCGAAATATTAGGAAACTTCCAAAATTCTTGAGAGAAAAACAAGCTTTAGTGGCGAGAGGCTCTCTTAAATTATTGGGCGCCATCTTAGCAAAAGCCGAAATACCATGGTCGGTTCAACGGCGAATATCTCGAAAACGGTGAGGGGATCGCTGGGGATCGCCTCCATAGAATCCAAGATTAGACATTTCTTCAACTTATTACGCAAAAATTAGAGAATTCGAACCATGGCAATTCGAGATTTTTTGGTTTGAAGATTGTTGACAAACCGGAAGTGGGGTCTTCGCTTAGCGCGACACGACCTACATAAACGATTAAAACAAAGTAGATAAAATACATTTACCTTGCAAAATCCTGCAGATATGGATAGTCCAACAATATATGAAACGATATCACTGCTTTTTTAAAGAAAAAAATGAATGACAACAGCGTAATATTCGGTATTCTAAGTCCAATGAAAAATTTCCAGCCGATCAACGATAAGAAAATAGCACAATTTCATTGGTCGACAATATCACGTGACAATCACATGACAGCTGTCCGGCCTCCTCTGCTCGGGTACGGTAAACTGTAAAATTCCCACTTGATTGATGACTGTTAGTTTTACTTTTTTTAAATGATACTAGGGCAATTGGTATTTTTCTTTGGCAATTTACATTGTTCGATTATCTGTAGGCCAAATGACACTAAATACAGTACCAGTATCCGCATGTACGCAGCGCGTACCTATTTTTCGTACGAGTTATGGACTCGAGTTTTCCTTTTGTTCGGCAGATATTTCGTCGTTCAATCCATTTTCGTGGGTAGAAATTGTTCAGGTACAAGGGCGATAAGCCCAATACGTACTATCTTCTTCGTTATCATCTATAAAAAATTTTAGGTCTGAAAAATTTCATTTAATTGTACACTTCATAGGTTCTGTTGACGTGCATGGCTACCCCCAGCAGCCGGAAATTTAGCTTCACCCAATCATAGGGTCATGTCTTATGGAGTTAGCGTTCCAGGTTACTTGGAGTTCAATGGCTTCAAAATGTTTACTGCTGACCCAATCTCGTTTCCAGAGCCCAAGTTCCTCACCCGGGAAACGAGCGATTCTGGGATAATCCGTTTCAAATTGTTACGTTATTGGCTGAATAGTGAGCATGAGTTGGTCTGAAGTGACTGGAAGTAGAATGAACAAAACCAAAATAAAAAAGACGTCGGACGACAAGACTCCAGTGAAGACGTTGCCGCGATCGATATCTTCGCCGTATGTCTGTAGATGTTGTAATTCGAGCTTCGCCAGCAACCCCATTGAATAGTTTGGGGAAAAGTCAAACGAAGAGAACATACTATCCAGGCGTATAGAGATCAGTGGAAGGCCGAGGAACACAGCAGAATGCTACTTGACTTGTTTCGTAGCTGATCTTCACCTTTGTAGTCTTTATATATTTGCATATGCTCCATACAGTTTCTTAAAAAATGTAAAATACAAGTTTGAGAGTCCAAAACACGTGCATAAATAATTCGGAAAAAGAATAAAAGTAAAAATAGTTAAAAATTCTGACAATCAAAAACTGTCACCAAATGTATAGCAACGGTTGTTGTTATGGCAACAATGACGTTTAAAAATGACTGCCAATTACCTTCAAACTAATTTAATTCGAAAAAAACTTTGGTGACCCCCAATATTTTTTTTCATTAAAACTTTTCTTGAAGTAGGGGTAATTCAATAGACTGATTTAAAAAAAATTCTCCTGTACGAATAATTTTTTTTCCGGGAAAATCATGTCTGTTAATTTAAAAAAAAAGTGGATATACAGAATTTTTTTTAAATCGAACCTATTGATTACTCATATTTCAAGAAACGTTTTAATGGGAAAAAAGGGGCGTCACCAACGTTTTGTTTTTGTTTGAAGGGTTATTGAATTAGTTTGAAGGGTAATTGGCAGCCTTTTGAAACGTCATTGTTTCCATAGCAACAACTGTTGCTATTTATTTGATAGTCAGACTGTTTAACTAGGCATAACATTTATTCTTTTCCCGAATTGTTTATGCACGTGGTTTTGTATTTTTCATTTTCCAGGAAAATGTATGGAGCCACCTTAAATGCATGATCACTCCTACAACAATTAATGTCGTCATCGGTATGTGCGAACGAATTCCGATTGGATCCCGATCGTAACTACGAAGCGGGTAGCCTGCGTAGCTGTCAGTACAGAACATACTTCCAAATAGTGGATTAAAAGTAGCGTGCTGCGTAGGCAGTGTTGAAACAGCAATCGAAATATAGTAAGGTTAGATATACTGCCGAAATAGAGAACGTAGGAGTCTAACGTTTCGAGCAAAGGCCCTTCGTCAGAGAGAAAGAGAGAAGGGCCTTCGCTCGAAACGTTAGACTCCTACGTTCTCTGTTTCGGCAGTGTATCTAACCTTACTATATTTCGATTGTTATTAATAATTCCAGACATTTTCATCATCTCATACTTCGCCAAAGCATTGCCAAATCCAGCAAGCAAAATTGCAATCACATCTCTACCAAGCAATAGATATCCAATTGCAATTCGTTGTTCACTCTTTAAAACGACGTGACGAACGATAGCGCTTAAATTCAATACTTTCTCAATACATTCGCTTAAAGTGCCTCTATGGCCTGTGGGATATTTACCTATTTAAATATCTTAGGTTAAAAGAAAATGTTTTCCGAAATCGTTTCTCAAAAATATTAAATCCCCGCCCATTAACAGCGCTCCGACGTTGGCCAAATCAGCCCAAATCGCGCCATTTTGAAAGTTAGACCGTTTTTCTTGGGCCTGGGCTCTAATTGACTGTGACGTACAGTCGGAACACCAAAATTTCTTCCGCCGAGTCTGAGTCAGACGAACCATCTTGGAACATATTGATCAATATATCTAAAGTTTTCACTGCTTAAATAAAGGTTTAAGAGACGCAATACCAAAAACACACTAAAAAGTCCCTGAGAGCCAGAAATTCGCTTCCAACGGTCACATCACGCAGTAAACTCGCACCGGTACCTAATGCACGGTCACAGTTATAGAGATACCAGCTTTGGAGCGCTGTTAATGGGCGGAGATTTAATATTTTTGAGAAAAAATAACGGGAAACATTTTCTTTTAACCTAAGTTATTTAAATATGTAAAGATCCCACAGGCCATAAAGGCACTTTAATATTTGTTCGCTCATGTCAGTAATATATGATAACTCCTAAAATCAAAAATTAATGTTCTGACCAATCAGAATTCTCCGTCACCCAGCCGACGGAGACCACTCAAATTAAAAACACATGGTTTTCCGGCAGGCGATATTTAATTTCGCGTTGCCCGCCACCCCCCACGTCCGAACTCCCTAATACCGCCAGCTATGCAGGTTACGAAGTGGGCCAAGCGAAAGAAAGAAGAGGGCTGTGAAACTTCGGGCGCGTGACCGATATTAACCAATTAAAATAGTGAATTTAGAAAAGGTGTGTCTTCTCCACAAGCTGTTGGCTATCTCCCTTGCATAAGTCGCCGAAATGTTGCTCGATTATGTCGACAAGGTGCTTTGTAATATTCGCATTCGACAACGAATATACTTCGCATATGTTTATACATATTGATATGGAAATTAAATCCGAAGTCAACCATAAAATAAAACACTTACAAGTTGCAATCGCGGAACCACAGCACTTATAAGCGCTGTTTTTAAATTATTTCTGCGAGCCTTACGTAATCACCGTGCCTAGCAACGCTGCTGTGCCCAGCAACCCTGCTGTGCCCAGCAACCTGCTACGAGCTTCAGCGAAATATCAGTTGCGAATCTGTAATGGTTCACTCCCCTTTAGAGACTCCCCTCTATTTTTATTTGAAATTCCCGCTTCGTAGTTACGTTTGGGATTCAATCGGAATTCCTTCGCACATACCGCTGACGACATTGTTGTAGGACAGCGGAAATATATAGACTCAAATATATATATAGACTCAAATATCATTCATAGAAACTGGCAGACGTTTATCTGACAGGTTTGTTGAACATCTTCGTTACGTGAGGAACAATGGTATTGACAATCCTGTTGCCCGACATTTTAATAGTGCCAACCATTGTATTTCCGGGACATGAAAGTTTGTGCCATCTCACCCATTTCTGGCTGTAATGTCAGCCGTAAAAGACAAGAAAAGCGTCTCGTTTTCAAAATTGGTACCATTCATCCTCACGGTCTCAACGAACGTTTTTCTTTTATTTAACACTTCTGAAGACGTTGTTTCTGTTTAGCAAGGGGGGACATAAACAGCGTTTTTCACTTTATTTATAATTTACCTATTTTTACTCTCGCTCATCCTTTTTACACCCCTCCTTTTTTGCTCATCGACGGTATGAATAGTCTCCCTCGCAGCCGTTGTTATGGTCGGTCTCAAACTCGCTCCCCACCAACGGCTGCTCACTACAGCAATACATTCCATTCCCTTTGTACAATGAACCAATGAGATTACAGCATTGATCACTAGCCTTTTGCCGAGCGACGAGGCAAGCGTTGTGTAAAACTTGTTTAATCGAAAGCTAATATTTCGAAAAGTTTAGCTTAGAACATTACAAAATGTACGAAGAATAATGTTTTGACTATGTTCTTTCTGCCCATGCAAACAAAGGGGCGTAAAAGTCAATGTGAAGCGTGTGGACAACAGGAAAATATTGTTGGCCGTGTCGACATTACATTTCCGAAGTCTGAAAATTATCTGCGCACTTCACAGCACTTGAAATCACGAATATTTTCAGAAGTATAGCTTAGAACTTCACCGAATTTTTGAGGAGTGCTATTTCGATTATCCTCTTTTACCACATGCAGATAAACAAGCTTTGAAGTTATGAGCGTCAGCGAAATAAAAGATGTAAACACAAGCCCGACGGAAATGGGGTGAACAAGAAGAGAGTGTGTTTACTTGAAAGTTAATATTTCGAGTAGTTTAGCTTTGAAGTTCACGAAATTTACGAAGAATGGTATTTTAATTATTCTTGCCGCTCATATAAATAAATCCGTACGAAAACGTTTGAAAAGTCCATAAGTGTTTGCGAAATGTATCAGGTCCAGGTAGTCTCCTTCGCAGACGTTCTTTTATAGTGCTTCAGTTGTGCATAAACTACCGATCGAGAATATTTCTTCTTCTACGTATTTTGATTTGTTTTTTTCAATGTTGCCCAAGGTAACCGAAGAAATCCCAAGACTTCCTAGGTGAATGACTTGTTCTTGTATATTAAAAGCTTCACAAGAGGAGAAACCACCACAATAGCATGGCCAGAAACCTTACCACATTCAGTAGGAAAGTTTACAAACATTAGTATTCCCTTGGACAAATTGGACAATTGCTTTGCGTTGATAGGGATTAAGATCTTTTATTTTAAACGTTTAAAAGTAAATCAAACACTTTCTTACACCAACTAACTCGCCATCAAAATATCGAGGCAAGGACATTCCAAGGTGAAGGTCGGCTTTCCAGATTTTGGAAGGCTTGCTCTGACGGGTCAGATGCGGGAATGGAATGTGTTGCTCGAGTGGGGAGCGACCCTAACAACGGCTGCGAGGGAGACTACGGTGTGAATAGCAAATGTCTTTCGCATCTCATTATCGATTTTTTTTTAATCTAAGTTTTTTTAATTTGTTATTGTTATTTTTATCTGATTGGCTTATTTTTGGTCACATGACTACCTTTCGTATATAAGCTCATTATTTGTTTGTTTATACTCTTTACGTTTCTCTCTGACGAAGGGCCTTCGCTCGAAACGTTAGACCTCCTACGTTCTCTGTTCTCTGTTATCGAACCTTACTATAGTTCGATTGTTCATTCTGCTGTGTTCCCGTGATCAGTGAGTGGGAGAACTCCTTTAGGTGTTCGCAGAATGTTTGTGATACTTGAAGTACAAGCCTAAGAGATCGCGGGCCGAGGCCGAGGTTAGAAAATCTGCCCAGGATTCGTGTCGAGGAAGTAATATATATTTACTAGAAATACATTAATGCAAACCCCTCGTGTTCCATTGTTTATTATTATTAATGCCTTCAATCCCAGGGAAGGGCTACTCTTTCAAATTCAGGATAGGGGTGTACCACTTAACCCTTAAAACCATGTTTACTCCAGGAATTGCATATTTGTTTACCCTGTTTCGCACAAAATGGCTAAAAATGGTACCCTATTCCAAACAGAAAGAAAGGAAAACATAGGGTACCTTGTGCTCACCTAAATAACTGCCAGCATATATGAAACAGACCTTGCACCAGAATCAAAAGTGTGATAATTATTACACAGGTACCCTGTTCCAAACTAAAAATGGCAAAAATGATATACCATACCCTTTCCAGTGGCACATCCCTGCATATTCAATATTTGCGAGTTCCACACCTCCCATTGTAGCATACCAGTATAAATTAAATTTGCAGAAAATACAATATTTTTGGCAACCCATTTGTATTGCTGTTTAATCGTCTTATTATATCACAGGAAGTATGTGACTATAGAAACCAGAATTTTTCCGGCTTTGGCAAATGCCCAATACAACTGCAATGCCCTAGGGCAGACAAATGTCTGTCCCCAGGTAAACATTTTTAAAAGTCTGTAGATAAATGCCCCACTCCCAGGCATAAAAAGTTGCAAATGCCCGACATTGTTCCAGGGAGGAATAGCTAGGCATTACGCATATGAATTAATAATAAATGCATACACCTAGAAATAAGACTATACAACACATTAATGTGCAGTACAGTAAATGTACAAAAACGTCAAATACGTGATTGTACAGTACATGTATGCCACCAACAATTCCTATTAAACAAGACGCCTGGTCAGGCGTTCACTCGGGTTACTGGCTACTGCAAACTCGCAGCTTAAATTGTCTATAAAAGTCTAAACATCATCGGTCACAAAAAATAGTCAAAACACAATCTAATTCTCCGATAGAAAACACAATACACGGTTGCCTGTATTTAACGTATTTCCACACAGCGTTCATATGTCGAGTCCCTTCTGGTGTTAAATATCAACACAGCACGATCATGTTTAATCAGCGATTGTAAACGTATATAAGATCAAGATACCTGCCAGCGACATTACTGAACAATAGCTATGTCTGTGAACACACTGAACATGTCCAAGAAAGAACACTTGACTTCAAACAACTTGATCAAACATCAGGATTCAGGAAAGCGAAGAAAGAAAACATGAAGATTAGCATTTAGCACGCATCATCAGCCGCGCAAGCCCTGATGGGATGACGTAATGATTGCCATTTCGAAACATAGACAAAAAAATAATAACGGAGCCGAAACCTAGACTCGTCTACCACAGGTAGCCCGAGTAATAATAAATAAATAAATGTTTTAAAAAATATCTCTGTACCTTCTCCTAATTTTCGGCCTCTATCCATTTCTCACATGTGTTATTGAGTCATGAAGTTTCTCTCTCTCAATCTCTTCGTCTCTCCCTCTCCCCCTCCCTCCCTCTCTCCCCCTCCCCTTCTCCCCTCCCTCTCCCTCTCCCTCCTCCTCCCCCTCTCCCTCTCCCTCTGCAACATTACTATACATACATGTTAAAGCATTTCTTAGCAATGCACTGACTACATGTTTACCAACAGCACTTAAACCAATTTATAGATTTATTTTAAAATCAATACATTTAAATGAACAAACAATATCACCAAAGATCCACTCAACTGATGAGCGCACCACACTCATTGACTTGATGAACTGTTGTATCGGAGCTGTGAGTGGATTATCTCAATGGTGCCTGTAGATGAAGTCTCAGTGGATATGTAGGGTCTCCGTACAGACAATAGGGCATACAAGTTGGGCTAACGGAATTCATTTCCAAATTCTCTAACAGCCTGGAATCCTTCAGCATTTCTGCATCATGCTTTTTACCCTCTGTGTAATTTCAGAAGATAAACTTAAGTTATTTTATTTAGAAAAACTTAGGTATAATAAATCTACATACTGAACACCAGGTTGTTGAAAACCCTGTTTCTTTTTACAAAAACCCAGCCCACCAGCACCTCGGCTTTTAAAATCTAAAAACACTCGTGAAATTAAACCTTAACTTTCCTCACCCCCATGCGATTGCCTATACTAATTCAGCTCTCAAGCTGTTGTATTTTAAAATTGGTCACTATATTTTAAAACACTTTGCTAGCCAAGATCCAAGTGCAACTGGGAAAATACCAAAACTCCCAAATGAGTACTGGGTCGTAAACTGCAACCCAAACAGTACTGGGTCGGTAAACCGTAGCTGGCTACCCAACACCCACAAGTGTAACTGTAGACTATTAGAGATGTAATGTACAATGAATATGTAAGAAAATAATTACATAACTATATAGGTCAACTGTAGGTTATGAGTTAACAGGTGGTTGTGGATAGGTCAACTCTAGGTCATGAGTCAACGTGTGGTTGTGGTGTAATCTTTTACTTACTATAAGCATTTAATAAAGCAATATCAATATAAGCATTTAATAGAGCAATAAAGCTTACGAACAGGTCCATACAGGGGGGGGGGGGGGGGCAACCAGTCAATTTGGCACTGTAACCGACTGGAATTTTAAAGCATGGACTCTTGTGCCCGTTGTACACAATTTTTATTTTATTTTGCCTGGTCTACAAATTGGTCGCACAGTCCTATCCACAAAACCAAAGCAGTTGGTTAGTGCTGCTCCATTAGCCGCTATAGCATGAGCATATAACTGGAGTTCATCTTGACTCAACAGTTCAGCATTCCATTCAGTTATCTTCCTGTGATGGTTTTCAAAAATCCAGTCCTCAAAACAATTAGTAATCATGCTGATTTCTGGGACTGCACGACCAAATCGGTGAACATGTCGCTGTAACGACAGGGATAGGACAGTCTCTTCAACACCATGCAAAATACCTCGATTCTCTCTGCTCTAGTTCGCCGATGGCAGCTCAAACTCTCTGGTAACCTGAGTGCATCGGCCAGACGAGGTATGTCGAGCTTGCACTCTCTAAATTCCTGATAACGCTCAGTTTTCGTCCATATCGTCGAGGTTGAATCGATCGTAGTCTTTTTGAGGAAAATTCAGGTTCTTAGAGAAACTGGCATCGTATAAAAGCACAAAGTCTTCCTCCGTGATAAAACTATGGTACATGGACAAAAGAAGCATCTCTCAAGCTTCCTTTAAACTGCACATGATAAGTAAATTCTTGAAATTACTGAAAACACATAGTTGTGTACTTGTGTTTACATTGTCTACATTTTGTTACTCCACCGTCCGTGTTTTGTCCGCGGTTTGCTTGCTTAACTTCATTTGCCGACAACGCTGACGAAAGCTTCCGGCGTACTCGCCCAAGGACTACTCGGCTCGCGACCTAACGTCCGACGTCAACGTTCTCGACGCTTAAGGTCCCTATTGATTCGTATGTGACTGAATTACATAAACTGGCCAAATCATGCGAGTTTGCAGGGACTCTCCGTGACTCACTCATTAAAGACCGAATAGTTTGTGGTATCAGCAGCGCCGAAGTCAAGGCCAGATTGCTTAGAGAAGATGATCTGACGTAAGAAAAGGCAATAAACATTTCTCGAACGGTAGAGCTGAGCAAAACACAACTGAGAAATATCGTTGAAGGTGGTCAAGACCAAATAGGCGCTATTGGCAGAAACGAAGTGGCCGTTTCGGTGTTGGGTTTATCGACGTGCTTAGAAATGGAGTTAGATTCCTTTATGCCGCACATGCCTTCCATTTACAGATACTCTAAAAAACCACTCCTTTTTTTTCATTTTGATTTGTTTGTCGAAAAACTCAACGTTTCCAAAGCGATGTGGCATGCACTCCCCCCGGTTGAAATAGAGCAATAAAAGTTAGGCACACTAAATATAACTGTAAGTTTAAAGTCAGTTACAGACGGGTTTTAATTAAACAGTTGGGTACTCCTAAGCTCCTAAAGACTATGAAAACTATTAAAACTATGAAAACTAGACGACATATTCATAAACTCTCTGTTTTTTACAAGATAATAAATAATCTGGTGCCAAATTATCTTTCGTCTCTGGTACCTCGTCCAGTTTCTCAAAGAACTAATTATTTACATGTACTTCGTAACAGAGATGATGTTTAATTAATGCGTTGCTCAACTTCCAGATTCCAAAACTCATTCTTCCCTTCGGCTATTCGTGCATGGAATTTACTTCCTCCTGATTTCAGAAACTCCTTTTCCTTTACCAATTTTAAGTCAAACGTTTATAGATTACTGTCGAGAGGGAAGAGGTCTAAACTTTTTGAAGTTGGTTCTAGATATGCTTCTGTTTTGCATGCAGGATTACATTTAAATAACATATATAGCACTTTATGCTTCCCCCTGGCTATTGAATAAATTATATAAAGGGTGCTGCTTTTTCCGATGCTCGTTTACTGGGCCCACAACAATAACAAAACAGATTCCAGTATGGAGTAATTGACTATGGACAAGAACCCATAGCCGCTTTAATCAATTATCAATTTGTCAATGAAATCTGATATTTACAGTATTCAACAAATTTTTCTGGCCCAGTAAAGGTGAGGGCTACAAAAAACGCCAACTTGTTTAACAAAATTGTCACAACATCCAGGCAATGCGAAGAGGACACAGGGGAGGAGGTGGGAGGTAAAAACGTCTTGATTCACCGAGAAACTGAAGTGAATGCCCGCGCTTCCAGCACTCACGTGACTTGTGATCTTGGAGGGGGTACTCCCAATTGCCTTTCCTTGACCCCCTCCTACAGTGCCCGGATGCTGCCACGTCACAATTACACAAACAATCAGCCAGGGAGGAAACATAAAAATTCTATTCGCGTGCAAATATTTCATTTATGCTTCCCCCTGGCTATTGAATAAATTATATAAAGGGTGCTGCTTTTTCCGATGCTCGTTTACTGGGCCCACAACAATAACAAAACAGATTCCAGTATGGAGTAATTGGCTATGGACAAGAACCCATAGCCGCTTTAATCAATTATCAATTTGTCAATCAAATCTGATATTTACAGTATTCAACAAATGTTTTCTGGCCCAGTAAAGGTGAGGGCTACAAAAAACGCCAAAAGCAAGATAATTTAAGAAATTATTGTGCTCACCCCACCCATAGGAAAAGCAGCACAACCATTGCCTTTGCCAATCAGTTTGTAGTGTTGCAATGCTCGAAGAAAAGCATGAGACTGTTGCCCTTGCTAACTAGCCCCCCCCCACCCCATCCCCCCCCACCCCCCCCCCCCCCCCCCCCCCCCCCCCCCCCCCTCCCCCCCCACGCTTTCCCCACTAAATAATTAACTTGAGTACAATAACATTGCAATTGAAATCAAGCGAGCCACAGCCTTTGTATGCAGCAAACTAGACCCCACCATGAAAGTAATATTATATTAACAAACTAGCCATCAGACTCTGAATAAGAGGGAACTGCTGCCCTTGCTAATCAGTTTCCCAATTCAGCGTTAATTCCAAGAACAGCTTCCCCTGCAAGCTGCAATTGGAAATTATTAACTTTGCACACATTGAATTAACTAGATAAAGTTTGGATACGAATATATTTAAGGAAAGCATTAGATTTCCAGCGCCCTAATGTTCTGATCTGTGCATCCGACATCCCCCTATCTGCAGCATGAGAAGCGGCCCCTATGCGGAAACTGTGTCCCTTGTAACGCGACGGATCAAGTCCACAAAATTTAATGGATTGAAAGACAGCTCTTGACATTGGGCATCCATCCATCGTCATGAAAAGAGGGCCGGGTCTATGCCCCCTGAGATGTAAATGGTCGAGCATAAGTTGTACAGGACAAAAGGTTTTCTGGCGAGAAATCACAAAAGAAAAAGGTCGCTCGTTGTAGTTGTGTTTAAAGTTGTAGAAAGTGACCTTCAGAGCCACTATTTGCTGTTTTTCATTCACTAACTTAGTAAGTTGGTTAATTTGAAGGTTGTGGCCAGACGTAGAGGATGTAATTTCACTGACCCTCAAAAAGGCAAAAAATGCAAGTAAACACATAGCTTGAAATTGACATATGCTATAGTGGTTGACCGAAATTTGTGCAGCCGATGCCAATACTCTATGAAGGATAGGCAAGGTAATTGGTAGCCTACTATCAAGGCGAGATCCAATCTTGCCATAACCCTTGAGCATTTGCATTATAAAAAATGTTTTTGTGGGATCGAAAAAACCTGCTAATTTGTGGCAATATCCTAAGGCTGACACATAAGTATTTACCGTGGAAGGGGCATATTTATGATCGAACATATAAGCTATGAATAGTGCTAAGGTAGGAGGAGGAACCGGAAGAGTACCCGCAACCCCAGGTAAAGTAACATGAAGAAACTGGTAAAATAGCTTCCAAGCCCGTTTATAAGTTGGGACGGAAGAAGGCTGTAGACTGGACGTAATAAGTGTGGATACTATATTTGCCAGTTCTGTGACTGCAGACCGGAAGGAATGTTCGTTTGCATCAGGTCCATATGAGCTGGTGCCAAGAGACGGAATTTCTGGATCTGCAATCGAGATAATGAATCCGCTAGAGTGTTGTGAATACTCCGTACGTGCTTAGACTTGAAGACTATATTACATTCCAGACAAACCAACACTAACTTCCGTACAAAAAACATAAGTTCCTTATCTTTGCATGACTGCGTGTTGATTACATGGACAAGCGCTTCATTGTCCGTAAAAAAACAAAATACAGCGATTCTGCATTTCACTGCCCCATAGCAATAGACTAAGCACAATGGGGTAGAACTCTAACACTGCAATATTACGATTGATCCAGCTAGCTGGCCATGCCCCACAGCACCACTTACTTCCAAACACTGCGCCGAAACCTATGGCCCCAGAGGCATCTGTAAAGAGATTTAATCTTTCCGAACTGTACCACGTGTCGTCCAGAAAGAAAGATTTCCCATTAAAACCTGATAAAAATGATTGCCACACTGTCAAGTCCGCTTTGACTTCTCTGGTCATCCGGATGAAATGGTAAGGAGACCGAACACCTGTTGTGAGGTCCATTAACCGCCGTAAAAATGCCCGTCCTGGTACCACCACAGAACAAGCAAAATTTAGCAAACCAGTTAACGACTGTATCTCCTGATATAAAAACACCCCATACCAGCTAACTTAATCAGCTTAATTGCATATGAGATGGTTGCATATGAAACGCTTGTGTACTCAGATGATATACCATCATTAACAGAATCACGTTTTGGATATGATAAATGATGAATCAATCGAAAATCTCCTGGATTCTTTTTAGGAACAACCCCTAATGGGGAAATGCAAAAGGGGGATAAAGGAGGAATTGTAAAAGGTGCAGCTAAACGACCGGCTGCCAGCTCTTTTCTAAACTTATTATCCACTGCATCAGGATTTTGAGATGCAGACAATAAATTGTCTGCACGGCAAGAATCCCGAATACCTTCATAGTGTAAAGGAAAACCATACTTAAAACCAGACACAAGGTGTTCTGCAATGGAATGATTGTAACCAGACAAAAGAAAATCCAAACGATCAACTTCTATTGGAGTAGGTAAACTATGGTTTGGTTGGTTGTAATTTGTTAGGCTGAGACTTGGCAGACTGGGGGGCACTGTTGGACACTTTAGTTTTGGCACGAAAAGTACACTGTCTAGGCGGATGTGAACCCTCACATTTGTAGCACAAATGCTTGAAAGCACATCCAAAGCACTTCACACCCCTGCTAAATTTGAAACAGTAACCTTTCGGGACACTGTCATCTCTAAGTTTTAACTGATTGGGATGATTTGTAACTATGGGCTTTCGTACATCCGTCTGTTGTGAACGCATCCAGAACTCCCAATGGATATTGATCCATGGAAATGCAGCTGGTTGCGACTGCCGTAAAAAACGGAAGTTCTCATCGTAGATCTTCCAATTGTGCCCCCGAGCTGCCAAGTCCTGTACCACATCCCCATATTTCATGAGATCAGGGGCCTCATTGGGGTATATAAACCCCAACAAATACATGAAAGCACTTCCACTAGGATTCGATACTTAAAAACTTTTTCGTTTAAGAAACAGGTTCTAAACACAAAGCTGGCACTGAGCCTTTATCTGCCTTATTAATATTAAGTTGGTATTTACTGTCGAACACAGGGTTTGAGAATAGGGCACTGAATTCAAAATATCCATTGTTCCAAATCTTTGAACGCAACTTATCTGAAACTCTGGAGTCAATGGCCAAGCTGGGTGACGTGGACAGTTGCTTAGGAATAAAATATTTTTCATGTCTTGTAGCATAAGAAATAGCGCGGGCTTCTATAGTATTCATTTCCGACATAAGATTATAATCATGTTCTACAGGATTGGAAATGAACCGTTTACAGGGTGGTTCATCACAGTCAATAATTCTTTGCAGCTCACCCTTAGTGTGAATGTGTCGTCTCAACGCGAGGGAATGCAGAGTATTTCTGGGCAGGCCAATAATGTCTAGGCTTCTATCTTGCACATGTTGTAGCTCATCCGCAAGATATTTCGGAAGACCACCCCAAATTGGAGCAGCGCATTCAAGTACAGGTCTATATTCTTGAACAGAACATAGTTAATCCGACTTCAGTTGGGAGATTTGCTTTCCTGCTTGCCCTGAGATGATATAACCTCTTGTTGGCTTTGGTGACTGTGTTGTTAACATGACAGTTCCACTTTAGGTTATCTTGTACCCACACTCCCAGTAACTTAAATTCAGACACCCTTTCCAGCGTGGTGTTAGAAAGTCTCAAAGGGGCAGGTGCATGATGAATTGATTTACCTTGATATATCCACATCTCCTTTGTCTTTTTAGCATCAAGTTCCATCATGTTTTGGTCAGCCCACACCTCAAGGTTATTCATCACCTCTTGCATGTGACTGCATTCTCCGTTCGAAATGATTTCATACTGAGTACAATCATCAGCATATTTGAATGTTGACGACGACGAGGCTCCAGGAACTATATCTTCAATGTCATTGATGTGCACGTTAAAAAGCATTGGAGAGATAACGCCACCCTGAGGTACTCCAGCAACTACCGGCCTTGTGTAGCTGAAAGAACACCAGGTAGCTTCACTTGCTGTGTTCTGCCCAATAAGAAACTTTGGATCCACAGCCAAAAACGTCTACTTACTTTCATATCAGTGAGTTTAGTGAGAAGTATGCCGTGATCAAGCCCCACTATTTCTATTGACGGCTGTGTCATGGTGTCTCCGGCTCATCGTCCGCCGCGGCGCATCAGACATAGTTCAGTGGCTGCAGGCATTCTCTATTTACGCCTCCGTGCAAGTGGCAACTTTTTCGTGGCGAGCGTATCAGTTGCTCATCTTGCGCACATATTCGCAATTCCGGGGCTTAGCCTGGCTCAACTACGACGAGGCTTTTCGTCGCGCCGCCGCGGCTCGTCATGTCACCGACTGGCCCAGCATGCACCTGGAGCTTTACAATTAACACACGGCGGCTTCCTCTCGGGTGCAGGCTCCGTCCGATGTGGTCGCGCGCACCGAAAGCTCGGGCGCGGTTTCGTCTAACGCTATTTGTCGTTCTTGCAATGCTGGGCGCTGCATTAGTTCGCGTCCGTTTTGCCGGTACCTTCACGTGTGTAACACTCCTCGCTGCCGCGGGGCCCATCGTCGCGTTAACTGCCCCTCTAGTGGTGGTGCTTCTTCGGCCTCCTAACTGTTGTGACAGTCTCTGGACCTCCCTTGCTTAGACATTGGTGCTCCCAGAGGCATGCGGACTCGTCTCCAGTCCCGCCAGACTTATGCTGTTGAGTGTGTATTTGCGTGTTCTAGTTACTACTTAAAGTTCTTGCTTGTTCTGCTATTGTGTTGCTGTGTTATTTTTCGGGGGTGGGATGGGGGGGGGGGGGGGGGTTCTTATCCGGGGGGTGCTGGTGCGGCGTCGCTAGAGCTTGTTGCCGTCCACTTAGCTTGGCCCCGCCATCTTTCTCTTGCAGCTGCGCTTGTACCGGCCTCGCTCGCCCGGCCCATTTCCGCGATTTCGCCTGTAGTCTTGGCGGAATTCACAAGGGAGTTGGCGGTTGGTTGGGGTGTGGGCAAGAGGGACTATGTCCGCGGAGGGATCCAGCAGGGTTTCCATGTGGGTTTCTCGCCTGAGCGGGTACGTTTGCGTTCCCCCTCCTCCAACATGCGCTCTGCGTCTGAGCACCCAGAAGTGGTTGACGCGTACGTCGCTGCCGAGCTTGCCGCCCACCGTGTCGCTGGCCCTTTCGCCTCTCCACCATTGCCTTCCTTACACGTTAGTCTGTTCGGAGTCATTCCCAAGAACCACCAGCCGGGAAAATAGTGCCTCATCTTGGACCTGTCCTCGCCGCAGGGGGTAGCGTCAACGACTGTATAGGGGGTAGCCGCAGGGGGTAGCGTCCGGGCGGCTTATCGCAACATGTCTATCCACCCAGATGATCGTTTTTTGCTGGGCATGAAGTGGCGTGATGGTTTCTACATCGAACTTGTTCTCCACTTTGGTCTGCTACCCTCATTTTTGATTCGGTGGCTTCGGCAGTTGAATGGATCCTCGTTCATAATTATGCGATTTCTCCCCTGTTTCATTACCTCGATGACTTCCTCACCCTTGGCCCTGCCAATTCGCCGACATGTCACGCTCACGTGGATACGGCGTTCGCAGTGTTTGGCCGTCTTGGCTTGGCTTTGCATTTAGGTAAGTGTGAGGGTCCGTCGACGTCGCTGGTGTTGCTCGGGATCGAGCTGGATTCCATTTTCCAATCTGCCTGGCTACCACAGGAGAAGGTTTCCCGTATCTTACAGCTCCTCCTCCGTTTGGCGCGTAGGTCGACTTGTACTCGTCGGGAGCTTGAGTCGTTGATCAGTCATCTCCACCATGCCTGCCGCGTTGTTCTTCCGGGTCGCACGTTCCTCCGTCGCATGATCGACCTGTTGTGCTGCTTCCGCAACCCGTCTCACCCCATTCGGTTGAATGTCGAGTTTCGGCGCGATCTGCATTGGTGGCTGTCCTTTTTCCAGGAATGGAACGGCATGTCCTTTTTTCTGTCTCCCGCGGTGGTTCCTCTCCCGGATTTGGTGGTTTCCTCCGACGCGTCTGGTGCCCTTGGGTTTGGGGCCGTGTGGCAGCAGCAATGGTTTTGTCAGTCCTGGTCCTTCCTTCCTCGCCCAGCGTCCATAAGCCTTCATGGAATTGGTTCCCATTGTTCTCGCGGCCCATAACAGAATCGCAATCTGGATTTAGACCTCAACATTCGACTATGACGGCTTTGTTAGATGCCGTAAACGATTGGTATTCAAATATAGATAGAGGCCATTTAAATGGAATAATTTTCTTGGACCTAAAAAAGACTTTTGACACCATTGACCATCAAATTTTGTTACATAAACTAAAATTATATCGTGTCTGGCAATCAAGTTTAGTTTGGTTTACTTCCTATTTAAAAGAACGTAAGCAAAATACATTTGCAAACGGTGTCCTGTCGAATAGCTATGCTGTGCTATAAATTGTGGAATTCCACAAGGTTCGATACTTGGTCCGTTACTCTTCTTAGTTTATCTTAACGATTTTCCATCTTGTGATCTCTTTTCCAAAGTACGAATGTATGCAGATGACACTAGTCGTACTATAGCTAGTGATAACGTGCATATACTAGAGCAACAAATGAATCACGATACGTCTGAAATACATACGTGGTTACAAGCCAACAAACTAAGTCTAAATCTTGTGAAAAATAAATATATGATAATAGCAAGCCAGCATAAAATACGACACCTCACACATCAATTACAAATTGAAGTTAACCACCAACTTTTAAAAAGAGAGAAAGGATATAAATATCTCGGAGTTGAAATAGAGGACTCCTTAACTTGGAAAGATCATATTTGTAAAATCTCTAAGAAAATATCTGGGGGGATAGGTGGATTAAAACGGGTCAGACAATTTTTGAAGTTTGAATTATTACTTACTATGTATAATTCACTAGTACTGCCGTATTTCGATTACTGCAGTGCAGTTTAGGGAAGTTGTGGTACAGGATTTTCCGATACCTTCAAAAGTTACAAAACAGAGCTGCCAGCCAGAGTCGTTACCCTTTCAAGTTATAACAGACAATCTACTGAGTTGCTGGATGAGCTTAAATGTGATAATCTTGAAATAAGGAGATCGAAACAACTACAATTAGCGACAAAACCCTTGGGACACTTCGAATTTATCTTATACAATACAGATGCTATTCAATGTTGTTCACCTCCTAGCCACCCCATTTTATGTGCTGTTTGTCTAGGTAACTCCAGTCAACATTGAATTGGGTGGGGGCGGGAGGGAAAAACGCAATTTTTATATAAGATGCAATTCATAGTCTCTGAAGGGCTAAAATGTTAACTGTCCCAAGGTGTTTTGTCATTGATTGTAGCTCTGATGATGTACAAAATAATGATTAATAGGGCACCAAGTTATTTCACTAACATGTTTGAAAACATAACTTCTGTACATTCTCATAACCTGAGAAACCCAGAGTATAATGTTTATGTCCCAAGACCATATACTGAAGCTGGCAAAAAACAGCTTTCATTATCAGGGAGCGGTTCTCTGGAATAGTCTATCGAGAGATATAAGAAGTCAAGACAATGCGAGATCTTTAAAAAAATATTTAAATCGTAGTTGAAACCGTGTTTAAATAAAGATTATTGATTGATTGATATTTGCCAAGCCTCGGCCAGGCCTCGCTTGCGTGTGCAGTTTTTTCCCCCGATAATATGGCAGTGGTCAACATTCTTGCTGGCCTTCTTGCTCAGGGACTGGCCCCGTCCACTCAGCGTGTTTATTCCTTGGGACAACGTTCTTTTTTTTCGCTTTTGTTCGTCGTACCGCATCCCTTCTTTTCCCGCTTCGGAGTGGATCTTCATGTTGTTTGCCACCTGGCTGTTTCATACCAGACGCCTCGCGCCGTCGTCCATCACCACCTATCTTGCGTCCATCAGGTCTCTTTTACACATTGACCTTGGATTCCAGGATCCACTACGGGGGGCTGTTCACTTGGGTCGCCTTCTGCGGGGCATTCGCCGGTCGCACTCGTCACCGGCGGCTCGTCGTTTGCCTGTCACTAACCGCGTGCTTCAGATCCTGCACAGCTCTCCTTCGATCACGTGATGTTCTGGGCGGCCTGCTGCACGGCGTTCTTCGGATTTTTGCGGGTCAGTGAGTTTATGTGTTGCGGTCCCTTCGTTGCTTCTTGGGATTTGTCACTCTCCGATGTCGTTTTCGATCCGGCGGGCCACTATCGACTCTTCCTCAAGACCTCCAAGACGGACCCGTTTCGTCGCGGTTGTTTCATCTTTTTGGGTCAGTCGGGGCAGTATATTTGCCCGGTCACATGCTTTCATGCAATATGTTTCCCTCCGGGGGTCGTCTACAGGCCCTTTGTTTATCTGTCAGGACGGTACGCCGATTACGCCCTCCTTGGTAAACCGCCGGCTCCGTTTTATCCTGTCATCCGCTGGGGTTTCTGGGAACTATTCTAGCCACAGTTTACGCATTGGGACGGCCACCTGCATTAGCTGGTATACCCGATCACCTGATCAAAACCTTCGGTCGTTGGTCTAGGGACGCGTACCTACGCTACATTCGTACGCCTCATGTTTTGCTGTCGTCGGCCCGGTTCTTAGTCCGATCCTGGGTGGGGCTGGTAACGCCTTTGGGCAGGGTTCGTGCCTCGAATCCCTTCTCCCTCCGCTGGAGGGTGAGTGGCGTTGGAGAGGGTAATTATCGGCAACTGTACGTGCAACTAGTTAGTTGTCGAGTTTAGGCACGGGCTCTAGGGCAGGCCCGATATGGCTCGAGTGAAAAGTTGTCACAATAATTATTAACAAAAATTTGTGTGTTTGTCGTGCCTTAATGTTCAATGAACTTGTTTATCTATAATACAAAGTGTACAATACCTTGGATTGCTTGAAATATGCTACAATCCTCCTCGTAAGTCCTCACAAATATTCGTCGATTTGAACGGCCATGTTTACCCGATCCAATCTTACAAACTGTCACGCGGCTTAGGCGTACTAAATAATGATGTCACACGTCCTGCTAGAAAGTCCAAAAAACAAGAGGGTAGGATCTTTGGATTTTTTCATCGTCAAGAGCGAGATGAAAGGACACCACCATATATGGCACAAACGTGTCCCCAACTTCCATATATGGAAACAACCTGTCCCCGTTAATTTTAGAAAAAGCCGTTACTCTGACGTCAGAAGGTTCATCGCGCTCATGACGATTTGAACAGATCACATGGTATACAACCCAGATAACTGATTGGTTTAGTGTGGTACAACGCCCACTTTGACCCTACCCTCTCACTTTTTACAATAAAACAGCTTGTATATTTAGTACTCGTGGCCGCGTGACAGTTTGAAAGATTGGGTCGGGTAAACATGGCTGTCCAAATCGACGAATATTCACGACGACTTACGAGGAAAATTGTAGCATATTTCAAGCAATCCAAGGTACCGTACACTTTGTATTATAGATAAACAAGTTCATTGAACATTAAAGCACGACAAACAGACAAATTTTTGTCAATAATTGTATGCTGAGACAACTTTTCCGACAGAGCTACACCCTCCAATGTATTAGTTAATTACCAGAGATTTCGCCATTGGCACATACAGTGAATGCTAGGGTCTTAATGGGGTAAATTCCCTTGCTAGAATTTGCATTAGTGTTAAATGGATTTATGTAATAAAAATAATTAAAAGCAGGCAAAGTGTGTTTGTGTTGGTTTCAGTACCTTACTTCCGGGGGGATTTGGCATTTCCGGTTACCTCTAGCCTGTGGCCTGTCTGGCTTGGCCTTGGGTTTAGTTGGATACAAGCTGTCATACGTGTCGCTTCCCTCCTAATCTTTCCCTGTCTCTGCTTCCTTGCTGCTCGGAGTTCTGGCGGTGGGCGTGGCTTGCAGTGCGTTCTGGCATGACTGTCGCTGGTCCGCAGGTGTTGTTGTTGTTGTTGTTGTAAGTCCGTGCGCTGTTGCCTCCTGGCTAGTTGCTAGTGCTTGTGCGGGTCCGTACTATGCAACATTGCTTATCGTACAGCCGTTGGGGGTCTGTATCTGTGCTGCCTTGCGGTTGCACAGTCATGTGGGGTCATCCAGTTCCGGGGTTTCTGCTGCCCTACAGTCGTTGGGGGACAGTATTTTTGCTTCCCGCTGCCGTACAGTCGTTGGTGGACTGCTTGGGTGCTTTCAGCTCCTGGCCTGTCAGCGGGTTGGGATTGTGTTCAGCGTATCTACCACTGGTCGTCCGCCATTACGCGGCTCACCACCGGGTGGGACATGTCGGACGGGTTCCCACCACCCTGCCTGCTCGCTTGTGTGTTTCGCGCCAGTACATCTAGTCTGTTCCCCGGCCACTCCGTGTGATAACGTACGTAGGGTGTGTATGTGTGTCTCTGGCTACTCCAGGTCTGCTTTCTGTCATGTGTTGCGTTACGCCAGCACGTCTGGCTGGTTTCCGGCTACTTCGGGTGCTGTCCTGGTTAATTGTGCTCCTCAGCATCACTGGGGTTAGTCTGTGTTGCTTGTGTTTGCTTGTACTGGTGGCCTGCGTTGGCGCGGGCTCCCACCTTGCTGTCCTTATCATTGCAGTTGTTGTCGTCTGCGGGTCTCCTCTTGGTTCTGTCCGTGCGTGGTCGCATGCACCGATGTTGGTCGTAGTCTGGCTGGCGTTTTCCCGCGGTCGTTTACCTGGTTTTCGTTACTCCTTCTCTCGCGACTGGCGTGGCCCCAGCTCGGTATATTAATTTGGGGGTTGGTTCTCCATGGTGGTAGGTTACTTTCCACTTTATGTGTGACAGTAGTTTTTGTAGGAGAGGGTAATTCTCGGCAACTGTGCAACTAGTTAGTTGGCGAGTTTAGGCTTGTCTGGGGCTGCTCCACCAACAAGACCCAGCACAAACCCCTCTCCGACAGAGCTACACCCTCCAATGTATTAGTAACAAGAGATATCGCCATTGGCACACACTGTCAATGATAGGGTCTTAATGGTAAATTCCCTTGCTAGAATTTGCACGAGTGTTAATATAGCAACAAATAAACAATTACTGCATAATTAGTTCGGCAGCTTAGCACAACCAATCAAAAGTTAAAATGCACGTTTAGCAATAAATAATTTTTCAAACCTTTTTTAGCCTTCCTTGAGACCAGTGGCAGTGTAAAAAAACACATTTTGTGTAGACTGAAACCTACCTGCAAACCGTGCAGGGATCTAGAACATTGCCGCACTTTTGCCCCGCGAATGACTGGACGTTAGCGTTCGAGTTACCACATTTTAACTTATATCGAGTTCACTGAGTAAAACAAACATCAGGTAGAAATATCTTTAAATTGAACACAAGATACCCCTAAAATCCATATCAGCCATTCCACAGAAATGACACATAGTTAAAAAAAAATTTAACATAATAACACCTACAATACCATTTTTGGGTGCTACAATACCTTGGCCTTTTGGAATGTGAAAAAAAATTACCATAATTACCCACGGGCATTGTGGGAACAGAAATAAGTACATAGATTATTATGCATCGATTAGAACAAATATTGTTACTTTTTAAGAAAAGTGTCCTATTTCTTGTATCAAAACTAAATTTCTTCATTATTTCATGTATTGAACTTGCCATAGCTATTTGATAACTTATGTCACATTCTAAATTTCAAAGTGAGGTATCGGCTTGTCTTAGCCCACAGTGAGAACATCCTAATTTTAGGGTCACGAGAGTCACAATATTTTCACATAAAGTATTCTCGTTTCCGGTCAATTTGAACAACTTCTTTAAGCCTACCACAACTTGGTACTATTAGTTAATGATCTAAAAAATTACTTTAAATTTACCAAAATCTAGGAAATTACTTTCAGTAGTTTAGGAGAAAAGTTACCCTCAAGTTCATGTGAGTGACGTCATGCGAGTCACAAGCGTAGAATGCAAAACCATTGAGACGTTCATATCAGTCAAATGGCAGGTATCAAGGAACAAATCGACACAGAATGTTAAATAGATGTATTTAATTCAAATTATATTCTTAAAATATTGATTTGGCTGCTTTAACAGTGTTATAAAGGCCATTTATTCAAATTCTCATATAGTGATCTTGGGGTACTGTGGCATTTCTAAAAATATGCTTCCAGTTGTCCAGCTTTAAATCTTGTTCTAAATTATTATTGCAAATGGCATTAATGGCTCCAACAAACAATGATAAAAGAAAACAATTGACTTCTTATTATTTAAACTGACTTTTCATTATGTTAATCACCACTCGCAATGTGAGTCAGATTTTTATGTCACACAAGCCACATTAAACTTGCAACATTATTTCATTGACTACAAATGTTTTTGTTCAAACTTCACTTGAGTGTCATTGTATCTTGTCTAATTATATGTCTTATGAAAGTTAAAATTAAACAAAATTAATACGTTGCCAGGAAAATAAATAAGAATGCCAATGATTGAAAGTTTCTCATTTCTGGTGTCATAAGTATATGACCATAAGTCATTAAATTGAAGGCTTAAAATATAATTTTTTAGGAATTAAATATATTACTTAAATTATCTCCCCAGGGCTTCCTTAGCTTGCTTTGTGCTAAATTAAAAGTGGCAGACAAAACCCTTTTCTACCTTAAAATTTTGTTACTTTGTCACGCGTGGGAGTTAAAGGGTTCAAATAATGGCTGAACCAGCCCAATCACCAAACTATAATTGACCCCCTTAAATACATCATGTACAGTGTCTGAGATGGGAGAGAATAAAGAATTTTAAGCCATTTATGCTAATTATACAGCCATTTCCTACAATCAGAAAAAAATCAATTACGCATTGGTAAAAGAAAACAACAAAGAAGTCAACTTGTGGCAAGTCTATGTACACACATAAATAAATAAAATTGCTAAGTAAACATTTCAAAATATTTTAGCAATTTACTTACTGTTACCAAACTAGCCAGTAAACAGTACAGTAGCTTTTTAATGACCTTTGTTCACATGACTTATCAAATCAGAGGCTAAGTCAAATCTGGCATCACATTGAAAACATATGTACTCCATTCCAGTTGGTTCTGTAGCTTCCAGTTCATGAGTCAACAAATGTCGATCCAATATTTCATTAGCAAATGTCCCATTGCAGAAATCACATTTGAAGGTGTTTTCTTTTGTATGAGTTGTTTGGTGTTGCCGTAAGTTAGTTGACTGAGTAAATGTCTTGTCACAAACATCACATTTAAAAGGTTTCTCTTTGGTATGTGTTCTTTTATGACATACCAAATTCCCAGGGTGAGAAAATGTCTTGTCACAGACATCACATTTAAAAGGTTTTTCTCCAGTATGTATTCTATTGTGATATACTAAGTAACTTGACTGAGAAAATGTCTTGTCACAGACATGACATTTAAAAGGTTTCTCTCCAGTATGTGTTCCTTTATGATATTTTAACCCAGCTGAGTGGCTATACCCCTTCCCACAGGCATCACATTTGTATGGCTTCTCTCCAGTATGTGTTCTTTTATGATATACAAAGTTACCTGAGTGGGAAAATGTCTTGCCACAGACATCACATTTGAATGGTTTCTCTCCAGTATGTGTTCTTTTATGAACTAGTAAGTTACTTGAGTGAGAAAATGTCCTGTCACAGACATCACATTTGAATGGCTTCTCTTTGGTATGTGTTCTTTTATGAACTAGTAAGTGACTTAACCTAGAAAATGTCTTGTCACAGACATCACAATCAAATGGTTTTTCTCCAGTATGTGTTCTTTTATGATATAATAAGTTACCTAACTGGGAAAATGTTTTGTCACAAACATCACACCTGAATGGTCTCTCTCCAGTATGTGTTCTTTTATGAACTAGTAAGTTACCTGAGTGAGAGAATGTCTTGTCACAGATATCACATTTGAATGGTTTCTCTCCGCCATGTGTTATCATATGACGTCTTAATTGTGATAAATAACCAAACGTCTTGTTGCAGTCAGGACAGCTATAGGACTTTTCTTTCGTAATATGATTTCTCTTAGTCATGTCAGATTTTCCAGTCATGGTAGACATTTATTCACTTTGTTAACTCTTATTACAGTACTTCCTTGACAGGATTCCTACCTGAGTTTGAACAAAACTTCGATACGAATCGAATTGAACTGATCTGGTCTGAGCCCGCGATCCCTTTGAATGATACTTCAAGCATCACAAACATTTCGGTTAAATTTTTGGTCCGAAACCAACAAGAACAATAGGTACGCAATGCGTACATGCTGATACTGGTATTGATTTGACTTGAGAGTCTAAGATAACTAATTGTGGATTGTTAATTCAATTTCATGCAAAGATACCAAAACATACTGAAAATGCTAGAGAATCCTGTGACATATATAAGAGCCCAGCACTAAACTCGAGGTAGTTGTATTATTCAAAATATTTATTTAGACGTAATGTTTGGTTGTATTACTAATTACAACATGTTCAGAGGCTAAATTACTATTTCAGTGAATCTAAATATTTAAATTTTCATTACATTCAATCACCTATCTATTATTATTATTATTATTATTATTATTATTATTATTATTATTATTATCATTATTATTATTATAATTATACCTGTGTCAGGAACACTTAGTACTGTCTACCTAACCAGAAACAAATTTGGTCTTAATATTTGTCCTCCATCTGTCAAATTCACCCAATGCCAAACAGTTCTCCGTACAGCTCTTAAAACATCTCCAAACCAAGCAATCAATGAACTCTGGAAGTCAACTAGTAACATCACAAATATCCAGTATGATGTCTATAACTCCACCAAGCAAGTTCTTAAGGACTTTCGCTCTGAACAAGAAGATAGGCTTCATAACCATTTAACCTGTCAGGGATCCTTCTTCTCCAATATTACTAAGTTCTCCTTTCCCCTGCTTACGAAAATATGGTGTGCGTCTCAGTCCAACCTCCCGAAAAATATGTTTAATTTTACAATACGATATATGAATAACTCTCTTCCCACGCGCAAAAACCTTGCAAGAAGGGGTGTATCACCAACTTCAGATTGTTCTCTTTGTCTGGCTCCGGAAAATCTTCTTCACGTAGTGGCAGGTTGCCAGTCGTACCTGGAACAATTTACATGGAGACATGACTCTATCTTGAACTTTCTCGCAACGACCCTACGTAAGTGGTTCAAGTCATTATGTTGATCTTCCAGGTTATAAAAGTCCATCCATAATAATTGGTGACACATATCGTCCAGACTTGCTCCTATCAACTCCAAGTGGATGGCTCTACATTGTTGAACTGATTGCTGGTTTTGAGTCAAATCTTCAAAACAACGTCGATCGTAAAAAATCCAAATATTCAGAATTGATAAGGGAACAAAGTCAAAGTGAACAATTCAGATCAGTTAAATTTGTAAACCTATCGATTAGCTGCCTTGGTGTCTTTGCAGCAGAATGTTCTACATTCATAGAAATGCTGAATGATCTTAGTCTTAAACAAGACTCACCTTTATTTTATTAATACTATAGAATGACGACGATCGCAATCAGAACCACCTATTACATATTCTGTTGCCGAAAGAAGGAATGGACAAATCCTGAACTGCTAACTTTGTAAAATTACTGTACTGTATATTTGTTTTATGTTGTTATATATAGTTATTAGTTATATATTGTTAGTGTTGATTCAAGTAGTAAATGAGCACAATGCGCACTCAATGAGCATAATGCGAATGTGAATGAGCACAATGCAACTGTAAATGAGCACAATGCGCACTGAATGAGCATAATGCGAATGTGAATGAGCACAATTCGAATGTAAATGAGCACATTCGCACTCAATGAGCATAATGCGAATGTGAATGAGCACAATGCGAAGGTAAATGAGCACAATGCGCACTCAATGAGCATAATGCGAATGTGAATGAGCACAATGCGAGTGTAAATGACCACAATGCGCACGTAATGAGCAAAATACGCGAGTGTTAGGAGCAAAATGCGAATGTGAATGAGCACAAAGCGAATGTAAATGAGCACAAAGCGCACTCAATGAGCTAGATGCGAATGTGAATGAGCACAATGCGAAAGTAAATGAGCACAATGCGCACTCAATGAGCATAATGCGAATGTGAATGAGCACAATGCGACTGTAAATGTGCACAATGCGCTCATAATGAGCAAAATACGCGAGTGTTATGAGCAAAATGCGAATGTGAATGAGCCACTGATCTCAAAATAAGAAGACTGGATAGAGCAACCTATTGTTCGCGAGACCACAAAAAGAAGCCCGCGAAATTTGACCCGCGCCATTGCTAAGGGACCAAAGTCGTAGTAAATCTGTACGTAGGTCATATAGGAAGATGAACAAATTCGGGACACAGTGTTGTGCTTTTGGTTGCAAAAAGCGAAAAAGAAAGAAAGAAAACGAGAATGGACTCCGTAGTGACAGCGAGGGCAGCGAGGACGAACAATCGCATAGAAAACGGCAGTTTCCGAGGACTTTTCATTCGTAAGTTTATACGCTATTATTTGGTAGATTTGCACCAAACGCACCTGTTTATTTCACTATCTTTGTGTACATGTAGTATAATAGAAAAACAAGATATTATTAAATTAATAAAACTCTTAGGGCCCTCGTTCGGCTAAAAGGGCTTTCAACGACAAGTGTGTAGTGTATTCTAGTATCCATTTAATAGTCCTCTATAAAGTATATCATAATTTTAAATGAAAACTCACCAGCCTGTCTAGAACCGACCAAGTATTGAGGTGCAGTTCTAGAGTTTTGTTTATAGTTATAAAGGTATACGTACCGAAAATCCCTGCCATAGGCAAGGATTAAAGCAGCTTTACCTGTAAATGAAAACAGCCAGCTTTAAATTGTCTTTTTATTTTTATATGACTTTTAATACAATGGCTACATGTATTTACTAACTAAATTTCGTTAAAATAAATATTTGAAAAACCTACCTTTTTGAGTTTATATTTCTTTGTTTTTGTTGGGTTTTTTCAAAGTGGTTGTCTGCTGCCCATGCAGGTTTTTTTATTTAAGGGAATTTTATTCAGGTTCCCTTTTTAAAAGCATTACACCACTGCATATATAAAACTCAGGGCCCTATATACTAGACATTAAACCTAACCCTCTAGTATAGACATTTCTAACTCAGCTCATGCACTGTGTACTAAAGAGCCAATGGTTCTTCTTTTTAACTTCTTGCTGCCATCCCTGTTTTTATGTTACTTTCCTCGAGCAGTTTTCCATCTGCTCCAGAGAAGAAGAAGAAATGGTTGGTGAGCATGCATCGAAAAGACTGGACCCCAAGCAAGCATTCAAAAATTTGCTCCGATCACTTCAAAGAACCCTTTATCCAGAGGATCGGACAAAGAGTTAAGTTGATGGATGATGCCATTCCCACAAGATTTAAAAAGTTTCCTAAACATCTAAAAAAGGTAACTAATTACAGTACTAATTACCAATAGGAAAGAGTGCAATACTCAACATTTTTTTCACAGAATTTTGCAATAATTCCACAGAAGACATACTCCATGTGAATGGGCTCCATAGCTTTTGATAAATGGGATGTTTACCTGAATTAAAAATATGTTTATTATTATTTAATATTATTATTTTTATTATTATTTTTAATTTTACCAAATAATTTTTATACATATCATAATTAAAGCATGTTGACCTCATTTTGGAGAAAACCTAAAAAAATCTGTGAAACATGCATAAGTTTAATAATCTGATGTTCCTTGAAACATCTGATTGGGTGAACTGTACAGTTAATATACATGTATGCATACATGTAATCTGCATCAGGCCTGTTGACAGCCTCAAAATGGGTGCCAGGGCACAAATTGAATTTTTGGAGCCCCCTCTCAAGTAGGGGCCCAGGGTAAACGGCCCCAATTGTGCCCTTCCCTCTTCTTTGCAAATAAAAAACAACAGCTTTTATAAATATATAATAGTTAATACAGAGTTAGCAATTTGAATTTGGTATTCACTTATAACAAGTTTTTTGTCAGAATGCAAAAAGCGGCATACAGTGTATGTCTGAGATTTTCAGAATTTGCAAAAGTGGGTTCTCACACCTTCAGCACTCGAATATCTTCAAAAATTCAACACTGACTGGTGTAACTGGATAAAGAAGTACAACAGCAGTGGATAGTGCTTGATGTTTATTTTCGTAGGTAACAAAAGAACGAAAACCACCAACAAGTAGATGTTGTCCCTGTTGCCCCTGTGCAGGGCCCTAGCATAAATGCCAGAGAGAAAGTACACGCAACTGAAGAAGAAGGCCCAGCTGCAAAAAGAATTTGTTTAGAAGAGGCTGATACAAACCATATCCAAAGTGAAGATTCACCGACTAAACTGAAGAATGAACTAAATAAAAGCCATCAGACCATTCATTCTCTGAAAAAGAAGTTGAAAGTTTCTCAGCAGAAATCACGGCGACTGAAGAGAAAGGTGACATCACTGAAAACTGTTATCACACAGTTAAGAGATAAGCGGCTGATTTCCTCAAGCTGTGAAGAGATGCTACAGCGATCATTCTCTGGAGTTCCACTGGCACTGCTCAAAAGGATGACATCAGGGAAAAAGTCAGGGCAGGGCTGTAAGTATTCACCCGAATTAAAATCATTTGCCTTGACTTTGCAATTTTACTCTTCAAAGGCATATGAATTCGTGCGTAAAACATTTAATCTTGCACTTCCACATCAAGCACATATTCGCAAATGGTATGGCAAAGTTCCTGCACGACCAGGATTTACAGAGCCAGCATTTACAGCACTTGCAGCCATGGTGGAAGGAGCTAAGAAAAAGGGAAATACAGTACCATGCTCTCTTATGCTTGATGAAATGGCTATCCGAAAGCATATTTCTTGGGATGGCAAGAAGATACGTGGTTATGTTGACCTGGGCAACAATGTTGAAGAAGATGATTCTACTCCAGTTGCAGCAGATGCTCTTGTGTTGATGGTTGTCAGCATTAATAACTCCTGGAAGGTTCCTTGTGCTTACTTTTTTGTTGATGGTCTGAGTGGTGAAGAGCGGGCAAATATTATTAATGTTTGCATCAAGAAGCTGTATGATGTTGGTGTTGATGTTGTTTCACTGACATGTGATGGTCCATCCTGTCACTTTAAGATGATGAAAGTGCTTGGTGCATCCCTGGAACCTGCAAGTCTTCAAGCATACTTTGTCCATCCACTCAACCCAAGCAAGAAAGTCTACATTCTTTTGGATGTCTGTCATATGTTGAAGCTCGTGAGAAACACTCTGGGCACAGGAGGCGTTCTGATAGATCCTGATGGCAATGAAGTATGTTGGAAATATCTGACTGCACTTCAAAAGCTACAAGATGAGGAAGGATTGAGACTTGGAAACAAGCTGAAGCTAGCACACATCCGATGGCAGCAGCAAAAGATGAAAGTAAACCTTGCTGCTCAATCATTCAGTTCAAGTGTTGCAGATGCAATAGAATATTGCTGCAATGTTCTCAAGTTAGCACAGTTCCAAGGCTGCGAGGCAACAGTCGAGTTCATCCGTATATTTGATCGTCTTTTTGACATACCTAATTCCCGTAATCCATGTGCCAAAGGATATAAGTCTGCACTTCGTGTTGAAAACAAAACAGATTGGAATCCATTTCTTGATGAGGCATATAGCTATATCTTGGGTTTAAAGGATCCATCTGGAACACCAATGTATTCCACGCGTCGAAAAACTGGCTTTGTTGGTTTTCTTGTTGCCATCAAAAGCATCAAAGGTATTTTTTATGATTTGGTGGAACAACCACAAGCACCTTTGAAATACTTGTTAACATACAAGTTTAGCCAGGATCATTTGGAGCTTTTCTTTAAGATCTGCAGGAGGCTTCAATAACAACCCAACAGCCCAGCAGTTTACCGCAGCCTATAAACGTCTGTTGATGAGAAGTGCCATCAAAGCAGGCAAAGGCAATTGTCAGAGTAGAGATCCAACAGAGATTCTCCATGTGATAGGTGATACCTGCAATGTAAATGATCAAAATGTCACAATTACAGATGCTGCACTAATTCGAAAGTACGACCTAGCAGAAAGAAGTCCAATCCAGCTTGACCATGATTACTGTGATGCTCCAAATGTTACTACCTTATCTGAGTACAAGGAAGCAGCTGTCTCTTATATTGCAGGCTATGTTGCAAAAATGGCAGACAAGCAAATTTTATGTGTTTCCTGTTGCATAGCTCTTGGCTCCAGAAAGAACATTGCACAGTCAGTTTTTCTTCAGTTTAAAGATCGGGAAATCTATTCAAGCCAACACCAAGTGTAATTAAAATTTTTCAAGAAACAGAAAAGTGTTTCCAGCGAATGCTGACCAAGACTGGTGCAAACTCCCTCATTGCAAAGGTGTTCCTGATGCCATTGCCACATCTGTTAGTGGAATAAATAAATCTGACATGTTTTTATAAAGAGCCTTGCCAAATGTTATTGCAAGGTAAGATTTTACCACCTTGGTAAAGATGCAACTGACAAGATTTCAAGTTTAAAAGTCTGCAAGAAGTTGAACAAGTTGTTCCTTTTCAAGCATCAATAAAGAACGCCAAACGCAACAAAGACCGATGATACACAAGCCAAAATCCAAACCGTTCTTTTAAGAAAGACCAAAATCCCAAAACCGTTCTTTAAGAAAAGACCAAAAAATTACAAAAGTGGTAATAACAAACGAATACTCGAAATCCTTTTGTTCAAAGTAATAACTTTTTCTTTTGTGAGTCATGACGAATAACATGAAATTAAACAGTTTAATTCATTTTGATGAAGGGCTATTAAGAGTTTATCATGCAAAATACTAACTTAATACGACTAGAAACAGTTAATTAATCGGGGGAAAACCTTTCGGCCTTCCATGTATGTAAAACACATAATGCATAATATATAACACGAAGCAAATTAACAGTAATAAAACTTACCGAAATGTTTTTGTTATCCACCTCTTTTAAGTTTGAATTGATATATTCGACGGTTATTTTCCAAGTTTCACTTTGATTAAAGAAATATCAATCGAACGACGTTTGTAGAGGGCTGTAGACAGAGTTAAGATACCGAAATTGTCATCAATTATTGTTTAAAAGCTAGGTCTCCAAGCACTGACCTCCATATAAACTCAGATCCATTTCTCACAATATTTTTAAGCCGCAAAAATGTTTTCTCATCCTCTTTGAGTCAAGACAGGAAAAATTTGTAGGTAGTAAAATGACTTTATCTAACAAAAAACTCCATTCAATAACCGAAAACCCTATGCGGACCCTATACACAGGTCGAAGAGTTGGTCCCTTAGCGAAGCGGCCGCAATCTACTTCCGACTTCATTCTCCAAACACTAGATGCTCGATCCAGTCCTTTTATAGAGATCAGTGGAATGAGCACCATGCGAATGTAAATGAGCACAATGTGCACGTGATGGGCATAATGCGAATGAGGGCAATGCAATTGTAAATGAGTACAATGCGCACTAAATGAGGATAATGCGAATGTGAATGAGCACAATAAATGGGAAAGCTCACCGGAGTACAGTATGACGTATCGTGGACATGCCTGTTCTTGTCGGAAACATGTTCAAACTTAACCCGCAACACTTGCAGCTTGAATACAATGCGTTTTTAGACTAAAGTTTCTGTTGCCTGAACTTTTTACCAATACCCGTACGGAACACAGTTTACATGGGGAGAAATGTAACATGTCTCTACACAATCTGTGGTAAGGAAGTGATGTGCCGGGCTATCGGGCAGCCCGGGCCAAAATAGTAAGAATCATACGAAGACTAAACAGGATCTTCATAACAAATAAAAAAACATATACAGGCTCAACGAAGAACCTAAGATAACAAAATATTGTTTCGATCAAAAATTGCAAGCACTTTATCGTATTGGAAAGAGTTTTCCACCCGTAAAGTGTTTAAGTTGTTCACAAGTTTAAATGTGTTGAAATATTATTTTTAACGTGAAACATATTTTTGTACAAAGTGTATACATTTGTGTACCGTTCACTTTTTCAAATTTCAGAAACAAGTACACAAATAATCAAACTGTCCATAGTCCGATCAAACTAATGTACATGCAAGTGTTGGTCAGTGTTTACAGTCATAAAACTGAACTTCGGAAATATAAATTCACGAGGAGGTAATGTAAAGAAAGAAACATCTTACGAGCACATCAGAGTACGTGAGGATTCATGACGTGGATTCAAGACGTTAAATATTTCACACATGCGTAATCTTGCGTTGTAAAACGATGTTTTTAACATTTTGACCATAGGAAAATAGACAGGAAACGACTGTTCGTGCAATTTACCAAAACAATTAGCCAAGAACATTAATACATTAATCTTGGTAAAACAAAAGGTCATTATATAAAATACCAAGCATTGTTTGTATTACCAACTAAAAAAATCTGCATTCCTAATTATCGTTTTTCTTGTTTCAAATATATTGGCGCACTTTTCAAACTTGTTCAGGGATCTTCCGTATTCCGAAACCTGACATATTTGCTGTGTCAATATGTTAAATCAGACAATTCGCTTTCCATCATCGCGATTTAGCTCGAAGGATTGTTTTCCGCTGAAAGCAAGCGACAGGAACTGAAAAGGTTGGTAAATGACCTAATTCTACATTCAAGTAAGTGAAAGTTCAGTGCCGGTATGTTCGGTTCATTAATCTACTACAGTAATTTTCATATTCCTAAGGCTAAGTACATCTGTAATATCGATACAAGTTTACATGTATCCCACTTTTTTCCTACGATGTCTCTTTGGCGTCAGTGTAACAGGACGCACAAATATTATATAAGATTCCGAGTTTTACGCTTAAGACAATATGTCTGTGTTCCAAACAAAGTTGTCGGATATATTTTTTCCAATTTTCTATTTGACGCAGTTAAGAAGGATAAAACCGACGTTAAACAGTTTTATTTTCAAGAATACAGTTAAAAATATTGGCAAGATAAACGTTTACTGAGAACCAAGACACAATTTCAACATCGTCAACTAATATTATAATGCTTATAGTCGACATGTATATAATGGCGCCTTTTGCATACATTAACGTATACACTAACTTAAGGTTCAAATTATACCCACTTCAAAGTGCAACAGACTTAAAGTTACAATTTTGCAAACACCTGGTAAGTAATTACTGGGAAAATACCTCAATGACATTAGGAACAAGGTCTAACAATTTGACCGGATATCCCCTCACCTCGATCGAAACCTACCCATGCATTAACCATTGTTGACGGATAATGTATATGTCTGATGTATAAACAATTAGTCAAAAGCTAATGATATGCACTTTGCTAAATAACAATATTGACTATAATTAACTTTTTCGCTCAAATTTGTACATGTACATGAATGTTCAAAATATATATTGGAAAAAACAACAACATTCGCATCAATAAGCGGGTTACCCACATGGTTTAACAAAATTAGACCTGTCATAGTATATTAAATCAGGTTTTGTTTATTTCATCATATGATTAGGAATATTACATGGCTCAGGACACATTTAAACATCGTACTTTATACAAGATTAAAAGTTTGGATTTTAAGACGTTGTCTCTGTTTCAAACAAAACATACTCGCCAGTCTTTGCAAGTATATTTTAGCAGTTCAAGTCCATTAACTTGTGGTTTCATGTCATGTAAAGAGTTCATTAACTTCTCGACAATTTTCGCTTCAGAAACTGTTTCCAACGCCACGTCAAAGTACAACCAAATTCGTTCGTCTGATTCCATCATTAAACATTCGTGTTGCCTCTGTGAAGGATGGTCGATACGACAGCCATTACAATTCTTGAAATTGAATAAGTATTGAATACGTCTACATGTAATATAAACAGTGTCAAGCACGGTGGATTTCTGCTTGTAAACTTATAGCTAAAACATCTTGGCCGAGCGCCTAACACGTCAACACTTGAAACATTTAGTAGTTAAAAGGGCATTCAGATTTCAGAAAGATCTTTAATCCGAAGCCAAACAAGCGCTCACACTGTTTCTTCGTCCTTGGAACGCTTGTCGTTTGGGCGACAAAGTCGAAACGCGTTCCGGAATTACTATAGTATAAACACCTTGTATGGTTTGATTAAGTGATGCTGAGATGAACACGAGAAAGTATTGCATGTAAATACCACTGGTAAATATGCAGTCACCGCGCGCTTGTATTTATAGTATAAACCAACAGTACATACACACATACATACATACATAAAAATGTATTAAAATGCTGAAATACATACATATTGTTTATATGTACATATTGTTTCGAAACCAGACAATCCATCCGCAAAAATTCTCAAAACCGTTCAAATTTATACCGACAGAAACAGCAGTCGACTTGTCATATATTTCTTGGCGTCCTGTGATTGCGCGCAAATGTTCATTACCTGAAGCAAAACTCAACTTTCTATCTTCCATTCGCTGTTCTGGTGCACGTTTGAAAACCCTTCAAACATACAAATAAGACTTCTGAAGTACGCTGATTCGGATCCGCTATTGGTCGTTTGCATTGATCACCTGATTGACGAAAACATTCTTACACACACACACATACATACACACACACAACCGCGCTCATGACATAGCGGATATGGTTTAGCAACCAGTATCCGCAAAAAACAAGGCCTGGTACCCAAACTCAGCTCTTTGCGCGAGGCCTGGTGAGGCCTAGTCAACCTCGTATCCAGGGTCTTCTCTGCTTTCAAAATGGCGATAGGAGAAGCACGATCCGAAATCGCATAGAAAAGCGGCCACTTTCATGGGGCAGTTGCAGTCCACGTGCGTGCTGGCTCAAGTGAGTTGTCTGCCGTGTATTGATGACGTTTATACGCAAGATATTCGTTCCACGCATGCGTACCTAATACGGGTCAGGCCGTATTTCGCGAGGCTCGACAGCCGCCATTTCCGATCGTGACCCTGGCAAAGGCTGGTCGCGTGATTCCCAAATACTCCACGATTCTTGGAGTATTTGGTCACATGCATAAATTGAGCTTCGCCCGTCCTGGGGGGAGCGGTTGATTCGGTTCTTATAAACGTCAAGGTTGTTGCAACTCCGGTAACGTTAAATTAATTCGAGCGGTAAATTAGATATATTTCAAAATTTACGACATTTTCTGGATAATTCATATTTGTTGCCGTCAATCGCCAGAAATGAAGCCGAAGGCGACGAACGATCATAAACTGATAAACAGAAACCCGCTCTGCGGTTACAGGTATACTGGTACATACACTAAAAATATTCGAATGATGTTGATTGTTGGAAGTATATTTACCTTCCAGTATAGTACATTTATGTTTCTAGTCCACACGTTTTGGATTTGTGGAAATTTAATTGTTGTATCTGTTGATCTTTACTCAAACGGCATATTCGAATCTGCTGTCCTCGTTGTCTTTGAAGTTGTACGTTAATACAAATATTCGATCAACAACAATACTACGACCGACGAACATTATAGATCAGCATTGAAGACTTTGGCTTTGTATATTTCTAAACTTTTTAAATTAAATTCGGAAAGTCCAGAAACCGAAATATTAAAGGTATTCAGTGGCATTAAGTTTGTCTAATTTATTATTTGTCTAATTAATGTTGTTCTGAATATGTAATATTGTAAAGTTTTTGAGATGTGCGAGATCCGGGTATTGGTGCCCAGTGGGCAGTATCCAGTAAAATTCTGCTATCTGGCAGTGTCTGGTATTTGGTAAAACAGTTTATAGTTTTAAAGGACTGCCTTCCTTCCCAAGCCTTAATTGTTTTGTCTTGCCTCACTTTGCCTTGGTAGCTACTTGCCTTGCAGGTTGCCTCACTTTCCCTAATTTACTTATCAGGTATTGTTATGCATTTGCATTGTAATTTGGATTGATTCGAATTACTGGATTGTAAATTTGCAAGTAAATTTATTTTGCATCATAATTTTTCATGTGTTGTTTCTAGATCAGCGTTTAACTATAGACCACCAAACATAGAGACAGAAAGATATTTACAAGTATAGACAAGTAAGCACTGTAGAAAACAACAATTTATACCTATTTTCTTGCATCTTGTCTTGCATCTTGCCTTGCATCTTATCTTGCATCTTGTCTTGCATCTCGTCTTGCATCTAGTCTTGCATCTCGTTTTGCATCTTCTATTGCATCTCGTCTTGCATCTCGTCTTGCATCTCGTCTTGCATCTCGTCTTGCATCTCGTCTTGCATCTCGTCTTGCATCTCGTCTTGCGTCTCGTCTTGCATCTCACTCTTGTCTTGCGTATTGTCTTGCGTCTTGTCTTGCGTCTCGTCTTGCGTCTCACTCTTGCCTTGCGTCTTGTCTTGCTTCTTGTCTTGCTTCTTGTCTTGCAACTTCTCTTGCGTCTTGTCTTGCGTTTTGTCTTGCGTCTTGTCTTGCGTCTTTTCTTGCGTCTTGTCTTGCGTCTTGTCTTGCGTCTTGTCTTGCGTTTTGTCTTGCGTCTTGTCTTGCGTCTTGTCTTGCGTCTTGTCTTCCGTCTTGTCTTGCGTCTTGTCTTGCGTCTAGTCTGTTGTGAGCATGCACATTAACAAGTGTTGTATTTTTATGTGCAGTGTATGTTAATCATAATTTTAAATAAAAATTTTAAAAAATGTCTTCTTTTTCTTTGTTGTATAGAAACTTCAACATCGTTAAATATCCGGACAACAAATTACGGGTAATTTCTGGTGGAGCCTCATAGCCAAGTTGTTCAGATAGTTATCTTGTTCAGTAGCTTTTTAATTATTTCATTCAATCGTATAGACTATATTTTTTCAATTCACAACATTTCTCAAAATATAAAAATCTTTATTGATGTTTATACAATGTCATTCGCAAAAATCAATAATCTCTGTTTAGATAGCTTATATTACATAGATGTGACGTCAAAACAACTAGGTGATGGAGAATATGTTTCTTATCAGATTTAATAGACCTACTGTAGTTGAGAAACTAAAGGACAACTTGGCAAAATAACAAAAAAGCAAAAAGGAAATGCTTTCAATCCAATACATAACAATGAACTGTTAATTGAAATTAGTTTGAAAATTTAACTCTTTCCTGTTCCATTTGGTCTTTAGTGTTCACCTCTAGGGAAGCCCTTGGAGAGGAATGAATTAATGTTAAATAATTTGTCCGTGAATTTGTAGGTTAGCAAATATCGCGAAAAAAATAACAATTCTCAATTTGTTTAAATACCGTAAATGTTTGTATATATTACCCTTACAGTTTGTTCATTATTTACCTTATTAAAGTTTTTATATATATATAATAAACATTTGTTAGGGATATTTATATGTTTATATATATAGGAATTCTATATCCTGTAGGTAACGCGGTCGCCTGATTTCTATTTTGTGACAACAAAGAAAGAGGCGCGGGGGGATCTATCCCTGCGGCCGCTCAAGGATTTTTGCGACCAGCCAAGACAAGTGACGAGAAGAATTTTCAAATCTTCTTTTCTCTTGTCGGAAGGACCCTTAGCTTCTATCTCCGCGGCCGCTACGACATTGTTGCGTGCAATTGAAAACCGGGCTTGATGTTTGCTCACAATAATTCAATAAATTAACAGTGTTATCAATGCTATTTTATATGTATATAAAAGAATTTTAATTTTGCAGCCATTTTGGAATAAGGTCTATAAATTCAAGTTTTATCACATAAGCAAAGTTAAATCCGCTATAAATTGGCATCTATGGAAAACATGATCAATTACATCAGACAAAAATGTTAGCAAATTCTGACTTTGCAATAATTTTGCAAACATTGCAAGAAATTTGCAATGACTCTGCACCGGCGGCTCTACGGCAATTGCCATGTCCGCACCGGTTGCAAAGTTGACGGCAATTTCCGACTTTGCATATGTGCAAATTTGGGCAAACGCGTGCAAAGTTGATTTTTGCAACAACTTTATCATTAAATTTGCAAATGTGCAAATCAATTTTTTCGTCCCGTGTATACCCTTAAAGTATTTAACTACAATCAGTGACAAAATACCTTGAGACAACTCGAATTGTTGGTACTTACCTAATATTTCTTTCAATTATTTTGGTAGTAAATTATATCCCTCCCTTCCCCTCCCTATTCAATGTTGAATTTAAAGTAAGGAACTCATTGAGCGTTGAAACGAGCGCCTAAAGAATCTCCAACATTGAACAGGGGGGCCGGGGGATAATTGGAACGGAAAATATTGTCCTTTAGGTTGAAGTGTCCCAACACTTTTGTCACTGATTGTCTGCGGAAACATTTTTAGTTCATAAAATAAACCTACAATCAGTGACACAATTATTGGGACATTTGCACTGCAAATAATGATTGCGCCCCCTACCCCCTATTCAATGTTGAATATGCAAATAGATGTTTTCCATGTCACCGTACCATTGTTGCGGATTTCTCCTTGAATCACTGCAACATTGAAAGGGGGGAGGGGGGTTAAACGCTTTAATTTATAATATTTTATAATAGTATGGGCTGTTAGTTAACGTGTCCCACGTTTATTTGTCACTGATTGTCTGAACTAAAAAAAGAGCTACTTGTTACGAAAGTTGTCACAATTTAAAGGTTTTTACGTGACACGATACTATTTTTTAGTGATAAATGACTTGCTGTGACATTTTCGAACTGCAGAATGACATTTGCTGACATGAATTTCTAATGCTGTATTTTTGTAAGGAAATTCTTTAAAAAAACGACATTTCCTAAATAGTTTTTCAGTGAAACGCAAGCACCTCTTACAAACGTAACTACACTCTCATGTATTTATTGGTTTTGAAAACGCTAACCACCACAGAAATGAAAGTATGTGTTGTAATTGAATGTGTTACATCTTTCCACCTACATTGTGAATTGTGATGGCGTTATAAATGTCAAAAATATAGAGGCCTGGGCTGAGTAAAGGATAAGGTTACACTCGTCAGTGAAGAGTTTGCGTACGCCATCTCGTTCGGTTGTCTTGATATCTCGCTATTACTGTAACTATCACATTAATTTTTATTTGGCCAAATGGATCTGATATCCAACTACGAAAGCGACTGTTCCTCAGCTGATTGTGACCAAGGCGAGCTGGGTTCGCGTGAAATTCGAAAGGTTTATCTCATTACTTATAGCCAAGCGGACACCGAGAAATTTCCTACGCGAATGTCCTTTGCTGAAGCAGTTGTCATGTCTTTTTCTGGTGGTTCCAATTTCAGCGCAAGCAAGCACCAACTCGTATTTGTCAAAGGCGGCAGCGTTGACGAGAGGGAAACGGAGATGATGGCAGTGAGATGGAAAGTGTTTAATTTCAACAGACAGATCCCGCAAGCAGAACAAAAGGAAGTCGCACCTTGTTCAGCGTGCTTCACTCGTTTAATCCTTGGTTAGAAACATTCAAAGGACCAATATTACTAAACTCACGGACGAACAAGCTTTTACAAATAGTCTTCTACCATTTTGGCACAAGTAACCATGGTCGAAATGCAAGCATAAAGAAGTTAGAACAAGTAACCACAAGTCACCACAAGTAACCATGGCAAAATATATAAATTAGATTATCATTTCTTATTTTTATTTCATCGGTGGTTACTTGTGGTAACTTGTGGTTACTTGTGGTTACTTGTAGCGATTTGTAGATAAATACTTTGTTATTCGCATCCATAAAGTAGTCAGTGAACTGAAATTCTTCATTTCTTTGCTATTCTTGCAGAAAAGCTGTTCCTAAAATTTTAACGTTGTGTAACCTGAGAAAGACGCAAACTATATTATGTAACTAATCCTTCAATTAATTATAATGCTATTGAAGTTCAATGAAAACGTCTGTGTGTGATTGCATGTGTGATACCTTGTAACTGAAACATATGGCTTGCTTTCATATTTAACAATTTCATGAGTTCAGCCTGCTACACCTTAGAAAAACAACGGCGGACAGCAGTTTAAGCGTACAAATCCAACAAACAACATGTCATATGAGAAAGAAAGTGTTTATTAATGATGAGTAAGACGGATTTTTATATTAGTATTTGGTACGTCGTCCCTTTGTTTGAAGGACTTCTTTTATTCTGCTTGGCATACTAGCGATTGTTTTGTCTAGACGTAAAGTAATTTTGTCACAAAAACTTATGAGCCATATTATTGTTTTTATAGCAATTGTTCGGTAAAAATACTTGAATTCATGTCTCAAAAGCACTGCTAAAGCTCGCTGTTCTGCTGTCAAAAACGTGTTATGAGCCATATTTATGAAAAAAATACGCTATTATTGACGTCATTTAATTAGTTTTGGAAAAAATATATTTTAATTGATGCACATATTATCATATACGTGTCCTGTCATTTTTCAAAAAATAATCTTTTGTACTTTTGTAGTTATACTTAAAATAATTAGGCAATTAATAATAAGTAATTTTCAGACAATCAGTGACACAATTATAGGGACATTTGCACTGCAAATAATGATTGCGCCCCCTACCCCCTATTCAATGTTGAATATGCAAATAGATGTTTTCCATGTCACCGTACCATTGTTGCGGATTTCTCCTTGAATCACTGCAACATTGAAAGGGGGGAGGGGGGTTAAACGCTTTAATTTATAATATTTTATAATAGTATGGGCTGTTAGTTAACGTGTCCCACGTTTATTTGTCACTGATTGTCTGAACTAAAAAAAGAGCTACTTGTTACGAAAGTTGTCACAATTTAAAGGTTTTTACGTGACACGATACTATTTTTTAGTGATAAATGACTTGCTGTGACATTTTCGAACTGCAGAATGACATTTGCTGACATGAATTTCTAATGCTGTATTTTTGTAAGGAAATTCTTTAAAAAAACGACATTTCCTAAATAGTTTTTTCAGTGAAACGCAAGCACCTCTTACAAACGTAACTACACTCTCATGTATTTATTGGTTTTGAAAACGCTAACCACCACAGAAATGAAAGTATGTGTTGTAATTGAATGTGTTACATCTTTCCACCTACATTGTGAATTGTGATGGCGTTATAAATGTCAAAAATATAGAGGCCTGGGCTGAGTAAAGGATAAGGTTACACTCGTCAGTGAAGAGTTTGCGTACGCCATCTCGTTCGGTTGTCTTGATATCTCGCTATTACTGTAACTATCACATTAATTTTTATTTGGCCAAATGGATCTGATATCCAACTACGAAAGCGACTGTTCCTCAGCTGATTGTGACCAAGGCGAGCTGGGTTCGCGTGAAATTCGAAAGGTTTATCTCATTACTTATAGCCAAGCGGACACCGAGAAATTTCCTACGCGAATGTCCTTTGCTGAAGCAGTTGTCATGTCTTTTTCTGGTGGTTCCAATTTCAGCGCAAGCAAGCACCAACTCGTATTTGTCAAAGGCGGCAGCGTTGACGAGAGGGAAACGGAGATGATGGCAGTGAGATGGAAAGTGTTTAATTTCAACAGACAGATCCCGCAAGCAGAACAAAAGGAAGTCGCACCTTGTTCAGCGTGCTTCACTCGTTTAATCCTTGGTTAGAAACATTCAAAGGACCAATATTACTAAACTCACGGACGAACAAGCTTTTACAAATAGTCTTCTACCATTTTGGCACAAGTAACCATGGTCGAAATGCAAGCATAAAGAAGTTAGAACAAGTAACCACAAGTCACCACAAGTAACCATGGCAAAATATATAAATTAGATTATCATTTCTTATTTTTATTTCATCGGTGGTTACTTGTGGTAACTTGTGGTTACTTGTGGTTACTTGTAGCGATTTGTAGATAAATACTTTGTTATTCGCATCCATAAAGTAGTCAGTGAACTGAAATTCTTCATTTCTTTGCTATTCTTGCAGAAAAGCTGTTCCTAAAATTTTAACGTTGTGTAACCTGAGAAAGACGCAAACTATATTATGTAACTAATCCTTCAATTAATTATAATGCTATTGAAGTTCAATGAAAACGTCTGTGTGTGATTGCATGTGTGATACCTTGTAACTGAAACATATGGCTTGCTTTCATATTTAACAATTTCATGAGTTCAGCCTGCTACACCTTAGAAAAACAACGGCGGACAGCAGTTTAAGCGTACAAATCCAACAAACAACATGTCATATGAGAAAGAAAGTGTTTATTAATGATGAGTAAGACGGATTTTTATATTAGTATTTGGTACGTCGTCCCTTTGTTTGAAGGACTTCTTTTATTCTGCTTGGCATACTAGCGATTGTTTTGTCTAGACGTAAAGTAATTTTGTCACAAAAACTTATGAGCCATATTATTTTGTTTTTATAGCAATTGTTCGGTAAAAAATACTTGAATTCATGTCTCAAAAGCACTGCTAAAGCTCGCTGTTCTGCTGTCAAAAACGTGTTATGAGCCATATTTATGAAAAAATACGCTATTATTGACGTCATTTAATTAGTTTTGGAAAAAATATATTTTAATTGATGCACATATTATCATATACGTGTCCTGTCATTTTTCAAAAAATAATCTTTTGTACTTTTGTAGTTATACTTAAAATAATTAGGCAATTAATAATAAGTAATTTTCAGACAATCAGTGACACAATTATTGGGACATTTGCACTGCAAATAATGATTGCGCCCCCTACCCCCTATTCAATGTTGAATATGCAAATAGATGTTTTCCATGTCACCGTACCATTGTTGCGGATTTCTCCTTGAATCACTGCAACATTGAAAGGGGGGAGGGGGGTTAAACGCTTTAATTTATAATATTTTATAATAGTATGGGCTGTTAGTTAACGTGTCCCACGTTTATTTGTCACTGATTGTCTGAACTAAAAAAAGAGCTACTTGTTACGAAAGTTGTCACAATTTAAAGGTTTTTACGTGACACGATACTATTTTTTAGTGATAAATGACTTGCTGTGACATTTTCGAACTGCAGAATGACATTTGCTGACATGAATTTCTAATGCTGTATTTTTGTAAGGAAATTCTTTAAAAAAACGACATTTCCTAAATAGTTTTTCAGTGAAACGCAAGCACCTCTTACAAACGTAACTACACTCTCATGTATTTATTGGTTTTGAAAACGCTAACCACCACAGAAATGAAAGTATGTGTTGTAATTGAATGTGTTACATCTTTCCACCTACATTGTGAATTGTGATGGCGTTATAAATGTCAAAAATATAGAGGCCTGGGCTGAGTAAAGGATAAGGTTACACTCGTCAGTGAAGAGTTTGCGTACGCCATCTCGTTCGGTTGTCTTGATATCTCGCTATTACTGTAACTATCACATTAATTTTTATTTGGCCAAATGGATCTGATATCCAACTACGAAAGCGACTGTTCCTCAGCTGATTGTGACCAAGGCGAGCTGGGTTCGCGTGAAATTCGAAAGGTTTATCTCATTACTTATAGCCAAGCGGACACCGAGAAATTTCCTACGCGAATGTCCTTTGCTGAAGCAGTTGTCATGTCTTTTTCTGGTGGTTCCAATTTCAGCGCAAGCAAGCACCAACTCGTATTTGTCAAAGGCGGCAGCGTTGACGAGAGGAAACGGAGATGATGGCAGTGAGATGGAAAGTGTTTAATTTCAACAGACAGATCCCGCAAGCAGAACAAAAGGAAGTCGCACCTTGTTCAGCGTGCTTCACTCGTTTAATCCTTGGTTAGAAACATTCAAAGGACCAATATTACTAAACTCACGGACGAACAAGCTTTTACAAATAGTCTTCTACCATTTTGGCACAAGTAACCATGGTCGAAATGCAAGCATAAAGAAGTTAGAACAAGTAACCACAAGTCACCACAAGTAACCATGGCAAAATATATAAATTAGATTATCATTTCTTATTTTTATTTCATCGGTGGTTACTTGTGGTAACTTGTGGTTACTTGTGGTTACTTGTAGCGATTTGTAGATAAATACTTTGTTATTCGCATCCATAAAGTAGTCAGTGAACTGAAATTCTTCATTTCTTTGCTATTCTTGCAGAAAAGCTGTTCCTAAAATTTTAACGTTGTGTAACCTGAGAAAGACGCAAACTATATTATGTAACTAATCCTTCAATTAATTATAATGCTATTGAAGTTCAATGAAAACGTCTGTGTGTGATTGCATGTGTGATACCTTGTAACTGAAACATATGGCTTGCTTTCATATTTAACAATTTCATGAGTTCAGCCTGCTACACCTTAGAAAAACAACGGCGGACAGCAGTTTAAGCGTACAAATCCAACAAACAACATGTCATATGAGAAAGAAAGTGTTTATTAATGATGAGTAAGACGGATTTTTATATTAGTATTTGGTACGTCGTCCCTTTGTTTGAAGGACTTCTTTTATTCTGCTTGGCATACTAGCGATTGTTTTGTCTAGACGTAAAGTAATTTTGTCACAAAAACTTATGAGCCATATTATTGTTTTTATAGCAATTGTTCGGTAAAAATACTTGAATTCATGTCTCAAAAGCACTGCTAAAGCTCGCTGTTCTGCTGTCAAAAACGTGTTATGAGCCATATTTATGAAAAAATACGCTATTATTGACGTCATTTAATTAGTTTTGGAAAAAATATATTTTAATTGATGCACATATTATCATATACGTGTCCTGTCATTTTTCAAAAAATAATCTTTTGTACTTTTGTAGTTATACTTAAAATAATTAGGCAATTAATAATAAGTAATTTTCAGACAATCAGTGACACAATTATTGGGACATTTGCACTGCAAATAATGATTGCGCCCCCTACCCCCTATTCAATGTTGAATATGCAAATAGATGTTTTCCATGTCACCGTACCATTGTTGCGGATTTCTCCTTGAATCACTGCAACATTGAAAGGGGGGAGGGGGGTTAAACGCTTTAATTTATAATATTTTATAATAGTATGGGCTGTTAGTTAACGTGTCCCACGTTTATTTGTCACTGATTGTCTGAACTAAAAAAAGAGCTACTTGTTACGAAAGTTGTCACAATTTAAAGGTTTTTACGTGACACGATACTATTTTTTAGTGATAAATGACTTGCTGTGACATTTTCGAACTGCAGAATGACATTTGCTGACATGAATTTCTAATGCTGTATTTTTGTAAGGAAATTCTTTAAAAAAACGACATTTCCTAAATAGTTTTTCAGTGAAACGCAAGCACCTCTTACAAACGTAACTACACTCTCATGTATTTATTGGTTTTGAAAACGCTAACCACCACAGAAATGAAAGTATGTGTTGTAATTGAATGTGTTACATCTTTCCACCTACATTGTGAATTGTGATGGCGTTATAAATGTCAAAAATATAGAGGCCTGGGCTGAGTAAAGGATAAGGTTACACTCGTCAGTGAAGAGTTTGCGTACGCCATCTCGTTCGGTTGTCTTGATATCTCGCTATTACTGTAACTATCACATTAATTTTTATTTGGCCAAATGGATCTGATATCCAACTACGAAAGCGACTGTTCCTCAGCTGATTGTGACCAAGGCGAGCTGGGTTCGCGTGAAATTCGAAAGGTTTATCTCATTACTTATAGCCAAGCGGACACCGAGAAATTTCCTACGCGAATGTCCTTTGCTGAAGCAGTTGTCATGTCTTTTTCTGGTGGTTCCAATTTCAGCGCAAGCAAGCACCAACTCGTATTTGTCAAAGGCGGCAGCGTTGACGAGAGGGAAACGGAGATGATGGCAGTGAGATGGAAAGTGTTTAATTTCAACAGACAGATCCCGCAAGCAGAACAAAAGGAAGTCGCACCTTGTTCAGCGTGCTTCACTCGTTTAATCCTTGGTTAGAAACATTCAAAGGACCAATATTACTAAACTCACGGACGAACAAGCTTTTACAAATAGTCTTCTACCATTTTGGCACAAGTAACCATGGTCGAAATGCAAGCATAAAGAAGTTAGAACAAGTAACCACAAGTCACCACAAGTAACCATGGCAAAATATATAAATTAGATTATCATTTCTTATTTTTATTTCATCGGTGGTTACTTGTGGTAACTTGTGGTTACTTGTGGTTACTTGTAGCGATTTGTAGATAAATACTTTGTTATTCGCATCCATAAAGTAGTCAGTGAACTGAAATTCTTCATTTCTTTGCTATTCTTGCAGAAAAGCTGTTCCTAAAATTTTAACGTTGTGTAACCTGAGAAAGACGCAAACTATATTATGTAACTAATCCTTCAATTAATTATAATGCTATTGAAGTTCAATGAAAACGTCTGTGTGTGATTGCATGTGTGGATACCTTGTAACTGAAACATATGGCTTGCTTTCATATTTAACAATTTCATGAGTTTCAGCCTGCTACACCTTAGAAAAACAACGGCGGACAGCAGTTTAAGCGTACAAATCCAACAAACAACATGTCATATGAGAAAGAAAGTGTTTATTAATGATGAGTAAGACGGATTTTTATATTAGTATTTGGTACGTCGTCCCTTTGTTTGAAGGACTTCTTTTATTCTGCTTGGCATACTAGCGATTGTTTTGTCTAGACGTAAAGTAATTTTGTCACAAAAACTTATGAGCCATATTATTGTTTTTATAGCAATTGTTCGGTAAAAAATACTTGAATTCATGTCTCAAAAGCACTGCTAAAGCTCGCTGTTCTGCTGTCAAAAACGTGTTATGAGCCATATTTATGAAAAAATACGCTATTATTGACGTCATTTAATTAGTTTTGGAAAAAATATATTTTAATTGATGCACATATTATCATATACGTGTCCTGTCATTTTTCAAAAAATAATCTTTTGTACTTTTGTAGTTATACTTAAAATAATTAGGCAATTAATAATAAGTAATTTTCAGACAATCAGTGACACAATTATTGGGACATTTGCACTGCAAATAATGATTGCGCCCCCTACCCCCTATTCAATGTTGAATATGCAAATAGATGTTTTCCATGTCACCGTACCATTGTTGCGGATTTCTCCTTGAATCACTGCAACATTGAAAGGGGGGAGGGGGGTTAAACGCTTTAATTTATAATATTTTATAATAGTATGGGCTGTTAGTTAACGTGTCCCACGTTTATTTGTCACTGATTGTCTGAACTAAAAAAAGAGCTACTTGTTACGAAAGTTGTCACAATTTAAAGGTTTTTACGTGACAACGATACTATTTTTTAGTGATAAATGACTTGCTGTGACATTTTCGAACTGCAGAATGACATTTGCTGACATGAATTTCTAATGCTGTATTTTTGTAAGGAAATTCTTTAAAAAAAACGACATTTCCTAAATAGTTTTTCAGTGAAACGCAAGCACCTCTTACAAACGTAACTACACTCTCATGTATTTATTGGTTTTGAAAACGCTAACCACCACAGAAATGAAAGTATGTGTTGTAATTGAATGTGTTACATCTTTCCACCTACATTGTGAATTGTGATGGCGTTATAAATGTCAAAAATATAGAGGCCTGGGCTGAGTAAAGGATAAGGTTACACTCGTCAGTGAAGAGTTTGCGTACGCCATCTCGTTCGGTTTGTCTTGATATCTCGCTATTACTGTAACTATCACATTAATTTTTATTTGGCCAAATGGATCTGATATCCAACTACGAAAGCGACTGTTCCTCAGCTGATTGTGACCAAGGCGAGCTGGGTTCGCGTGAAATTCGAAAGGTTTATCTCATTACTTATAGCCAAGCGGACACCGAGAAATTTCCTACGCGAATGTCCTTTGCTGAAGCAGTTGTCATGTCTTTTTCTGGTGGTTCCAATTTCAGCGCAAGCAAGCACCAACTCGTATTTGTCAAAGGCGGCAGCGTTGACGAGAGGGAAACGGAGATGATGGCAGTGAGATGGAAAGTGTTTAATTTCAACAGACAGATCCCGCAAGCAGAACAAAAGGAAGTCGCACCTTGTTCAGCGTGCTTCACTCGTTTAATCCTTGGTTAGAAACATTCAAAGGACCAATATTACTAAACTCACGGACGAACAAGCTTTTACAAATAGTCTTCTACCATTTTGGCACAAGTAACCATGGTCGAAATGCAAGCATAAAGAAGTTAGAACAAGTAACCACAAGTCACCACAAGTAACCATGGCAAAATATATAAATTAGATTATCATTTCTTATTTTTATTTCATCGGTGGTTACTTGTGGTAACTTGTGGTTACTTGTGGTTACTTGTAGCGATTTGTAGATAAATACTTTGTTATTCGCATCCATAAAGTAGTCAGTGAACTGAAATTCTTCATTTCTTTGCTATTCTTGCAGAAAAGCTGTTCCTAAAATTTTAACGTTGTGTAACCTGAGAAAGACGCAAACTATATTATGTAACTAATCCTTCAATTAATTATAATGCTATTGAAGTTCAATGAAAACGTCTGTGTGTGATTGCATGTGTGATACCTTGTAACTGAAACATATGGCTTGCTTTCATATTTAACAATTTCATGAGTTCAGCCTGCTACACCTTAGAAAAACAACGGCGGACAGCAGTTTAAGCGTACAAATCCAACAAACAACATGTCATATGAGAAAGAAAGTGTTTATTAATGATGAGTAAGACGGATTTTTATATTAGTATTTGGTACGTCGTCCCTTTGTTTGAAGGACTTCTTTTATTCTGCTTGGCATACTAGCGATTGTTTTGTCTAGACGTAAAGTAATTTTGTCACAAAAACTTATGAGCCATATTATTGTTTTTATAGCAATTGTTCGGTAAAAATACTTGAATTCATGTCTCAAAAGCACTGCTAAAGCTCGCTGTTCTGCTGTCAAAAACGTGTTATGAGCCATATTTATGAAAAAATACGCTATTATTGACGTCATTTAATTAGTTTTGGAAAAAATATATTTTAATTGATGCACATATTATCATATACGTGTCCTGTCATTTTTCAAAAAATAATCTTTTGTACTTTTGTAGTTATACTTAAAATAATTAGGCAATTAATAATAAGTAATTTTCAGACAATCAGTGACACAATTATTGGGACATTTGCACTGCAAATAATGATTGCGCCCCCTACCCCCTATTCAATGTTGAATATGCAAATAGATGTTTTCCATGTCACCGTACCATTGTTGCGGATTTCTCCTTGAATCACTGCAACATTGAAAGGGGGGAGGGGGGTTAAACGCTTTAATTTATAATATTTTATAATAGTATGGGCTGTTAGTTAACGTGTCCCACGTTTATTTGTCACTGATTGTCTGAACTAAAAAAAGAGCTACTTGTTACGAAAGTTGTCACAATTTAAAGGTTTTTACGTGACACGATACTATTTTTTAGTGATAAATGACTTGCTGTGACATTTTTCGAACTGCAGAATGACATTTGCTGACATGAATTTCTAATGCTGTATTTTTGTAAGGAAATTCTTTAAAAAAACGACATTTCCTAAATAGTTTTTTCAGTGAAAACGCAAGCACCTCTTACAAACGTAACTACACTCTCATGTATTTATTGGTTTTGAAAACGCTAACCACCACAGAAATGAAAGTATGTGTTGTAATTGAATGTGTTACATCTTTCCACCTACATTGTGAATTGTGATGGCGTTATAAATGTCAAAAATATAGAGGCCTGGGCTGAGTAAAGGATAAGGTTACACTCGTCAGTGAAGAGTTTGCGTACGCCATCTCGTTCGGTTGTCTTGATATCTCGCTATTACTGTAACTATCACATTAATTTTTATTTGGCCAAATGGATCTGATATCCAACTACGAAAGCGACTGTTCCTCAGCTGATTGTGACCAAGGCGAGCTGGGTTCGCGTGAAATTCGAAAGGTTTATCTCATTACTTATAGCCAAGCGGACACCGAGAAATTTCCTACGCGAATGTCCTTTGCTGAAGCAGTTGTCATGTCTTTTTCTGGTGGTTCCAATTTCAGCGCAAGCAAGCACCAACTCGTATTTGTCAAAGGCGGCAGCGTTGACGAGAGGGAAACGGAGATGATGGCAGTGAGATGGAAAGTGTTTAATTTCAACAGACAGATCCCGCAAGCAGAACAAAAGGAAGTCGCACCTTGTTCAGCGTGCTTCACTCGTTTAATCCTTGGTTAGAAACATTCAAAGGACCAATATTACTAAACTCACGGACGAACAAGCTTTTACAAATAGTCTTCTACCATTTTTGGCACAAGTAACCATGGTCGAAATGCAAGCATAAAGAAGTTAGAACAAGTAACCACAAGTCACCACAAGTAACCATGGCAAAATATATAAATTAGATTATCATTTCTTATTTTTATTTCATCGGTGGTTACTTGTGGTAACTTGTGGTTACTTGTGGTTACTTGTAGCGATTTGTAGATAAATACTTTGTTATTCGCATCCATAAAGTAGTCAGTGAACTGAAATTCTTCATTTCTTTGCTATTCTTGCAGAAAAGCTGTTCCTAAAATTTTAAACGTTGTGTAACCTGAGAAAGACGCAAACTATATTATGTAACTAATCCTTCAATTAATTATAATGCTATTGAAGTTTCAATGAAAACGTCTGTGTGTGATTGCATGTGTGATACCTTGTAACTGAAACATATGGCTTGCTTTCATATTTAACAATTTCATGAGTTCAGCCTGCTACACCTTAGAAAAACAACGGCGGACAGCAGTTTAAGCGTACAAATCCAACAAACAACATGTCATATGAGAAAGAAAGTGTTTATTAATGATGAGTAAGACGGATTTTTATATTAGTATTTGGTACGTCGTCCCTTTGTTTGAAGGACTTCTTTTATTCTGCTTGGCATACTAGCGATTGTTTTGTCTAGACGTAAAGTAATTTTGTCACAAAAACTTATGAGCCATATTATTGTTTTTATAGCAATTGTTCGGTAAAAATACTTGAATTCATGTCTCAAAAGCACTGCTAAAGCTCGCTGTTCTGCTGTCAAAAACGTGTTATGAGCCATATTTATGAAAAAATACGCTATTATTGACGTCATTTAATTAGTTTTGGAAAAAATATATTTTAATTGATGCACATATTATCATATACGTGTCCTGTCATTTTTCAAAAAATAATCTTTTGTACTTTTGTAGTTATACTTTAAAATAATTAGGCAATTAATAATAAGTAATTTTCAGACAATCAGTGACACAATTATTGGGACATTTGCACTGCAAATAATGATTGCGCCCCCCTACCCCCTATTCAATGTTGAATATGCAAATAGATGTTTTCCATGTCACCGTACCATTGTTGCGGATTTCTCCTTGAATCACTGCAACATTGAAAGGGGGGAGGGGGGTTAAACGCTTTAATTTATAATATTTTATAATAGTATGGGCTGTTAGTTAACGTGTCCCACGTTTATTTGTCACTGATTGTCTGAACTAAAAAAAGAGCTACTTGTTACGAAAGTTGTCACAATTTAAAGGTTTTTACGTGACACGATACTATTTTTTAGTGATAAATGACTTGCTGTGACATTTTCGAACTGCAGAATGACATTTGCTGACATGAATTTCTAATGCTGTATTTTTGTAAGGAAATTCTTTAAAAAAACGACATTTCCTAAATAGTTTTTCAGTGAAACGCAAGCACCTCTTACAAACGTAACTACACTCTCATGTATTTATTGGTTTTGAAAACGCTAACCACCACAGAAATGAAAGTATGTGTTGTAATTGAATGTGTTACATCTTTCCACCTACATTGTGAATTGTGATGGCGTTATAAATGTCAAAAATATAGAGGCCTGGGCTGAGTAAAGGATAAGGTTACACTCGTCAGTGAAGAGTTTGCGTACGCCATCTCGTTCGGTTGTCTTGATATCTCGCTATTACTGTAACTATCACATTAATTTTTATTTGGCCAAATGGATCTGATATCCAACTACGAAAGCGACTGTTCCTCAGCTGATTGTGACCAAGGCGAGCTGGGTTCGCGTGAAATTCGAAAGGTTTATCTCATTACTTATAGCCAAGCGGACACCGAGAAATTTCCTACGCGAATGTCCTTTGCTGAAGCAGTTGTCATGTCTTTTTCTGGTGGTTCCAATTTCAGCGCAAGCAAGCACCAACTCGTATTTGTCAAAGGCGGCAGCGTTGACGAGAGGGAAACGGAGATGATGGCAGTGAGATGGAAAGTGTTTAATTTCAACAGACAGATCCCGCAAGCAGAACAAAAGGAAGTCGCACCTTGTTCAGCGTGCTTCACTCGTTTAATCCTTGGTTAGAAACATTCAAAGGACCAATATTACTAAAACTCACGGACGAACAAGCTTTTACAAATAGTCTTCTACCATTTTGGCACAAGTAACCATGGTCGAAATGCAAGCATAAAGAAGTTAGAACAAGTAACCACAAGTCACCACAAGTAACCATGGCAAAATATATAAATTAGATTATCATTTCTTATTTTTATTTCATCGGTGGTTACTTGTGGTAACTTGTGGTTACTTGTGGTTACTTGTAGCGATTTGTAGATAAATACTTTGTTATTCGCATCCATAAAGTAGTCAGTGAACTGAAATTCTTCATTTCTTTGCTATTCTTGCAGAAAAGCTGTTCCTAAAATTTTAACGTTGTGTAACCTGAGAAAGACGCAAACTATATTATGTAACTAATCCTTCAATTAATTATAATGCTATTGAAGTTCAATGAAAACGTCTGTGTGTGATTGCATGTGTGATACCTTGTAACTGAAACATATGGCTTGCTTTCATATTTAACAATTTCATGAGTTCAGCCTGCTACACCTTAGAAAAACAACGGCGGACAGCAGTTTAAGCGTACAAATCCAACAAACAACATGTCATATGAGAAAGAAAGTGTTTATTAATGATGAGTAAGACGGATTTTTATATTAGTATTTGGTACGTCGTCCCTTTGTTTGAAGGACTTCTTTTATTCTGCTTGGCATACTAGCGATTGTTTTGTCTAGACGTAAAGTAATTTTGTCACAAAAACTTATGAGCCATATTATTGTTTTTATAGCAATTGTTCGGTAAAAATACTTGAATTCATGTCTCAAAAGCACTGCTAAAGCTCGCTGTTCTGCTGTCAAAAACGTGTTATGAGCCATATTTATGAAAAAATACGCTATTATTGACGTCATTTAATTAGTTTTGGAAAAAATATATTTTAATTGATGCACATATTATCATATACGTGTCCTGTCATTTTTCAAAAAATAATCTTTTGTACTTTTGTAGTTATACTTAAAATAATTAGGCAATTAATAATAAGTAATTTTCAGACAATCAGTGACACAATTATTGGGACATTTGCACTGCAAATAATGATTGCGCCCCCTACCCCCTATTCAATGTTGAATATGCAAATAGATGTTTTCCATGTCACCGTACCATTGTTGCGGATTTCTCCTTGAATCACTGCAACATTGAAAGGGGGGAGGGGGGTTAAACGCTTTAATTTATAATATTTTATAATAGTATGGGCTGTTAGTTAACGTGTCCCACGTTTATTTGTCACTGATTGTAGTTACCTAGTCAGTTATTTTTCTAAAAATAGTTATATTTGACAAGGATGTTCACAATTTATTGTTTACAAAATTGTTATGGGCATTTTCAAGCTATTAAATAGGCAGTTTTGTTGTTTTAAAGTCAGTTTACTGCTCAAGGCGTCTTTGCACGTATTATGCAAAAAGATTTCGGCTAAAATAGGTGCGTTATCAGCAATGCAATTAAAAATGCTCGATTTACCTAAAGCGAAGTTTTAATAAATTTACAATCACTCGATTGCTAATTTATTTAGGTATGTGTAGAGTATAACTTGTGCAATATCACTCTTCATCTAACGGGCGTCGCGTTAAACGAGAATTAAAACGTGTTTATTTTAGCCAGTTGCGCAATCTTTAACGGTTCTGTGCCGGCATTAGCAATAACGCTATTTGAGGTAGGGACCTTTTATTATTTTAACAATTGCTGTAGAACATACGCGTACTTTAATTTCAGCACAAAAACAAATATTAGAGAAGTGATACTAGGTTTAAAAATCCGAAATTCTCAACGTCTACCAACGTCTATTAAAGGCACGAAAGGGACAAAACATATTGAAACTTGTTCTAGGTTTTCATTAGCAACCATATTACGTACAACATTACTAATACATACTAAGGTAAAACGCGAAATATTTGCGGAAAATTATTAGAGAGATATAACGTAATACAACGCTTGTACGGTTGTCATAGACGGCCGGCCAAGTTCCGAAAATGTTATCGTTGATGGCATTTTTTGTTACAAGCTGCCAACAATGCTAAATAGCCTCCAATAGTGTTTACCTTGAATGTGAGGGTTGTTGGCACCTGTGATTCTGGGTGCTCACATTTTTTAGTTTTCTACAGCCACTTTGAGCACACCGACTCCATTGCGAAATCGTCATCGGCTCCTCCTTCGCTGTTGCCATGCAGCAGTTGTTAAATGCTGATTGGCTAACTTGAGACTGCTAACCAATCAAGACGGGTAAAATGTCATAACCTTGACTGCCCTTTGACAGTCTTAGCAACGGCAAAAGAAAACAGAAATGAACATGGCGCTGAGTCACCAAGAGATATAGTAGCTTTTTGTCGCAGTAATACACAATGGAAAACACTAAAATAAGGTAAGTTAAGAAGATACATAACGTAAGAATGACGCGATTAATGTTGTTTATTGTTTTTTGACAACACGACTGAATATTCGGTGCCATTATTATTTTAACTTGTTTCATGTTCGATTGTTTGCGAGTGGAGGATTTGAAGCTTGGCATGCATGGCTTTTAAGTCGCTAGACTTTCTTCCCGTAGGCTAGGTACTTTATCAAAGCCTGGCTGTTGATCGTGTGTAGTCGGTTCAACCAATATTGTTTTGCAAACAACAATAATTCGCAACGAAGTCGCCACAGCCTGTCATGTTGAACAAGACTGCAAGTGTCACTGCCGTCATGCTTTTATACACCTGAAAGGTTATTTATGATGGAATGCTCGCTCTAATACTATCATACAAAGGTAAATTACTTAGAAGTATATGTTAAAATTATCAACTAACAATTGGTAGAGCAGGTATACAGTTATTTATGTTGAAAATGCTGTGTAAGTGTCGTTTGAAGATTGCTCTTCCGAGGCTTGTCTTGTACTCTTGTTCCATATAAAATGGCATAATGTTTTAATATGTCCAGTTTATATCCAGCTTTTGAGCAGGACGGGCGTATGTTCTTTCTGCACGACCTGCTGCCCCGATGTAGACCAAATTCATAAGAAACGACGATGGTGCTGACAAATTGATTTTTTCTGTTCGCTTCTTTTCAGTTGCATGCAGTTGTCTTGGTTTGGTAGTCTTTGTTTACACTCCAGTCTTTATTTAATATGGCTGACTTTGATGTTAGGTGAAGCTGGGCCAATATAATGATAGAGTTCTGGGAGGTTTTGAGTCAACATTTCTTGCTAACCATTTCTTGTTAGTACTTGATAGAGATATTTAAGTTCTGTATTAACATGATGGTGCTCCAAGTTTCCCAATTTTCAAGATCACAGTTCTTTGTTGGTCATACAGGAGGTTTTCTTTTTTCAGGGACCATCCACTGTGTGCGATGCTTGATGTATATAATAATGTTGTGTTTTATTTTTAATGGTGAATTGGATTGAAAGGTAGGCCTATTGTAAGAAAGTTTAGACCACATATTGAATGTAATGTACATATAATATGTAAACAAAACTATTCCACAGAAATACCAACCTATAAATGACACTGCACTTTTAACATAAATAACTGTATATCTACTCTGCCAATTATTAGTTAATACCATAACATTAAATTACTTTTAGCTAAATTAGTTTTGTGTTAGGTTCCATGAGGCACACACCCTGTGGTAATTTCATTGCAAATTATTGGTGTATGTCAACAACATAGTTTGAAATAACCACATTCAATCAACAGTCATGCCTTGATAACTGCCTAGTCTACAGGATGAAAGCCCAGTGACTTTCTTGCAGTGAGCTGTTTTGCAAGGGAACAAGTTCATCTGTGTCATCAAAATTGTGTTCATCTACCTGTATAATTGATGCTAGATGTTGAGCTATAGTAAAATCAGACTCACTACTGGGGTATATAAGGAGATGAGCTTTGGGATCTATGGGCTGAACAAAACCCGCCCTTTCCCCAAGTATTTCTTGGACATCATCATAAGAAGATTTTCGTCTTGTTGTGTATTTTTAGGTAAGCTGAATATTTTCATGCAAACACATTTTGGTGTAGTAAAACCAGATAGTACAAGGTCACTAATATTAGCTAGCCTTACTCACATGACCAGATCTCGCTCTGCCATAGATATAATTTTTTCAGACAGCTCCATTGTCATTATACATTCCGCATGTTTTTACCATCACTATTTTGGCAAAACATGCACATTTCCCAATTTATTGCATTTTCATGTCTGCTACGTCTGGAAGGCATGCCTATAGCAGTGTCTGCTACCTGTGAAACATCCTCTTGTTTTTTCTTAAGCCTATTTAGCCTATTTAGCATGCCTTGATGAGTGAACTTACTATAGCATGAATGGTGCCATTTCATGTCTAATAATTCGTCCTGATCACTACTGATAGTAGATTGTATTCCATCAATAATATTATTTGAGCTAATGTCATTTAACATTTGTCTTTCCAGTGCTTGATGCTACTCAGATCGCTGGGTTCTTCAGCTTGGCAAAACAGACAAACATCATCAGATAACTCAGTGACAGTGTTTGCTTCTTCCTTTCTCCTTTTCAATACAGTTACTGGACTGACTGGAGCTATTTCTGTCTTCCTTTTTGACCTCGATGTCGAATCCATTACTGCTTGAGTTTTTGTGGCATAGTGCGAAAGAACAGTTCGAGAAACGAACCCCTCTTTGGGTCGTTTGGAAGAACTCTCTACATGACTAAGCTTAAAACTGTGTGCAGTAGAGAAGTAAAATAGCTTTTGTTTACATATGTAAATACCAATAAAACCCGCAGTGAAAGCTGTGAATATTAATAAAATGACATCACAGAGTCATAATAATTTGACCTAGATGTCACGACGAGACACGAACGTAATTACATTATACAACAACTAACACGTTAAAAGATGTATTAAATAAGTAGAAAAAAGATTATACAAACTTTCCCGTGTGAATAGTCTTCTCTTTTAAAGTTAAACTTCGGATTTTGCTTTGTATTTATTTTCGAGAGAGCGATCGAACACATATTTTTAGCGGTTCTTTGTTGTATCCAAGGGGCGTTTCTTTATGCACTTGACACGCGAGCGTTCATTGGTTGTTTGTTAATCGCTAGCCAATCACGGTTAAGTATCCGCTGCATAGCAACCTCAAGGGAAAGCCCAATGATCTCTATAAAAGGACTGGATAGAGCATCTATTGTTCAGAAAGTGATGCCGGAAGTGAGCAGCGGCGGCTATCTTACTAGGACCTACTTGGGTCCTAAACAATATGGCGTAAATAGGAGTGGCAAGCAGTTTAACGACGTTTTTCGCCAAATTCGAGAAGTTTGCTAAGAATTACCACCGAATTACGGTTCGTAATCTTATTTTATATAATAGTTAAGTGTTTTAAACTCTTTATTCCTTTTACAAAGGCTTTTTTTTGCGAAAGATACCTGCCTATGTATTTGCTTCACGAATCACAGTATTAACAAAATAGTCGGTAAACAAATGTCTTCCAAGTCCGCATGTGTACTTGTTTCTCTCTTTATTGTGTAGTATAAACGCCATATTATTAAATGGTTTACTGTGATGGGTTTCCTTTAAGTTTTGATTGATTTATTGCCGATTATTAAATCCAAACGGGAATTCAAATTTGGAAACTTTTAGCATAAAACCTTATACATGCAATTTATATAACTTAAAAATCTTTAACGTGAACGCATTTTAAAATTCAGTGAGATATTAATTATAACTTGTTTCTTTGAATTAGTATTTTAATTTGGACCCTTGATTTTACTAACTGGTCAATGACTCATTGACTATAAATGGGTGCCACACTCCCATGGACCCATAAATTAGATGCCTGAGTTTATAATACACTCTCTATAATCTGCTAGGCTAATGGGCAAGACTTGGCATTAGTATTGTTTCTAATTTTTAAATAACCAAAGTAAGTTTGTGCTACTTCAAACGGTTCAGTGGTTCACATGGTTTTCTAATGTAGTATTTTCAGTTTGACTCTTTCAATCACCACTTAGGCAGCATGTGTATTTTTCTATTTGTCAGTTTGCTACCCTTGCTTATCTAGTTCAATAGTTCAGCATATCTCACTAGTCATCAAAACTTGCTGCAAGTGATCTTTGCTCTATCATCTTAGTAAGACTGTAATCTTTAGTTTATTACCTTTACAGGTTGTGCACATACATGTTATTGACTTGGCTTTAGTATCAGCTTTTAATACATGTATTTTATTTTGTAGTCCAGTGGCTCAGGTGTTAATCTGGATACAGATTGTAACCCTATGTAACATTTGCTCTGTTATTATAATAGTTATTGCTGTTCAATGATTAGAGAGATTTCAAAAGTGATCACAAGGTTAAGGGTTCAGTTGATTTTTGTTAATACTGTATGCATACAGTATATATATTAAAAGCTTCTATATGTGGTGTGGCATTTCTATAATTTTAAGTAAATATTTAGTTCTTTACCACAATTAGCATTACTTGTCCTCCAAAGAACACTATAGTAACTGACCATTCAAAGCAAAAATTATGATTCAACTTTAGTAGTATAACTCAAAAAGAAGTCATACTTTATAATATCTCACTATTATTTATGCCTCCATGAAGGCCTTTATTGTATAAATTGCATTGCAAGCTAATTTATTTCTATAGATCCATGTGAGTACAAGACCATAAAAAACAATACACTTCTGATGGCAACAAGGTTGCCTATTAAAGAAACATATAAGGTGGCAAATGGACTATAAGGTTTTATGCTAGAACTTTTCCAAATTTGAATTCTCATTTGAATTACTCGGCAATAAATCAATCAAAACATAAAGGAAACCCATCACAGTAAACCATTTAATAATACGGCGTTTATACTACAAAATAAAGAGAGAAACAAGTACACATGCGGACTTGGAAGACATTTGTTTACCGACTATTTTGTTAATACCGTGATTCGTGAAGCAAATACATAGGCAGGTATCTTTCGTCAAAAAAAGCCTTTGTAAAAGGAATAAAGAGTTTAAAACACTTAACTATAATATAAAATAAGATTACGAACCGTAATTCGGTGGTAAATGTTAGCAAACTTCTCGAATTTGGCGAAAAACGTCGTTAAACTGCTTTCCACTCCTATGTACGCCATATTGTTTAGGACCCAAGTGGGTCCTAGTAAGATGGCCGCCGCTGCTCACTTCCGGAATCAAAATTAGGGCGCGAGAAACAATAGATGCGCTATCCAGTCCTTTTATAGAGATCAGTGGGAAAGCCTAGCGTGAATGTTTGACAAGATTCGAAGCGCTTGCGATGGCTACCGAAAAACATTCAAATTTAACCTTCAAATTCGAAACCCAAGGTGCCAACAACCCTAGCGTGTTTGATAAATGTCTATACAATGTATCTATGTTTCTTGTTTGCTTGTAACAAAGAATGCCATCAAAGATTTTTTAGAGCGCTTTTCGCGATGGTGGCCGGCCGTCTATGATGACAAATGTCACAACGTCCACGGTTCTCACCAACGGTTCTCACCATGGTGCTCACTGAACACCGTGGACGTTAGTTTGCTAATTTACGCTTGTTTCTTTACAAATAGTCAGTGCTGCTGTTTTCTAATATCATCTGCATGGTATACTTTACATTTAATGAGTTTTAACCGGTATTACATCGAAGAAATAAAATAATTTAGAGGTAAAGCGGCGACGGTTCTCACTTCCGCAGTATAAAGAGATAGTATAGCATCAAGTTATTTATATAAATATAGCGAGCATCGTTATAAAAAACGCATTTGAAAAGAGTGAATTGTAAATATGCATTATTTTCTTATTGAAAATTAACATATCACAAGGCGGGTGTGCAGAAAATGTCATTTTAAACCACAATCTTCGTTCTAAGACATGTTTTTCTGGTGAGAACTCTAGTGAGAACGGTTGTGAGAACCGTGGACAGAACAGACGCACAACAGGGGGCCATTTTGACTATTGAATATCATATTTCCTTACTGAATTTTGCACAGAAATTAATAGTTTATTTAGTCTACAATAACATTGCTTTAGCTTTCTTGGCTTTAAAGTACCCTCCTAAGTTGGCTGTAACGGCATTTTTTACAATATAAGGAAAATAGTTTTTCAGACAATCAGTGACAAAATACCTTGGGACATCTCGCATTGTTGGTACTTACCTAATATTTCTTTCAATTATTTTGGTAGTAAATTATATCCCTCCCTTCCCCTCCCTATTCATTGTTGAATTTAAAGTAAGGAACTCAGTGAGCGCATAAAGAGTCTCCAACATTGAACAGGGGTCCAGGGGATAATTGGAGCGGAAAATATTGTCCTTTAGGTTGAAGTGTCCCAACACTTTTGTCACTGATTGTAGCTTAAAAAGTATAGTACAGCACTTAGAAACTAGTACATCTAGTTCAGAACTGTTTTTAGTGATTCTGACTGAATTATTGAATTGCACAAAACTATTAAAGTGGCAGTACGATCGAATTTTCACTTTGCGTTTTTTTTTGGCTAAAATAGTTCTTATGGTCCTAATATAACTTACCGTGCAATAAAAACGAATTCCGAAAACGTATTCTACAATCTTAGACAAAAGTATTCGGACACAACAACACATTCTTCACTTATAACATTTCATTCTGCTTCCGCGGGTTCTGCTTGAACGATCGATGCCTAGCAATCCCCCCCCCCCCCCCCTCAATGTTGTTCACTGTATGAAATATAATGTATTTTCACGCATATTTGCCATTTAGATCCGTCAACATTGATTAGGGGGAGGGGTTTTGTTGCTATATGTAAATTTTTGCGTAAACATGAACGTGCGCGTGGCGTGTCCCCATGACTTTTGTCCAAGATTGTCTGCAAGCGATTATTGCAAAATATGTTGATTGACAGTGTCAATGAATTTTAAAATGTCGCTAATTTAATTAAATATACCTCAAGGAATATAAGTTAATTATTTTTATGACCAAACTTGTTAAACAAGTTATACAATAGGTAAAGAAACGCCCTTTCCCGATGCGCAATACACGAGCGGTAACAATCTATACTATAAAATCTTTGTGTAAGGCACGATATTACCAAACACTTCCAATGCGTCAAAATGCGCAACATTCCAGTATCAGGAGGTCTTAATTAGCTAACGTCATAAACAATTGTTTTTTATCACCACGGCTACGACTCGAACACTATTCGTATGAAAAACATTAAAGTCATGGTGAGAAAAGTGGCCCCAGAAAAAGAAGCATTATGTCTTTTCTATCGGGACCAAACAAACATGAGTATCCGTCAAATTGCCGTAAAGTGCGGTGTATCAAAGTCAACAGTTTTCAGGGTTTGTTCAAAAAAGGAAAGAAAAGAATGGAAGAACACTGGTGTAAGGATGGGACGACCAAAACGGTTGGACGAAAGGGCTCAGAGATTACTGTTGAGAACTTTTATACGACTGCGGAAGGAAAATATTAATTTATCGATTAAACATTTACTGGTTCAGTGTGGCTTAAATGCTGTTTCTGTTCACCAGAGGACAATTTCCAGATACTTGAATCAGTTTGGCTACAAATATTTGCAGGCCAGAAAGAAGGGTCTTTTAACGGAGAACGACTGGAAGCGCAGAAGAGTGTATGCTCGGAAAATGAAGAAAATACTTGAAGTATCTCCAGATTTTTACACGAATCATATTGCATTTTTTTTGGATGGGGTATCTTTTGTGCATAAGTACAATGCCGAAAACGTCGCAAGACAACCGAAAGCCCGGGTTTGGCGAAGAAAAAGCGAGGGGTTAGATTTCACCGCAAAAGGAAGCAAAGATCTACCAGGAGGAAGACGCCTGCATTTAATGGTTGCTGTTGGTTTCGGGAAGGGCGTCATTCTGAGAGTTGCATATGAAAAAATGAATGGTGAATTCTTTGCAAATTTCATTAGAGAACACTTCAACTTATGCTTTGGGAAAGCCGGGCCTAAAACCGATGGGAAGAGGCTCTTTGTAATGGACAATTGTCCCTGTCAAACAAGCCGGGTAGCTTTGAAAGCATTGCAAGATGTGGAATGTGAAGTCCACAAAATACCAGCCCGGTCCCCAGATCTAAATCCCATAGAGAACATTTTTCATATTGTAAAAGTAAAATTAGAAGAAGAGGCGCTACGTTGCAAGATCACTAAAGAGACGTTTGAAGCTTTTACGGAAAGAGTGTTTCGAACATTGGATAGTTTAGATTTCACATTACTGGACCGTACTATAGCGAACATGCCAAAGAGAATACAGGGAATTATATCTGGGAAAGGAGCAAGGACTAAATATTGAAATAAATGTTTTTACCGAATTACTCGTGTTTGTGATTAATTAGCTATTCCGAAGTATTGTTTAACAATACCGTTGAAACGATTATAATAATTATTCATGTATGTTAATTAGCGGTGTACACGGTACACACTTGTGCGACGTTATTATATAAAGGAACAGAGTTAAAAATCCTTTTATATATCGGTGCACAAGTGTGTACCGTCTTACACAAAATCTAAAATAATATTACAACACTCGCCTCAATATACGGCAGTACAACAACAGCATTTCACTTACATTTCTGCATACATTGTTCATATTCTCTAAACTAAGTGTACACTATATAGGCACCACAAAGGCGAAACATTCAATTGCCGTGTGAAGTTAATATAATTCCACGTTGACTGAAACACAACATGTCTACATGCGCGTGCATATTTCATATCATTACTTAATATTTACATTAAAAATTATATATATATATATATATATTGTAATTCCCCCTATACTAAAGTAATTACACACAACGCCGGATATGTAATCGTGTTTTGCCCAGTAGTTATGGCTGTGGCAGAATAAGTTCGGCAAAGCAATGTGGACAAGACGGCATGTCTACGTGTTCTTCCTCGCTTATTGGAGAGTGAAAGGAAAATACTCTCCAACGTACCCTCATCATCTCGGTTTCTCTTGTATCTAGGATACCACCACTAACGTAGGACAGTTCCTCCTTAGCTGTGCAAAATATGGGGATATCACCCGTCAAGGAAATGTCGCTGTTGTAGTGCGTTTTCGGCGCGGGTAAATGCACCAGCTGACCTTCAAGTAGCAGAAGTAAATCATGCCATGAAATTATTTGGCTTGACCAACGAAAATCGTTAAGAAATATTATTTCGGCCTGCTCTGCGCCCATCCAAGCAAACGTGGTCGTGGCGGGATTGGAAAAGGCAAAAAATACCAGGGTTAGTGGGTTCAATAGAAATGTTTTACCGCAGTTCGCTGGCCCCTTGATGTACACGTTGCGGTACTTTCCTCTGCCTTTGCCGTGCAAAAGAGTGACGACGGCTTCCGCAAACTCCTCTGAACAAATACCATTTCTTTGTAGAATATTTTTGGCCATCTCCAACCACTTTCCATCGCACCCCGGTACGCATGGTACGTTTAGCTTAGCGTACAAAATTTCTAACCGCGTTAATTTCGACCGCTCTAATTTTTGTTCGGCTTCTTCCATTTCCCAGCCCACTTTCAATGCGTCTTCTACGGCCTTTTCTCCGCGATTTGCAATGAACTCTGCCAAATCAATTTTGCCTTCGTTCTTCTGGCGACGAGCTAACACTAGAAGCTCTATTCGCGTTCTTATGCCTTTGGCAACAACAAGTTGGCCTACGTCAAAAACACTAAGACGTTTTGCTTTGCGTTTCTGCCCTCTAGATATAGGATTTGGTACATTGTCACGTTGGATAGCCAAACTGGCGTTTGTCGTTATCGGGTAGTTCGAATTCGTAAGGTCGGGATGATCTTCAGACTGCAAGTACTCCTCATCGCTTTTAGTGGTGTAACGCCAGGCAGAATAGTAATTGACATGATTTCCACTGAAGTGGACGTTGATGCTATACTTGAATTGGATATAATCTCTTATTCTCACCCAACGGCGGCGAGATTCCAGCTTTACGGACATGTGGTAATGCACACCCCCATTGACGTGAGGCTCTTGACAGCAAACCCATTGTAGTACAGTAGTGGCTGAACAGGGATGTGCGTATTTAAACCCGTCTAAAACTAATGCCGAAAACGCTTCACGTGTTGGGACCAGAGAAAGAAAGATCTGCCTGACTATACGTTATCAAATAGATTTGCCTTGCGCTTTGCGGACAATGTGGCACCTCGCCGATTTCACTACATCCAGTCAAACATGGCTCACCCTCTCCTATACGTCCATCGACTTCGTCAGAGTCCCCAACACACTCGTTGTTTGCCATAAGTACGAATGAAATGATGTTATGTTTTTTTGCCTTGCATAAATAAGTACGATATTTTTAATATATGCGGCACCAAGGAACAGCAGCATTTCCCACATTATTTCCCAATTCTCCCTTGATGGAATCACAATTCTTGAACAAACAATTCAGAAATTCCTCAAAACATTTATATTATTTTAATTTTTTGGCACAAAAAAACCCGTAATACAACAACAATTAACATAATTTAACTAATCAACCGAGACTATACACTTTTAATGGTCGTTTGAGTAAAAAATAAGGCATTATTGACAGAGACAATTTCGCAGACAATCTTAGACAAAAGTATTCGGACACAACAACACATTCTTCACTTATAACATTTCATTCTGCTTCCGCGGGTTCTGCTTGAACGATCGATGCCTAGCAATCCCCCCCCCCCCTCAATGTTGTTCACTGTATGAAATATAATGTATTTTCACGCATATTTGCCATTTAGATCCGTCAACATTGATTAGGGGGAGGGGTTTTGTTGCTATATGTAAATTTTTGCGTAAACATGAACGTGCGCGTGGCGTGTCCCCATGACTTTTGTCCAAGATTGTAGCAGCAATAAAACATCTTTGACGAGCATTTTCACGGTTTCGAGGTTCGCCATTGAATTTTTGGAGCCTGCAATTTTTCGATAGCGGTTGCTCGTTGAGACGTCATCTACTCAAGAGAAAGCGCGTCTTCCCGGCCCTATTTTGCATTTTAAAAGACAAAACAAAATTATGCCGTCAGCTCGTCGCGTTGTTCAAGGGTGTAGTAACTGCGCTAATCGTGATACTGGTATTTCGCTTCATTCAAGCCCCACAGAAAATATAAAGCGAGTTTGGGTTCAATTTGTCAAGACACATCGCGCTACTTTTAACATAACGGGGCGCTTCCTTATTTGTTCAGTGCATTTTACTGATCAGTGTTTCGAAAGGCTTCACGTAGGGAGAAAAGGTGCGAGTCTTCGTCGCCTCAAAAACGACGCGTATCCATCTATATGGAAACAGAAAACAGAGCCTAGTCCGCTGTCGAAGAGAAGCCGACGAAGGGTAAGCATACCTCGTGTTTCTTTATCGGATTATTTTGATCTTCACACCGATTGATATCAAATATTAGAAATTGCGGGTATTTAGGCCATTAAAGAATTGTTCACCGAGAAAAATAAAAAATTAAAGAAAACGCTAGAAAAAATTTGTGACCTCGAAAATGCAGAAAGTTGATCTGGAATAGCACTTCAAGAAGTAATGACTAAAGTCAGTAAAGTGTGATTACACAGTCTCAGACAACTTTACCGAGCTGTCTATTCTATAAAGGTTGATATTGCCTTTTCATGTTTCTTTGCTGTAGATGGTCACGCCAAATGAAGCAACTGCACAAGACCGTATAGATGCAATAGAATGCGTCGCAGTTCCACAGGTAGAATGCACATTCTTTCAACGCTGCCGCTCCATGTCAAAAACATTTTGACAATCAGTTTGTTAAATTTCATGTTATCCCACCATGCGAAAAATGCTTGGAACTAGAGGAGGAAAACGAATCGTTAAAGGTTCAATAGTTTAAAACAAAGAATACATTAAGTAGAAAGACGGCAGTGGTATCCAGAAATAAAAATAAATGGGCCAAGCGGTTAGCCGGTAAAACGTTTCTTAAATGACGACCATTATGAAAGAGATCTATAATAAGTAACAGATAATTACAGTGCTTTATATACATTTTATTCTATTTTAGATACCAAAAATGACAATGTAAAACGAATTTCTTCAAAAACTTTGGATGGCAATGGTGTTGATAAAAATGAGGGTGGTGGAATCAGTGAGATTGAGAAGAGTGGAGTGGAGAATGGAAGAAAAGAGAAAGATGATGGTCATTGTTATAATGATGTTGGTAAAGATGGTGATGAAAATAATCATGGTGGTGAGGGTGATAATGAGGGTTATGATGATCGTGGTGATGATGGTGATGGTGGGGATGACGATGGTGGGGATGGTTATTGTGGGGATGATGATGATGTTAGTGATGAGGATGATGATGGTGATGATGATGGTAATGCTAGCAGTAGTAATGGTGATGGTAATGATTGTGATGATGAGGATTTATCTTGGTCACCAGAGTTCATAGACAATGCATACAAAGAACACCTTGATGACTATGATGAGAAAGGTCAGAAAAAAAGGTAGATGTACTTCCATAGTTGTTTTCTAAGGTGACGTTTCCTTTTTCAATAGAATTATTGAACACATATTTATAAAATAAATATTTATCTTGTAGAGTCCAGTGTAGTGGTGAGAATGTGCGCCAAGAGCCAAAAGCAATTGTGTTCCGGTCCAAACTGCTGCTTCTGTTTCAACATTGTCATTTTTGCTTTTCGCCAAATCCAAGTGTTAGCATAACTCAAACGGGTACAATGATAACTGTCAGAGCGTGTTGTGAAATCTGCCATAAGGAGGAAGTTTGGAATAGTCAACCCTATCTTCTTTGTCAGTTTCCAGCTGGTAATTAACCTTCGCTATCCTTTGTGCTGGTACTTCCATTAAAAAGATTCTACTGGTGTTCAATCATATAGGAATACTTGTTTATCACAAACCAACATTCTACTACCATCAAAGACATCTTCTTATACCATCTGTTGTGGGATTTTGGAAAAAATACCAAGCAAAGTTACTGTAAATCTAAAAAATAAAGAAGTAGTTTTGGCTGGAGATGGGCGTCATGACATGGGTCACTCTGAGAAGTACTGTACATACACAGTGTTCTGTTGCACATCTGGCGTAATTCTTCACATTGCAATCTTACAGGTACTAATAATATTGTACACTGTACATGTATGTAGTCTAAGATAAAATATACTTGTATTTAACGATCAAGGTGATAATACAGAATTTCTATTTGATAAAACGTCTTTGGCTATTTTTAGGCAAATGATGAGGAAGCAGTACAGCTATGAAATTTTTAGGTTTTCAACAAGCCCTTTCTTTCCTGCTTTCAACAGAGATGGTAATTAAATAATTTATATATGACAGACATAGTGGTATTGCCAGATGGATGAGAGTAGAATGTTCTAAGATTTGTAAGTAGCTGGGGAATGCAACAATTGATCATTATTTTGACTGTTGGCATGTAGCTAAAAGTAAGCATAATATATCTACAGTGTATTAGTAAGTGTAGCCCTGAAACAATAATAATAAAAATCATGTAATGATCCTTCATATGTACAACGACTGAATGACATATTGTCTATAAATCTGTTTGATAGGTTTGTCAAAGTCTCTGGTGAAAGCAGGCAAATAAAAAGGCTATGAAACTATCAACAGATGGAGAAGAGTTGTGTAAGACACTATTATTGGTCAGTGACGTGACATCTTCAGAGCAGCATATGGAGGAAGTTAAATATGCCAAGTTTAAAACGTTCCTTTACCACATAGTAAATGAACACAGCAATTTACGTAACAAGATTTTTAATAAATGTGCACACAGTCCAATTACTGAACCACGTGTCTGTCTTACTAAAGGTACTGTAGAACTATATCATATATATTCTCCCACCAAAGTGTGTTATAGCCAGCACTGTATGTGGCAAAATCAGTGTCCAAAATCTCTGAGGTGCAAGGGTCATTGCAACTCTATTCATAATTCAATAAGCTGCCACGATTTTCCAAAGAGTGAAAATCTGTATTCAAGCTGGATGCCTTCTGACCTGAAAGTTTGGTTGAAATTGATAACCACCACTCTGCGTACTAAACGTAAGGACATGTTTACTCAGACATGTTTACTCAGCTCAGTGGAAAGTTTCTTTTCTCGGTGTTTGAATGATGCTTTGTGGTTGGTAAATCTCGTTTTGAATGCGTTTACAGTGAGTCCGATGTATGTTTGGTTGGGTTTGTTGTCGTTGGTGATTACTGTAGCTTGGTAAAGAACTTACTTAGTCATGCACTTGCCAAGCATAGGGTAATCGTCAGGTTTTCTGCAGTTACATTGATTTGGCGTTGATGTTTGTTGAGTTGTCTTCTTAAAGATGGTCTTGTTGTGTCCGTCGATGGTTTGTTTTATGTTGGTCATGCAACTGTAACTAATCTTAACAGTGTTTTTGTTGAATATTTTGTGCAAGCAATGATTCTCATGAAATTCTTCATTAAGAATTTTAAGATACGTTTGGCCGATGTTGGTGGCAACGTTGCTGCTGTATGGTGGATTGTACCATGTGATGTTCCTGTGTCGCTTTCTCGTTTTGTTGGTGTGGTCGTTAGGTGGTGTTGGGGGTTGGAATTTCAGTTTGTGTTTGTACCCAATGTGTTCAAGAGCTATTTGGTATAGGGGTGCTGTGCGGTTCAATGAGTTTTCGTCAGATGAAATGTCAGAGAGTCCGCGTTTGTTAATGGATTCGGGTAAGTTCTTGATGATTATGGGTGGGTGGTTAGATTTGTTGTGTATGTAGAGTGGTACATTGTTGGGTTTGGTGTAGGGCATATGTGTTCCAGTAGTTAAATTGAGGGTTACATCTAGAAAGTTGACGATTTTTTTTTGACTTCGATGGTAATTTCCCGGCCGTATTTGTTGAAGGTGGCACACAAGTCTTTTTTAATTAGATCAACATGGCGGGGGGATGCTTGAGTTATCCCGAGGCCATCGTCTCTGTATAGCCCAAAATTGTTGCCGTGTTTCTGGGTAATAAGCTAAAGGAGAAAGGAGCCCACAAGTTCGCAGCATTTTGCACCGTCGTAACTGCCCATGGTGATGTCAAAGAGGTCTGGTGACGATTTCTTGCCTCATTGGTTTTCGTTATTAAATAGACATGATTTTTTTGGGTGAATAATGATTTCTCTTTCATCGTTTGTGATGTTGTCATGTGTAGAGGCGAAATCTAATGCGGCGTTCAATAGTTCAATTGAGATTGATGGGTAAAAGTCTACCACGTCGAATTCAATGAATGTGTACTGGTTTTTGTTGTCGATGTTGTTGAACCAGTTCAAAACAGTAGTTGTGTTCTTCCATCGGTTGAAGTTCATTACAACCACATTCAAAACGAGATTTACCAACCACAAAGCATCATTCAAACACCGAGAAAAGAAACTTTCCACTGAGCTGAGTAAACTTGTCTGGGAGCTTAAAGATAAAAATGCCGAGTTCAACATTAAGTGGAGAATTATCAAGCAAGCCAAGCCCTACAATGACACCTCAAACAGATGTAGCTTATGCCTGTGGGAGAAATATTTTATTATCTTCAAACCTTCTGATCTGGCCACACTAAACAAACGTAACGAACTTGATTCGTCATGTAGACATGCTAATACATTTATTTTAAGAAACTCTGTAACATAACCTCACAATGTATATTTATAACATACGGCAATAACCCTATTTACTAATGTTAATCCTTCCGGGATCTGTTCCATGTTCATTTTTGACAACTACTTACTAACCACAAGTGGATATATTCATGCACATATACTATATCACTAAAAAAACGGTTAAAACCTTTGAATATTCGAACTAACCAATGAACGTTAAGAATTTCCAAATAATCCTTAATCTAGATACTTATATAATCATCTCTGTAACTACATCTTAGTCATTAGACCATTTTATCTGAAGAGTACCACACAATAATTGTGGCACGAAACTAAATAGTACTAAAATGTCTAATCAAACCTGTTGTCACAGACGATCGCATGTGTATAAGTAATTGATGAAATTCATTCAGATTGTTCCAAGCAACACTGATGAGCTGTAGTACAGCGAAACACGGTGTCTGTAGATTGAATTATATATATATAAACATATATATATTGAGCATGGTATTGAGCACTCTCTAACATTTCGTGAACCAAAACTCACTCACTCACTCACTCACTCACTCACTCACTCACTCACTCACTCACTCACTCACTCACTCACTCACTCACTCACTCACTCACTCACTCACTCACTCACTCACTCACTCACTCACTCACTCACTCACTCACTTATATATATGAATATATGATAAAAAATAAACGAAACACTTCGCTGTCTCTGTGTAAAATTTTACGTAAGTATGAGTGTCGGATACTCACCATTATTTCAAATGGCAAAGACGTTCTCAATCGTCTTCCTCGGATTCGTAGCCACTAAAGTCAACATTCCCAGGAGTACTGAATGCTTTCCTTATGGCGCTGTAGGCACAGCATGCAAGCATGATAGAGGAAACCATTGTGATCTGCCCGTGTACCCCCACACCAAACGAATAAATTGTCTATATGACACAGCTCTACAAAACCTAAATATAAGAAATATACTGTTCGTGAGAAATAAACTAACACACAACAGAGCCTGTATAATCTGCTCAACAGTATTTCGCTACCGTTACACACTCACTCACTCACTCACTCACTCACTCACTCACTCACTCACTCACTCACTCACTCACTCACTCACTCACTCACTCACTCACTCACTCACTCACTCACTCACTCACTCACTCACTCACTCACTCACTCACTCACTCACTCACTCACTCACTCACTCACTCACTCACTCACTCACTCACTCACTCACTCACTCACTCAATCACTCAATCACTCAATCACTCACTCACTCACTCACTCACTCACTCACTCACTCACTCACTCACTCACTCACTCACTCACTCACTCACTCACTCACTCACTCACTCACTCACTCACTCACTCACTCACTCACTCACTCACTCACTCACTCACTCACTCACTCACTCACTCACGTACTCACGTACTCACTCACTCACTCACTCACTCACTCACTCACTCACTCACTCACTCACTCACTCACTCACTCACTCACTCACTCACTCACTCACTCACTCACTCACTCACTCACTCACAAGAAGGCTAAAGCACTTACTCGTCTTCGCTTGTTCTTCCTTGTCTCAACATGGTTGTATAACGCTTTCCGTCCTTTGATTTGAGACTAAGTCCAGCAACCTCAATTACCCATTTATTTAAGCAAACTTCGTTGAAAGCAGGATGTTCGGTGATACAACAAAGTTGATGCTCACTTTCGCCCAAGCACTGCATTTTCTCTCGGCATGGCTCAATTTCAGAACAACAACGACATTTCTCGGATTTCACAACCCCTTCCAGAGAGCAACGCGAACACTAATTACACCTAAATAGATGATACAGCAAACAAATATTTTTCTCCATTTTTAGAATTAAACAATCCAATATTCTCTTAACAAAAATAGTTTAATAGCCACGTACCATGACTGTATTGTAATCTCACGGTTAAAACTTCTGGATAACTCCTGTTCTTCCTGTTGTTCTCGAGCAACCTCCACCGCATGAGCGTTGGCTTCTTCCTCTGTCGCAAGGGTCTCAAGATCCTCTGCATCATCCATACCAACAAAATGAGAATAAAGTTCAGTTTCGCTTTCAGTGTTTCTAGAACTCGATTCCGAGGATGAAGCCATTTTTAACTACCATGAAGTTTGAGGAAACTACAGTGTCGTCCTCTACAAAATAGCTGTGTATGTCTTGCTGTTGTTGAGTAGATGACGTCACAAAGTAATACCGCTGACTGATTTCGCGGACTCCAAAAACGCAATGGCGGAGTGGTTTTATGCCATATTATACGCGCTTTTAATCGATGTTTATCCACTCAAATCAACCTTAAAGTTGCTTTTACTCTTATATTAGTATACCTTCTAAGCATAAGAAGTGATTAAGCCGGAAAAATCGTTTACGATTTTCCATGACGAACCGCATAGGTGAAGAAATGCACTTTCCGTAGGTTTAACCCACGTTTCTCCGGAAACAAAACGGCCTAATGCCATCACCAATTAACAACGAATGCTGCCATCATTTCAGTGTTTTGGTTACATGATACCAAACATCGTAGTATGCGCTCTAGTCATAAATAGTTTATCGAATCGTTATTTATTAAACATTTATTAAACTGAGAGTGTGCGCAGAGCATGAGACAACACGTCATTAATTGTGTAAGCATTGTGCAGCATGTCTCAACGTAATCGGTGAAGAAATATCTTGAAAATTCATAATAATAATTTGTTGAGTGGTTCTGCATGGTAGCGAAGTGAATTTCCCGTTCAATTTTCCACTTGTAAATCTTTTTCCAGCAACCATTTTTCACCAAATCTTGAATCGTTGAACAGTTCAACACAATACTAAAAACAGAAAACAATAGCCTTCTGTCTCTCAAGCTAGCTTAGGCATGCAAATTATTCGCCACAAAGTTCATGTACACGCGCGATTTTACAATCCGTTTAAACATTTCAACGATGGACTAATTGTAACAAATGGTAACAAATTGAATGATTATGCAGATTACTTTCAACTTCAACTGATTAAGCAAAGATGACAACATCTTCAAAATCTGCCAACAAAATATGACACATCTTTCTGACACAAGAGCTTCCGCTAAAAGGAATCTGAATAATCAACATGCGATCTTTACAATCTTTATTGATAGCGCTTTACGTTAATTTACGCTTAGCCTATGGTAAAAAAATTACATGATTATGCAGATTACTTTCAACTTCAACTGATTAAGCAAAGATGACAACATCTTCAAAATCTGCCAGCAAAAGATGACACATCTTTCTGACACAAGAGCTTCCGCTAAAAGGAATCTGAATAATCAACATGCGACGTTTATTGATAGCGCTTTATGTTAACTTACGCTTAGGCTATGGTAACAAAATTACATGATTATGTAGATTACTTTCAACCAGGGGCGGCGTGGCCCACCGGGAGACCGGGAAATTTCCCGGTGGGCCCCAAGGATTTCTAGCCTGGTGGGCCCCATTTGCCCCTAGAATTCTAGCTGGTGGGCCCTAAAAATTTGAAGAAAGATGGGCCCCGATGATGTGTAAAACGGCCCTGGAGTAAAGCGTTCGGTCGTGTGCGAAAGCGCGTTTGCGCGTAAACGTGTATACTTGTGAAATTTAAAACTGCTGTGTGCTCAGTGCTGGAGGCCCTACAGGTTGCCAATTATATTTCACTGACGAGTAACGATGCTAAGTCATGGCTCCAACTATTGGCCAGCTAGGGCCCCGAGCCCTGCGGTACCCGTCAAGCATATACTTCCGGTCTGAGTAACATAGTTCACATTATTTCATTGCGCATTTGCGCGTATTGAAACCATAAATATGCCGTAGTCATTGACTGTGAATGGCTGACAAAAGAGCGCATAGTACGCGTGATTCTGGGAATGTTCTTCCTAAGAAAAAACATAAAAGTGGGTCTCAAAAGCGACGAGAACAAGAAACAAAGCTCTTATTTGAAAGCTCGAAGAATGTGAAACCGCTAACGTCCTTCTTCAAAGCCAATGAAACAACAGTCTCAACAGGTAATTTATAATAAATTGTGCCCATGGCTAAAGGCTTACCTTACAACAGCTCGGCAACTTATTTATTTGTATCTTTATTACTACATATTGGTTAAAGACTTAAAGTATGTTTAGTGATATAGTGATATAGTTATTAAATTGATTTTTCAATTTAGGTAATCTAATGTTGAAGCGCTTGAGTTAAGCTTTGTTAGGCACTTAAGTTCGGGCCGACCGTAAAAAATAACGCGAAAAAAAATAAATAAAGCGCCTGCTTTGCAGGCTAGGCCGACCGCCACCTGCGCTCGCGCAAATAGAAAACTTCAAATTCTTAAATACATTACGGCGGTCTACACCAGCTTTCTTTTGCGCATTCACTCAGAAACTTGATAGGAACCGCAAATATATTATTGTTTCATTCGTTTTTAAATTTCTAAGTTTCTATATACCGCTATACGGTTATTACGGTATATAATTTGTATGAAACCTGAGCGAAGTTGTGCCGCGGGCGCAACACTCTTCGGTAGTTTCCGTCCAAATGCCGGGTAGAATTTCAAATTTCAATCATCTGACATATCTGTGAATTTCATCTCCTGCGCTATTACACTATTGGAAGTTGAGACAGAATGACAGATTATCGAAAATGACGAGTCTTGTTTACGTGCTCGTTGAAAATGCGCAATGACGAAATAAATAAGTCTGACCTAGTGACATTTTGTGTAGAAATCCCACCTCCGCTTGGCCCAGGTGACGAGCTAGCAACAGCTAACACGTTAGGAATTCTGCCAACTTCAAATGATAAACTTGAGGAAATTGATGGCGATGCGCAGTATCGAAAGTCAACGAAATGTTCTCTAGCTCAAATCAACCCGAACAAACTATTTCCACCATCAGAGTAAATATTAGAGTAAATATTAGAGACGCACATGCCATTATGTAATCACACTAAATACAGTTTATTCTAGGTTTTTAGCTTAATGAATATAAAGTTTCTGCATTCTCATTTACAATTTATCCTTTTTATTGGTAGCTGTTTCCACACCCCAATTTTACACCCCCCCCTAAAAGTGGGCCCCTAGCATATCATTTCCCGGGCCCTATTTGAGAGCCACGCCGCCCCTGCTTTCAACTTCAACTGATTAAGCAAAGATGACAACATCTTCAAAATCTGCCAGCAAAAGATGACACATCTTTTTGACACAAGAGCTTCCGCTAAAAGGAATCTGAATAATCAACATGCGATCTTTATTGATAGCGCTTTTCGTTAACTTACGCTATGGTAAAAAAATTACATGATTACTGTGCAGAGTACTTTTAACTTCAACTGATTAAGCAAAGATGACAACATACAATGGTTTCCACCAGACAAGTGCTACTTGGCCTCTTGGGGATAAACCACATCGAAAGCTCTCTTGACCTCCAAGCGGGAGAAGACGACGTCCGTTGCGCCAGTTATAATGCCTGCTCGCCGAGAACATTAAAAATTTCTCATGATATGCCACTGCGACCTCTTTCAATGCTCCTTTAAAATTTCGATGTGGCTCGAAATACGCATCACTTCTCCCTTCTTACTAAAATTACGCCATGTCGCAGTCGATGTGCCCCAAATTAACCCTAACCACACCAATGCAATTCAAAACTTGGCGCGCAATACGAAGAAACAATTTTATTTATAGACACAAGTGGTGACAGCTAGTGAAAATATACAATTTAAAGATTAACTTTAGTAACTTTGTTACATTAGTATAATATTGGGCAGCTGCGTTCAGCGAGTGATTATATTACAACATGTTAATGCAATAATATAATGACTGTCTGTCAACGCGACAGTTCGATTCCTAAGGTTACAAACACCTTTACCATTAATCCTTTCACACCTATGCGGTTCGTCATGCGTACTCGGCCACTTTAATAGCAATATTATAGTGACTTGTATAACATTTAAAATAGATACGATCTTTCAAGTCATGCCAGTATGATAATGGTATAGTAGTAGATTAACTCTTTTCAGATGATCATTCAGATTGTATGATAAATCATCCTGCCAGTTCAAATACTTAAAATATATTTAGTTGCCCTGCATTGTAGTCTTTCAACCTTACTGATTTTAGTTAGAATCTGAGGTACCCAAACATCACATGTGTGCGCCAGGTACAGATGCACTGCAAATATGCAATAGGTGACTAGTAAAATATACCCGCACCCCACATCTATGCTGTGCAATATCTTCATACAACATGAATCCTGATTCCATGTTTTTGCTCTAGAGCATGTTGGGAAGGCCCTTCAACTCTGCAGTGCTAGTACTGTAGTTAAATGTCAGACACTCTAATTTCTATATATACATTTTGGTACCATCCGCATTATAACACACACTTGGCTGCTGATGTTATAATGGGCAATATGTCATTAAAGTATTACCGTATACACATGAGGAACATGACTGGTTCAAAGTTGTTTCTATGATCATGAATATCTTAATACTCAATCTATGCGTCAATTTATATCAAAATGAACATCAAGATATGGCTAACATACTTGTGACAAAATTACATAGTACTCAAATGTTTAAAGCACTTACAACATTGGATATAAATCCTAATGGATCAATAAGACTACTGTCCATTTGCCGATCTCAATCTCAAAGACAAGCAATGGTCAGTACTACACATGGTACTCAGCATAACAAATATAAAACTCGTTTAGTAATAGAGCACATAAATAATATGGAAAAATATAAAGATACTGTCGTGATCAATGCCAACAAACAGGAGAAAGCGCTTACTAGGTAAACAGCACGTATATGTTCTTTAATATAAACTGTGGCCCTTTCTTGTGTACTGATGTCAACATGGCATTTTTCGCGTCTGTAATAACTTCGTCTATTTTGTCTTCATGGACAAACTTCGTCACTGAAAATAGTCAAAGCACTAGGCAAGAACACTTCGAAGTTCGAACACCAATGCACTGGTCACATGCATAGATATAGTCACATGCCCCAGTTTCGCAAAGATAATTGGTCAATATCGCCAGCGGCCGCGCGGAGGACTAATAATGCGTCGCCAAAAAATAGAAATAATAAAAATCGCGAAACATAGACTCGTCTACCTGCGGTAGCCCGAGTAATAATCCAGGGATGATTTAATAAACCATGAGTTTTTGATAAATAATCCAAGGATTATTTGCGCGCGCCAAATGTAAAAAAAAGATGGCTGCCCGCCCAATGTAAAAAAATATATTTGGCACACAGGAAGGAGCGTGGGTACTGCATCTGCGTGCCGGGGTGGTGGCGTAAACAGCAAATTTGGACATCAGATAAACATGCAGTGGTGAGTGGTTCGCATTGATTAATTTGATTGGTTAATTCCAGTGTTTATTCTCGTCAGTTCTTTTTATAATTACTGTACGACAGAAAACAAGAAATATTTACCTGTGAGATTGACCACGATAACTTGCTTGCAAAGAAATTATACTTGTTCTCAGTGTTATTTTTGTAATCGCTACTATGACAACCCATACTATATGCAAACAAGCATATTTTTTATTGAAATCTGTTACCATGCAGAGCATAGACGCTGATCAGCGTACGTAGTACGAAATGTTTACTCTCATATATAAACGCAGTCGTTTCTCTCCGTCTCGGGAGTCCCCAATGTTACTATGTGGGTAGGCTGTATTCGCTGTTGTCGATGTGGAAATGTAGAAGGACGAGTTTCTGCTCTACTTTCGTGTTAAAGCCTTGACTGTTCGACATACTGTATGAGCCGCGCGATTTCATGAAGGACGTTCGTAACGTTATTTCCCAGTATATTACTAATATTTAATAGTAAAATGACAAAGGTTTAATACACAGAGGCGAAACTAATAACATTGGCGCCTTTTGGTTCTGTTTACGCTATAGATTGTTTAAATCAGATAGAAACATTGTTTACCAATATATATAGGTAAATAATATGGTAAAATCAACACATTTAACAATTTTTTTACATTTGGCGCCCCATAAGCATACATTCCATTCCCTTTGTAAAATGAACCAATGAGATTGCAGCATTGATCACTGCTAAAATTAAACGCCCGCCTTTTGCCGAGCGACGAGGCAAGCGTTATTTCGAAAAGTTTAGCTTAGAACATTACAAAATTTAGGAATAATAATGTTTTGACTATGTTCTTTCTGCCCATGCAAACAAAGGTGCGTAAATGTGAAGCGTGTTGGCATCAGAGAAATATTGCAGGCCGTGTTTACATTACATTCCCGAAGTCTGAAAATTATCTGCGCAATTCACAGCACTTGAAATCACGAATATTTTCAGAAGTATTGCTTAGAACTTCACCGAATTTTTGAAGAGTGCTATTTCGATTATCCTCTTTCACCACATGTAGATAAGCAAGCGTTGAAGTTATGAGCGTCAGCTAAATAAAAGATGTGAACACAAGCCCGACGGAAATGGAGCGAACAACAAGAGAGCGACTAGTTGAGTGTGTTTACTTGAAAGTTAATATTTCGAGTAGTTTAGCTTAGAAGTTCACGAAATTTACGAAGAATGGTATTTTAATTATGTTCTTGCCGCTCATATAAATAAATCCGTGCGAAAACTTTTGAAAAGGCTACAAGTGTTTGCGAAATTTAGCAGGTCCAGGTAGACTCCTTCGCAGACGTTCTTTTATAGTCCTTCAGGTGTGCGTAAACTACCGATCGAGAATATTTCTTCTTCTACGTATTTTAATTTGTTTTCTTCAATGTTACTCAAGCTAACCGAAGACTTCGTAGGTGAATGACTTGTTCTTGCATATAAAAAGCTTCACAAGCGGCGGAGAAACCACCACAATAGCACTGATGGCTAGAAACCTTTGAGATTGTATCGGCGATTCGGCGCTTGGTATATAAATCAGCGATTTACCACACTCGGTAGGAAAGTTTATAAACATCGGGGTTGAGACCTTTTATTTTAAACGTTTAAACGTAAATCATACACTTTTTTACACCAACTAATTCGCCATCAAAATACCGAGGAAAGAGATATGCCAAGGTGAAGGTCGGCTTTCCAGATTTTGGAAGGCTTGCTCTGATTGGTCAGATGCGGGAATGGAATGTGTTGCTCGAGTGAGCAGCCGTTGGTGGGAGCGAGTTTGGGAGCGACCCTAACAACGGCTGCGAGGGAGACTAAAGGTGAGGCCTGGTGCATTAGGAATAAATATAGCTGACAAAAATGGCGGCTGGTTTCAGATATTGAGGAGGTAAGCATGTTGTTGTTATTCCCAACTCTTCTTTTATATCAAATTGGAATGTGTGGGTTTCGAAGAATTGATAAGTGCTTATTTAAAACGCTTACCAAACCCTGAAAATAGAAAACAAAATTCTTGTGAGTTTATTAAAAAAATGAGATGGAGGGTGCGGGCATTGATACCGCTACCTCGTGCATGCAAAGCGCGCGCTCTATCATATGAGCCAATCCCCCAGTTTATTCCCTACTGAAACATTCATCTGGATTTGTATTACCAAATTAGTATAGGATAGCTTAACTTTGTTACTTTATCTAAATAATGAACTTTAAAATCTTAAAATATTAATGTTATGTATTTTTAGAATAGAAATTCCTCAAAAAATTATAACAGATAATGGCAATAAAAAAACATTGTAAGTTTTTGAAATAAAATGCGATGGAGAATGCAATCCAGGCATTGATCCCGCTACCTCGCGAGTAGTAATATAGAGTTAGTTTATAGAGTAAACGATGCCTTGAATGAAGAAACAGTTCGGCAAGCTGTTCGAAAGACATCGAAACACTTTCTTCAGAGGGGTTTGCCAGAATATAAACTGTCAGGGGTTAAACGGATGACTCGGCTATTTTATTAACGTCGTCAAGCATCTTGTTAATGTTGCTAATGCTGATATTTGCATATTTATCCTCAGTGCACGTGCAGGAGACAAAAGAGAAACTCATTTAGGGGTCATTAAGAGGATTATGCGCTTGGGAAAGTCTAGTCCAGAGGGTCATTAACAGTTTTACCATAGAGAAACAGCGTTGCCGCCTCTGAGCGGCTCCGAGCGACTCCGAGCCCTGGCTCCGAGCGACTCCGAGCCCTCGGTTCCTCGCTCCGAGCCGTCGCCTCTTGGCTCCGAGCCCTCGGCTCTGGGCACCTAGTAGCTCCGAGCCCCATAGTCCTAACTCCTAAGACTATAGTCCTAAGTACTAAGACTATATAGTCCTATGTCCTAAGACTATAGCCCTAAGCCCTAAGTCCTAAGTCCTAAGACAATATAGTGCTAAGTCCTTAGACTTATAGTCCTAAGTCTTAAGTCTATAGTCCTAAGTCCTAAGACTATAACCCTAAGTGTTAAGACTATAGTCCTATGTCCTAAGACTATAGTCCTTATAGTCCTAAGACTATAGTCCTAAGTCCTAAGCTCCGAGCCCTCAGCTCACGGCTGCGAGCCCTCGGCTCCTGGCTCCTGGCTCCGAACCCTCGGCTCCTGACCCCGAGCCCTCGGCTCCTGGGCCGAGCCCTCGGCTCCTGGCTCGGAGCCCTGGCCTCCTGCCTCCATCTCCGAGCCCTTGACACGTGGCTCCGAGCCCTCGGCTCCTGGCTCTGTTGGAGCCAAGAACTCAGAGCTTTGCCTCGGAGTCGAGGTCTCGGAGCCAGGAGCCGGGGGCTTCGAGCCAGGAGCTGAGGGCTCGGAGCCGAGGGCTCGGAGCCGAGGGCTCGGAGCCGAGGGCTCGGAGCCGAGGGATTGTCTTAGGACGATAAGGACTATAGACTTAGAACTTAGGACTATAGTCTTAGGACTATAAAGACTATAGTCTTAGGTTTTAGGACTATAGTCTTAGGACTTACGACGATAGTCTTAGGACTTAGGACTATATAGTCTAAGGACTTAGGACTATATATTCTTAGGACTTAGCACTATAGTCTTAGGACTTAGGACTATATAGTCTTAGGACTTAGGGCTATAGTCTTAGGAGTGAGGATTATATAGTCTTAGGACTTAGGACTATAGTCTTAGGACTATAAGGACTTTAGTAAAATTTCAGGACTAACTATTGAATTTCTCGTCTTCTGATTGGTCGAGCTGAACCGCCTTTTTCGCGATAGTTACCTCGCGCGTGGTAACTATACTAGAAATTGTTGTCGGAAATTCTTGGAATCATCATTTTGACGGATTGTGTCTAATCAATGGTGTAATTACTTTCTAAATGGCGACAGCAGCGACTATTCTTTTTAAACCAAACAAATCGTCAAAAAACTCAACAGATAGATACTGTAAACAGAAAAAAGCTCTATGTTGGAACTATTTCAAGGTGAGAAAGTGTTTAGTCATAAAATTATTTGAATTTTGACATTTTTCAATCATGAAAATATTAACCTTGTAAATAGATTACTCATTAATTATATATTTCCTATTTTGACACTATACCTCGTACTAATAATATGAAAAATAGTTTCATGTATGACGGTGCTCATCTATGGAGCTCTATTCCAAATGAGCTTAGCGAGAGCAAATCCCTTTCAAGTTTTAAAAAGAAAATTGCTACTGGGTCCGTTTTAATCGTATGTGGAATTGAAGGTTTGGACAGCTGTCAAGGCGTTAAGAATACTTCGCAGGGTTGAATTTACATGATAAACTACTCTACGACAGTTAAAAACGTCTGTTTTAAATTTCTTAGTTATTCTTCTCAGGCCTGAAATTTTACTAAAACAATTAGTCACCTCAATCACAGTGATTATCGTTTATATTTACTTCGCCGCTTCGCAGCTTGGTAAATATTCAACGATAATCACCTCGACTTCGGTGACTAATTGTTAAATATAGTCTTAGGACTTACGACTATATAGTCGCAGGACTAAGGACTATATAGTCTAAGGCTTAGGACTCTATATTCTTAGGACTTAGGACTATAGTCTTAGGACTTAGGACTATAGTCTTAGGACTTAGGACTATAGTCTTAGGACTTAGGACTATTATCTTAGGACTATACGGACTATAGTCTTAGGACTTTGGACTATAGTCTCAAGACTATAAAGACTATAGTCTTAGGACTATAAGGACTATAGTCTTAGGACTTAGGACTCTATTCTTTGGACTTAATACTATATAGTCTAAGGACTTAGGACTATATTGTCTTAGGACTTAGGACTTTGGACTATAGTCTTAGGACTTAGGACTATATAGTCTTAGGACTTAGGACTATAGTTTTAGAATTTAGGATAATATAGTCTTAGCACTTAGGTATATAGTCCTAGGACTTTAAGGACTATATAGTCTTAGGACAAAGGACTATATAGTCAGGACTTAGGACTATAGTCTTAGGACTTAGGACTATGGTCTTAGGACTTAGGACTATAGTCTTAGGACTTAGGACTATTATCTTAGGACTATAAGGACTATAGTCTTAGGACTTAGGACTATAGTCTTAAGACTATAAAGACTATAGTCTTAGGACTATAAGGAATATAGTCTTAGGACTTAGGACTCTATTGTTTGGGCTAAGGACTATATAGTCTAAGGACTATATTGTCTTAGGACTTAGGACTTTGGACTATAGTCTTAGGACTTAGGACTATATAGTCTTAGTATAATTTCATAGTGGAAAAGAGCTTTCCAGCTTTCTGATTGGTCCGCTCAGCGGTGAATCTGAGGTGATAGTCACCGCCTAGCGCGGTGACAATTGCATCACAAGAAATTGTTCTTCAAAAGTAGTTTTGGAAAAGAGACTGGTACTTATTCAACACTGCACTGACTTTACTCGTTTCAGTCTCCCCCTCGGAGTTGTCATTTTGAAGTATGAGATTTTAGAATTTGTTGATTCATTGAACTGTTGATTTTTTTTTTCAAAATGGGGTCTGTAGTTTTTGAGACAAACAAAAGAGCATAATACTGAAAACATTTATCACTGAGATGTTGTACATATCAAATATCGTAAAAACAAAACTTTATAAAGGTAAGGAAGTATATTTTCTGTAATTCTTCGTATTTTTGTGTATGTTTTGGCTAGATTTTGGTCGTAGCGATGTGGCGAAAACTTCGTCATGAGTGAAGAACATATTGAACATGAATTAAGTGCAAAAAAGCCGTAACACAGGATCCAAAACACCAGAATAAAAGTCTTTTTAGCATATATTTGAATGTATGTACAAGTTCAATTCCAAAGTAGGATGTTGTTTATCTTTTTTTGAAATTATTTACTGACAAAGACTGTGGCTTGCTAACATCGTCTGTGAATAAACAGTATCACCACTGTTAAAATGAAAGCAGTTGTTTGAAAGTTTTTGTTTCAACGTGATTGTTTTTTTTATCAACGTCTGAAATTATACTAAAACAATTAGTCACCTCAGTCTCGGTGACTATTGGTGTATTTGAAATTATTTACTGACAAAGACTGTGGTTCTGGGAACACTAGGGTTAGGCGCTAATGACGTAACGCGCCGCTATATAAAATGTATACTAATGAGATTAGGGTTAGGAACTCTCAAAGGAGCCTGAGAATGAATAAAAAATAAGTTCAATATTTAGTGAGGAGGCATCTCTTTGTGGTCTGGAGTGGTGGGTATTACTGGCTGTGTGCACGATGTTGATACCCAAAGCCGTAACAGGCACGCTCTACCGTGCCTAGACCGTGCCTAACACTAATTAGGCACCCTGCTAATTAAGTGGACCTTGCCTAGCACCACTGTGGTCCCGGCATTAAAATGATGCGATACACGGTCGGCTAATGAATATTATCCGGTGAACATTTGCCCAACACGAGTAAAATGAGTTGATGTTTTTTTTAGTGCGTGTTGAAACGCTTGTACCGAATTTTATTTTATCAAATTGCGTGTCGTTTGTGTAGAGTGCGTCTATTTTCGTTATGCGTATTTTTTATGAGTACGACGGAATGTGAACCGAATATCCAGTTCCAATATACGAAAGCATTAACAAAACAAAACAAAATAATACAGTTTCGATTTCCTTATGAATTTAGTCCAAAGGTAGGTTTGTATATCTTTTGCATATAGTCCAAAGACGTATTGTGAACGCTGCCGTATTCTTAACGAAGTCGTCGAAGGCCTTGCGTTCACACAATAACCGGAATGATTTGAATCCGTAACGCCAACCGCATACGATATGAAACCGAAACGGAACGACTGCTTAATCAGCATCGTTGAAATATTACCTGAAGGTTTTTGCCACAATTTTACGATTTTATCTTTTCTCTCTGCGCTCAACGCCGTGACGGCATGCAGTGATACCGGTACAGTGTGAACAGTTTGGTACATATAAACGATTGCGTACGCGGGTATAGTGTGAACGCAGTCTTTGTCTTTCTTTGTTTGCATGCAGATTGTGTCTTCTCTACAGTCTTCGATTATATTCTAGATCTTTTTAACGAGTTGACATCATGCAACGCAATTATGACTGTATATATTCTTTTCAGAATGTGTTTGTGTGGCGTTCATACTTTAATAGCGTGTCGAATTGATGAAATTGGTAATTAAATTAAAATACTAGTTCCTTCCAATTGTCAATATTAGGCATATGTTTGAACGTGCTGTGGATGACGTTATTCCTTTCGTAGGCAAGGTTTGCACGCAATATTATTTTGTACTATTGAATCTACGGAGTAACACCTTACATCTATCTGCGCAGCACTAGTCTTTTCAAATACACAAAAAGCAAAACAAATCTGTTTATATTGGGGGAAAAGGACTACTCCAAGACAGAAAATAGCTAGTTTACAACCCAGAAGGTACGGATTGTTCACGAACTTCTTCCAGTTCAGCGGCTTTTAATTCCTTAGCTTTCTTTCGCTTTTCACGTCGCTTACGATTAATGCTTTCTTTATTCTCCCGATAATATTTTAAACTCACAGCGCTGATTTTTTCTTTCTTTTTCCTTTCGGCCTCCCAAAGTCTCCTTGTTTCACTGCTACTAGTTTTCCCCATTACCTTCACGCTACAAATCACGCTGCAGACACAAGGACCTACAGTAGCTTTTGATATATGGCGTTTTACACCGTGCCAAGCATTAGGCACGCGGCGTGCCTACCACGCACGGCGTGCCAAAACTCTACGGACGACAATAGCGTGAATAAACAAGTCTCTGTTTTACGGTAACATTTGGGGGGGGGGGGGGGGGGGAAGGGGGGGACTGCGTGAATTGTGTCAAAATACATAATGGTATCCTTTACTTAAAGAAAGGAGTACACGGACGCCATTAATCCCCCATTATTTAAGGTACATTATACTGTTATTTGTCCATAATTAATTAGTAGTGTTATATTACAACTGAAAAGAGTTAAAAAAAAACCCACATGGAAATCAACGCGCATTCTAAAATCTAGCTATAGGTTCACGAATAGCTCTAATCCCACCTTGTAATCCTCTTTTAGAGGGGTTAGGTGAACAGGAAGATAGATAGATAAATTTTTGGTTATGGTTTTTAAATATAAGTATACGCTTTACAATAAATATCAAGTTAGCGTGCGAAAATAAAGCATTTCGATCATATACAGTAATTAGAAACACGTAATTGAATGATTTTACTGATATCATAAACGCCTCACGCGCATATAGCTAAACCCTTACCTTACCGTGTCTAACCGTGCCTAAGCCGTGCCTAATTGATGGGTTATAATACCGGACCGTGTATACAGACCTGGAGATTGCTTAAGAGGAAATTAAAACATGTCAAAACCGTGCCTAGTGGTATTTTACGCACGGTCATTGGAATGTGGAAGCGTGCGTCAGCGTGTCTAACCGTGCGTAAACAAGATACTAGCAAAGCAGTTTGGAAAAATGTGGTTTACGATGACTTAACGCATTGTACACTCATAGGATCGAAAATTAACTGGTTAAAAAAAGAAGAACTTGTTAGCTTTGTATATTGTCATGGGTAAGAAGGCTGATTTGTACTATCTTATCTACGTATCAAGGAGTAATTATTGATTTGCGCTCCTCCACCTCTTGGGTTGCACAAATGGTTTTTGGTTGAATACATATATTTACACTCACTAGAATGCAATGTGAACGAAAAAATCCTTAGTTATTGAAAGTATGTTATCTTGTCATTGCTGTAAACAAACATTCTGCCATGAAAATATATTTCCTTAAATTTTACAAGCATGATTTTGGTAACCGTCAGCGATTTGTTACGCCAAAAATCACAAATTAACGAGATAATCATTATTTTTTTTAATTTCTGCTTCATTGCTGAAGTATTTGCAAGCGTCAAGTTTGAATTAGGGACAAAACCATTCTGTCAGATAAATTTTGAGCGACATATAGTGTACTTAGTTGAATATTTTAGCCTACAAATGTGGAATTTGACCGTCCTCCATATTGTAAACCAACACCTTGCACACAGCCTACTACTCTCGCGCATGCGAAGCGCGCGCTCAACCATTTGAGATAATCCCCCAGTTCCTGCACTTTTGAAATATTTGGGATATTTAGTTCCAATTTAATATCAGGTAGTTTAATAATTTTGTTACTATTTCTTGTCAAAAAACAACATGAGGTAAAATTTTACAACCGAATTACTTAGTTAATTTTTTTACAAATACGGAATTACAAGTTGTTTTTATATCCTATTTATCTAAATAAACAACTTTAAAATTTTGAAAAATCCGAATGTTATATATATTTTTAGAATATAGATTTTCATATCAAATGGTGAAATGTTTGCGTTAATTGGAATAATAAGTTATACGACCACCAGTTTTTGTTACTAATAAAAAGCAAATTTCAAAAAAATAGTACCAAACACTGAAAATAGAAAACAAAACTCTTGTGAGTTTATAAAAAAAATGAGATGGAGGATTCGGGCATTGATCCCGCTACCGCGCACATGCAAAGCGCGCGCTCTACCATATGAGCTAATCCGCCAGTTCTTACCATGTTGAAACATTCATCTGGATTTGTATTAACAATTTATTATAAGATAGTTTAACATTTTTAATTTATCTAAATTGTTACGGATATGCCTATCCGAAGACAGTTAATTAACTAGACGTTATTTGATCACTGAACTACTTAATAAGTACTTGTAACCAATTAGTAATACTTATGACTTGGCATGAGTCAGCTATGATGTCATTTAGTAATTACGTAAATATATTATATATAGAATGAAGTATGTTACTATAATTATATACTCTAGAAACTATATAAGCAGCCATCGAACATATATCAGGCATGCATATGTATGAGAGTGAGCTATATGTATCAAAGTGGTTACGAAGTCAGTCCTGGAGTTCCTGCCGTTGGTTTTATTATTCCTTTCTTTTCAAGTCCATACGGATTGTTAACCTGTGTCGGAATCTCCTATTGACTGTTTCGTTGTGTGCAGACGACAGATAAGTTTCTGAACTTTAGTTTAGTTTTAATCTTTATAGACATTTTCGATATCTGTTCTAAGTTTCTTGTTAATTAAATAAATAATTGTAAATACCAAACAGCTGAGGTTACACTTTTTGTTGCGTATAGCGGTCACGTAACAATTGGGGGCTCAGGCGGGAACGTATACGTTAGTGTCTCGGGAAAGTATACGTTAGTGTCTCGGGAAAGTACGTTAGTGTCCAGGGAATTTCATTCAAATCATAGTTCGGTAACTTTTGATTTTTTTTATTCGGAGGTAAATTTCGAATTTGTGTGAGCTCAGCTATTTGATAAAATGTCAGAATTTAAACCTTAGCAGTTTATGTTAGAGCCTGATCAAGAGGTTTTTAATAAATTGAGGAAGGATGACCTGATCTCATTAGGTAATCATTTAAGTATAGAGGTAAAAAGTTCTATGGTAAAGAAGGACACACAAAAAGACTGGGATGACGGAATCCATTTACTTTTATTCGCTGCTCGAGAGTCAGTTCAAGAATCTCTGGGCTTTAGCCCATTTGAGTTAGTTTTCGGACATACGATTAGAGGACCACTTAAACTCCTAAAAGAAAAATTCCTTTCGGAAGATGACGGTTCGTTAAATCTTTTGCAGTACGTTTCGGACTTTCGCACAAACTTACGAAAGCATGTGATCTAGCTAGGACAAATCTTCGATCAACACAGAAAAACATGAAAAATAGGTTTGATCGAAACGCAGTAAACCGCAAATTTAAACGCGGTGATAAGGTTCTTGCATTGCTCCCGGTTCCTGGAAATTCCCTTCAGGCTAGGTATTTTGGTCCCTATGTTGTAGACAAGAAAGAGAGTGATTTAAATTATGTCCTAATAACTCCAGATAGGCGTAAACAAAAACAGTTGTGCCATGTAAATATGTTAAAGCCGTATTACGATAATGATAGGGTAATACATTCTGTAAATGTAGTGAGTTCTGAGTCTGACAAAGACAAAGACGATGTAGACCTAGGAGAACTTTCTAGTCTGTCTGCCACATCAAAACTCAACAACTCTGATGTCCTACATAATCTGGATTCCAAGCTATCTCATCTTCCACCGAATCAACGTCAAGATCTTCAGAACCTGGTTAAAGAATTCGAACACCTTTTTCCAGATATTCCTACCAGAACAGACAAAATTTTCCACGATGTCGACGTTGGTGATGCTAAACCAGTGAAACAACATCCCTACCGGTTAAACCCAGTGAAGCAGAAATACCTACGTGAGGAGGTTCAATATCTTTTGGAAAACGACTTCATAGAACCAAGTTAAAGTAATTGGAGCTCTCCATGTATCCTGGTGCCGAAACCTGATGGAAGCTATCGTATGTGTACCGATTACCGAAAAGTCAATAATGTGACTAAGTCGGATACATTTCCAATCCCACGAATGGATGATTGTATCGATAAAATTGGAAAAGCCAAGTACGTCACCAAGTTTGATTTATTGAAAGGATTTTGGCAAGTTCCACTTACTGATCGTGCCAAAGAAATCTCAGCCTTCGTTACCCCAGAGGGTTTGTTCCAGTACAAGGTCATGCCATTTGGAATGAGAAATTCGCCAGCCACCTTTCAACGTCTCGTTAATAGCATCATTTCTGGCCTGGACGGTTGCGAAGCGTACATCGACGATATCATCATTTACAGCAATACGTGGGAAGAACATCTAAAGATCATCCGAGAGTTCTTCAGGAGGCTCAGCAAGGCACAACTGACCATCAATTTGATCAAAAGTGAGTTTGGGTGTGCACATGTCACCTATTTGGGTCATGTTGTTGGTCAGGGTTATGTAAAGCCTGTTGATGCCAAAATAAGTTGTATTTCAGAGTTTCCTAGACCTTCGTCAAAGAAACAGTTCATGCGTTTCCTGGGTATGGCTGGTTATTACAGAAAGTTCTATCCAAATTTCTCCACCATCACTGAGCCTTTGACTCAGCTACTTCGCAAGAACGCTAAATATATTTGGACAGATCAATGTGAACTGGCGTTTGGAAACCTTAGAGCCATGTTGAAAAGTGCTCCCGTTCTGTCAGCTCCAGATTTCAACCATCCATTTAAGTTAGCTGTGGATGCAAGTGATGTAGCTGCTGGTGCTGTTTTGCTCCAAGAAGATGAAGACGGGATTGACCATTCGGTGTGCTATTTTTCCAGAAAGTTCAACAAACACCAGAGAAACTATTCGACAATCGAAAAGGAATGTTTAGCTCTGGTTTTCGCTTTACAGCAGTTTGAAGTTTATGTCTCTTCCTCAAGTCTGCCGATCGTTGTATTCAGTGATCATAATCCTTTGGTATTCCTCCACAAGCTGAAGAACAAGAATCAACGCCTATTGCGATGGAGTCTAGTTTTACAAGAATATAATTTGGAAATCAGACATATTAAAGGAAAAGACAATTTGATTGCGGACTGTCTTTCTAGGCCATAGACATGGTTAAACATTTTATATTCTAAAAAAGAAAGTTCTATCAAACTTCTTTTTTTCTTTAAGAGGGAGGGTGTTACGGATATGCCTATCCTAAGACAGTTAATTAACTAGACGTTATTTGATCACTGAACTACTTAATAAGTACTTGTAACCAATTAGTAATACTTATGACTTGGCATGAGTCAGCTATGATGTCATTTAGTAATTACGTAAATATATTATATATAGAATGAAGTATGTTACTATAATTATATACTCTAGAAACTATATAAGCAGCCATCGAACATATATCAGGCATGCATATGTATGAGAGTGAGCTATATGTATCAAAGTGGTTACGAAGTCAGTCCTGGAGTTCCTGCCGTTGGTTTTATTATTCCTTTCTTTTCAAGTCCATACGGATTGTTAACCTGTGTCGGAATCTCCTATTGACTGTTTTGTTGTGTGCAGACGACAGATAAGTTTCTGAACTTTAGTTTAGTTTTAATCTTTATAGACATTTTCAATATCTGTTCTAAGTTTCTTGTTAATGAAATAAATAATTGTAAATACCAAACAGCTGAGGTTACACTTTTTGTTGCGTATAGCGGTCACGTAACAAAATAAAGAACTTTAAAATGTTAAAATATTAAGGTTATGTATTTTTAGAATAGAAATGCCTCAAAAAAATAATAACAGATAATTCAAGTTCCTGCACTTTAATAATATTTGGGAAATTTAGTTCCAATTTAATATAAGGTAGTTAATAATTTTCTTACTATTTCTTGTTAAAAAAACAACATGAGGTAAAATTTTACAACCGAATTGCGTAGTTAATTTTTTTTACAAATACGGAAATACAAGTTGTTTTTATTTCCTATTTATCTAAATAAACAACTTTAAAATTTTGAAACATCAATGTTATATATATTTTTAGAATATAGATTTTCATGTCAAATGGTGAAGTGTTTGTGTTAATTGGAATAATAACTTATACGACCAACAGTTTTTGATTTAGTAAAAAGCTAATTTTAAAAAATAGTACAAAACCCTGAAAATAGAAAACAAATCTCTTGTGAGTTTATTAAAAAAAATGAGATGGAGGGTGCGGGCATTGATCCCGCTACCTCGTGCATGCAAAGCGCGCGCTTTACCATATCAGCTAATCCCCCAGTTTTTACCATATTAAAACATTCATCTGGATTTGTATTACCAATTTAGTATAAGATAGTTTAACATTGTTAATTTACCTAAATAACGAATTTTAAAATGTTAAAATACTAATGTTATGTATTTTTAGAATAGAAATTCCTCAAAAAATTATAACAGATAATGGCAATAAAAAAAAATTGTGAGTTTTTAAAATAAAATGCGATGGAGAATGCGTGCATTGATCCCGCTACCTCACGTATGCTAAGCGCGCGCTCTACCATTTGGGCTAATCCCCCAGTTCCTGCACTCTACAAATACTTGGGATATTTAGTTCCAATTTAGAATAAGGAAGTTAATAATTTTCTTACTATTTCTTGAAACATTCATCAGGATTTGTATTACCAATTTAGTATAAGATAGTTTAACATTGTTAATTTATCTACATAAAGAACTCTAAAATGTCAAAATATTAATGTTATGTATTTTTAGAATCTAAATTCCTCAAAAAATTATAAAAGATAATGCAAATAAAAAAAAAATTGTGAGTTCTTGAAATAAAATGCGATGGAGAATGCGGGTATTGATCCCGCTACCTCGCGCATGCGAAGCGTGCGCTCTACCATTTGAGCTAATCCCCCAGCTCCTGCACTTTAGAAATATTTGGGATATTTAGTTCCAATTTAGTATAAGGTAGTTTAATAATTTTGTTACTATTTCTTGTTAAAAAAACAACATGAGGTAAAATTTTACCACCGAATTACTTAGTTCATTTTTTTACAAATCCGGAAATACAAGTTGTTTTTATTTCCTATGTATCTAAATAAACAACTTTAAAATTTTGAAACATCAATGTTATATATATTTTTAGAATATAGATTTTCATATCAAATGGTGAAATGTTTGTGTTAATTCGAATAATAAATTATACGATCCCAGTTTTTGATTTAGCTAGTAGAAAGCTAATTTTAAAATATGTACCAAACAATTGTGATTACCATACAGATTGTGATTTCCGGTAATGGCAGCTAGTCAGGAAAATCTGAGTTCCTCGTGTTTGACAAATTCAAGTTCAAAATCTGAGAATGAAAGCGACCAAATCGATAAATTATCTCCAAGAAACAACTTTCTTGTCCACTGTGGCCCTCAGCTCTCATGGAAGGGAAATATAGAGCAATTAAAGCATTTTACGTGTAGTGTTTTGAAGCTGACAGGGAAATGGAAATCACCGGTGGGAATGTGAAAATATTTTCGAGTTCAAGTGAGGAATTGGTCTTCAAATGGCAGGGTTTGAAAAGAAAAAAGATCGAGATAGTGAAAGATCGTGACAACGAACTTTTAAATAGCCTGAAGAGCCATGCCAATGAAGAAACTAAAGCGAGCGACAGCAAAATTCTCGAAGAACTGGTCGACCACGTGTGCGCTGCCATGTCGTTGCCTCTGCCTTCGCCAACGTGTGGCGAGTGCGGTAAACATGAATTTTGTCCCGACCAAACTGAAATAGAAGCTAAGTTCGAACTGGGACACTCTCGGCTTAGTAAACTCGAAGAGAAAACGCAGGAAGAAAAGATGGCGGAAACGTTGCTGGTTAATACTGAAAACAACAAAATGGCGGCCGAAATTGGGCATTTGAAAGCGACTGTGGCCGAGTTACAAGAAGAAAACGATGGAATCAGGACATTATTGGACATTAAACAAAACGAGTGGATTCAAGTTGAATCAAAACGAAGCAAGAAAAAAACTAAAACCACCGCTATTCCTTCGACGCCAGTTGAAGAAAATCGCTTTGCTGCCAGGGCTATCGAAGACCCTGTTGCTGAAGGAAACAGCTTGCCAGACGAAGCTGATACAAACAGTAATATCCGCATGCAAATCAATAATTACAGAACCAAACAGAAGCCGGAGTTCCGTAAATTGAACAAGACCCAAGGAAATCAAAGAAAACCTCAACACCCAAACCAACCAAGAGAAACCGAGAAGAAGACCCTGGTCATTGGGGACTCTATGATTAAGCACATTGAGGGAAAGAAAATTGAAAGGGCAGCAAGAGGCAAGACCGTTTGCCACTCGTACAGTGGTGCCACTGTAAGTCAATTGTACCAAAAGTTTGAAGAAAATTGCAACGACGACGAGTACGAAACCATCATTCTACACGTTTGAACCAATGATCTTGTGCGCGAGGACGCAGACAAGGTGGCTGAGAAGATGGAAGAACTGATAGAAGAAGTGAAGCATCGAGCGGAGAGAGTTACTGTTTCCAGTGGTATCAAAAGGTATGATGGTCGAGTTCCATCAAGTAAAATAGTATCTTATAATAATTTAATCTATGACTTATGTTTAAAGCATAACATTTATTATATAGATAATGATGATATAGACAAATCTCTTTTGAACCCCTCAAATTTACATTTGAACAAAATAGGAGATAGAGCACTAGGGAGTGCCTTTTGCACTTTCTTAAAGTCAACTAGAGCTAGTAATACTAGGCCAGTACTGACAAGAAATGATCGGCCTTTTTTTCAACTAGCTGGACATCACAAGAAAGAGTGGACAAATTATCTAAAATATGTCTGTCAAGTACTGAGAAATTAGTTGATATAGATCCGTCAAATGAAAATGTGGGTAGCGATTTTTTCACTAGCCTTAATTCTATTCCCAATGAAAGAGGTTTTAAGATGGCTTTTCTAAATATTGTTAGTTTGCCTAAAAATATTGATGAAATACGTTACTCAATGTCCAACAAACACATTGACCTGATTGGTTTTAATGAGACACGACTTGATTTAAATATAGCTGATAATATGATTGACCTTGATGGCTATGATATTATTAGAAAAGACAGATCAAGAAATGGGGGTGGAGTTTGTATCTACTTGCGTAGCTCCATCAACTATAAAATAAGAAATTATCTTATCCCCTCTGAATTGGAGGCTGTTTGTGTAGAAATTATGAAGCCACATAGTCGACCATTTTTGGTTACAACTATTTATCGACCACCAAATTCAACACACAATTTCTTTGAAAATTTTGAAAAATTAATCAAAGCGACTGATGATGAAAATAAAGAAATGTATATTCTTGGTGATTTAAATTGCGACATGCTTAAAACAGAATCTGATACACCAACCAAGAAAATAAAATCACTGTATGAATTATATCAATTGTCACAATTAATTAAGGAAGCTACTCGGGTAACCATGACAACCTCCAGCCTCATTGATCATATAGTTACTAATACACCAGAGAAAATCTCAGATTCTGGTGTCATTCATACAGGAATCAGTGATCATAGTTTGGTATTTGCCATCAGAAAAATCCATATTTCTAAGAAACAAGATGAAAACATAGTGGAAATTAGAAATATGAAAAACTTTGATGGCCAAAAATTTGTTGAAGATTTGCTTAGTCAGCATTGGGAATATGTGTACTTTTTCGCAGATAATCCAAATGCTATGTGGGCGATTTGGAAGAATTTGTTTGAGGAAGTACTAAATAAGCATGCACCCGTTCAACAAAAAAAGATCAGATAAAAAAAAGATTATCGAATATCTTATAAATACTAATAAGAGGTTTCAGTTTGGTCCAATTACCAATAATATCGTTCTTTCGCTTTTAAATAAGCTTTGTAAATCAAAAGCTACCGGACTTGACAAGATATCTGCCAGACTTGTTCGTGAATGTGCAGATCTTATTTCTATTTCTATTACGAGTATTTTTAATACATCTTTAACTTTGGGTGTATTTCCTGATGATTGGAAATGTGCCAAAGTTACTCCGTTATTCAAACAAGGTGAACGGAGCGATATGAATAATTATCGCCCGATCTCGGTGGTTTCTATTGTGGCCAAAGTGTTTGAAAGAATAACATATGATCAACTTTATGCATATTTGTCAAAACATGATATTATTTCAGAACATCAATCTGGATTTCGTTCTTTACATTCAACCACTACGGCCTTGCTGGAGGCTACCGATACTTGGGCTTATAATATTGACCGTGGTAATATTAACGCTGTGGTGTTTTTAGATCTAAAAAAGGCATTCGACACCGTCAATCACGAGATTCTTTTGGCCAAACTAAATGCTTACGGAATACAGGGTATCGCCTATAACTGGTTTAGGTCGTATTTGGAGAATCGCATTCAGAATTGTTTTGTTAATGGCTCACTCTCTAAAAGTTGCTCTCTGAAATGTGGAGTTCCGCAGGGAACAGTCTTAGGTCCACGTTTGTTTTTATTATATATCAATGATCTACCAAATTGTCTATATAATTCACAGCCTAGGATGTATGCAGATGACACTCATTTAACATACGCTGCAAATGATATAGATCTCATTGAGTCTTGCCTTAATGAAGATTTAGATAATATAAACAAATGGCTGATTGCGAATAAACTTACTCTAAATATGACTAAAACCGAATTTATGTTAATTGGATCTAGGCAAAGGAAAGCCACTCTGGCTTATCCACCTGCTCTTGAAATAAATGGTACTCCAATAGACCAGGTTTCTTCAACTAAATCTCTTGGAGTACTTATTGATGAGAATCTTACATGGAGTAGGCATATCGATAAAATAGCAAAAAAAATTGCTTCTAATATTGGGGCTTTACGAAGAATAAGACCATTTGTTCCCTTTGGAACATTGCTTTTTATCTACAATTCTTTAGTTCAGCCATATTTCGATTATTGTAGTGTAGTTTGGGGAACTTGTGGAAAAACTTTATCTGAGAAGTTGCAGAAACTTCAGAATCGCGCAGCCCGAGTGTTGACCTTTTCAAACTATGATACCAATGCTGATAGTCTATTTGAAAGTCTAATGTGGAATAATCTAAGTACACAACAACAAATCCAAAAAGCCTTGATGGTCTTTAAATCTTTAAACGGTCTTACCCCAGATTATTTACGTTCTAAATTTTTGAATCGTAGCGATATAACTTCTTATTCACTACGAGACTCTGTGAACAAACTAGCTGTTCCTTTACAGCGCACCAACTATTTTAAGAATAGTTTTAGCTATAGTGGTGCCGTCCTTTGGAACAGCTTACCTTGTGAGGCAAGGCAAGCTAACTCTCTGAACGAGTTTCGACAGTTATTGAATTCTTATATTGAAAAACAGGTTTCATGGAAATTATCATGGAAAACAGGTTTAATTAATAATAACATGTATTAGTGTATTAATTTAGCAATAGATTGTATTAATGTATTTTGTATGATTTCAACATTTTTGTATATAGTTTTAGACACCTGATGATTTTACCGTGGGTAAATAAAGTTTCAATCAATCAATCAATCCCTTGGATTACTAGTGAGATCAAAAAGCTTATAAATAAGAGGGATAGATTTAAGAGAAAAGCCAGTGTGAAAAACCTTGAAGCAGACTGGGTAGTGTATAAACAAACCAGAAATAAAGTAAATATAGAAATAAGAAAAGCCAAAAAAGATTATTACTCCAAGAGAATTTCTGTTCAAAAACATAATCCAAAAGAGGCTTGGAAAACAATAAACAACTTACTAGGCAGACAAAACAAACCAACAGAAGTAAATGAGTTGAATATAAGTGGAAATAATTTAACAAATTTTGAAGACATTGCAGACGGCTTCAATGAATTCTTTTCAAATATTGGTCCTGACTTAGCTAGCAAAATTGATACCTCAAATTACAATTTTCAAGAATATATTAAGAAACCTAAATCAGAATTCACAGCATTTGAGTCAATTACTACAAACAAAGTTTACCATCTCTTGCGTGGCCTTTCTAGTGCAAAAGCCACTGGCATTGACAAAATTTCAAATAAAATTTTAAAACTAGAAGCACCTGCTATCTCCAGTTCATTAACTTATATCCTTAATCAGGCTATTACACAATGCACTTTTCCTGATGAGTGGAAAATGGCAAGAGTATCACCTCTTTATAAAAATGGCCAAAAAAATTTGCCTGGTAACTACAGGCCAATTTCTGTTCTGCCAGCTGTTAGCAAAGTCATGGAAAGAATTTTATATGGCCAACTATATGATTATTTGACAAAATTTCAGCTACTTAGTGATTGTCAATTTGGCTTTCGCAAATTGCACTCAACTGCTACAGCATTATTAGACTGTACTAATAGTTGGTACTTGAATATTGACAACAAATTATTTAACTTAGTAGTACTAATTGACTTAAAAAAGGCATTTGATACTGTCCACCACCAGATTTTGCTAAAAAAGCTTGAACTTTATGGTGTAAAAGGAGATGCTTTATCTCTACTAAAATCGTACTTGATGAATCACACTCAGAAATGCCAAGTAAATGGAACTATTTCATCGGAGCGGTTGATTAAGTGTGTTGTGCCACAAGAGTAGTATAGTCACAGGTATAGAACCCCTGAGTCAGCATTTTTCAGGAGCTCTTACCCCTAGTTTTTAGTTACCAGGTTGACCGTGTGAGCCCTGTGCGCGCGCATGTGAACCGGAAATACGTGTTTGAATAGAGAAACCGGTTTTTGACAAGTATGATTGTTGTCACACAATGGTTTACACGAATAAAGAAGTTATTGTAAAAGATGTTTGATGAAACAAACGTGCAATGCTTACGGTCACTGTTTATTTAGTAAGTGTGTTTGTGAACCGGTTGAAGAAACGTTGTAAAGGGAATAATGTTTGAACGAATGTATGTCGATGAAGTTGATTTTGAAGACATTCTAACTGTTGAGCAAATTATTGATCTCGTTTCTTCGGAGTTTGTCCATCGGCATATTGAACAGCTAGAGAAGCTAGCGTCATGTTGCAAGGAGACCGAAGAAGTGGATGGTAATCAATGGACGACCATGAGAGAGCCTTGTGAAGTTTCTGATGAAGAGTATCGTTGGATGGCCTACACAGACCAAGCAATTTCAATGATTGACCGTGAAGATATTTGGAGGGCAATCGTGGAGGCCTGCAGAATTTTATCGTTTCCTAGTCCTTCCACTTTATACCGACAATATTTTGACAGCTTATTTAATCTGAGCTGGTTTGTGTGGTCTAAGTTGTACGCTGAGACCGAAAGAACAATGAACATTAATAACTTACTGGACTATATAACATGTGCTTGTAAACTTAAGTACCATTCAACTGTGTAATTAAAATTGTGTGAATAAAATAGAACTCGAAGCAAAGATCATTGAAGCGTTTATGAATAAGTTACAGGGGGAAATTAATTACCTGTCAAATGACTTTTGTTTCCTGTACAATTTCATTTGTTTTACTTTTATATATTTATATTGTACACTGTATGATGCGAACGTGTTAATTAGGCATAATTTATGTTCGCATCTGCTCCTTGAACTCGTATTTAAGTTATCATTGTCTTTCTAGGGGGTCCCGAAAACTCGATGTTTCCTAAGGCGCCAGTCAACGTATGTTGTAAGGGATAACTTAATGACAAAGATCGTATTAATAATTAAACTGTTTAATTAAAAGTTAAATGATTAAATAACACCACTTGTGTTTTAAAATGGATTTATTTTGTAGATTGACTTATGAACGCACAAACAATTATTATTCTGTCCTGGTGTTCATGTTACCCATAACGGTTTTGTATCCCAACATTCGTTGTAGAAGGAATTTTCTTTGATTTATAGCCGCATTTATACTTCCATCTTCATCGTAGCCTTCTTCGTCCATTAAACGTTTCATTGTTTTCATAATTTTCTTGTGGATACTGTCACGTTGAACCTCCTTAACTAATCGAATGTACTTTTTGTATGTTTTTGCCATTTCTCTGGTATATTCTGGACCAACGTAGCGTAGGCATGTTTCATAGCTTCGTCAATAGTAATGTTGTTTTCTTGCATTGTTTTTTCGACCAAAGCATTTCGTTTAGGATCCACCTTTTCAAAAACTTCATTTAATATATATTCCCAGAGTGTGTCGTTTTCTTCATCTTCCTCGCATTCGGACTCTTCAGAATGTTCGCTAGTACTTTCCTCATCGATGGACAAGTTGTCTTCCGTCGGCGATATGCTGTTTTCTTCTTCCGTCGACAATATGCTGTTTTTTTCGTCTGTAGAAGAGTCGTCTTCTCCATCTTCCACCGACTCATTGCTATTTTCTTCATCGCTGTATGCATCCGTACTTTCATTAGTGCAAGAGCCGTCTTCTCCATCTTCTTCCGACTCCTTGCTATTTTCTTCATCGCTGCATGCATCCGTACTTTCATTCTCCATCACTACATCGTTATGCTTATCTGTATCGTATCCTCCCTCTGCAATAACTGAAATGTCACCTTGTTCCACCAGAAGCGGATAAACAAAACAGATGGCTTGATGTCGTCTTATGTTATACGCAGACGAAAAACGCTTCATACACTGGTTACACTGATAACAATTACCCATACTACCACCAGGAAAAATTGAGGAGAAATGAAAAAACGAGCAGAAAGAAATGACTATATATTACGATCTATTGCCTAGTTAACATGTGGTACAAAAACGTTGCCGTGAATCGTGATGCATTGTTTGATTGGACATGCACACTCTCGTAATTTTTTTATAACAGGTAATATTATATAGATCTCCGAACAAAATCCATATGCGAATTTTGCTCATTATGTTCTCATTGTGCTCATCATGCTTGCGATTGTGCTCATTCGCATTCGCATTGTGTTCGCTTACGTCCCTTAACTCCCCACCCCCGGGACTCAAAAAGATAAATAGACGAACTTTATGTCCCTTAAGTCCCCGGGAACCGACAATGCGAATGCGAATGGGCACAATGCGACTGTAAATGAGCACAATGCACACGTAATGAGCAAAGTACGCGAGTGTTATGAGCAAAATGCAAATGTGAATGAGCACAATGCGAATGTAAATGAGCACAATGTGCACTCAATGAGCATAATGCGAATGTGAATGAGCACAATCGCAAGCATGATGAGCACAATGCGCACGTGATGAGCAAAATACGCGAGTGTTTTGAGCAAAATGGGCACTCAATGAGCATAATGCGAATGTGAATGAGCACAATCGCAAGCATGATGAGCACAATGCGCGCGTAATGAGCAAAGTACACGAGTATTATGAGCAAAATGCGAATGTGAATGAGCACAATGCGCACTCAATGAGCAAGACGCGAATGTGAATGAGCACAATGCGAATGTAAATGAGCACAATGCGCACTCAATGAGGATAATGCGAATGCGAATGAGCACAATCGCAAGCATGATGAGCACAATGAGAACATAATGAGCAAAATTCGCATATGGATTTTGTTCGGAGATCTATATAATATTGCCTGTTATAAAAAAAATTACGAGCGTGTGCATGTCCAATCAAACAGTGCATCACGATTCACGGCAACGTTTTTGTACCACATGTTAACTAGGCAATAGATCGTAATATATAGTCATTTCTTTCTGCTCGTTTTTTCATTTCTCCTCAATTTTTGCTGGTGGTAGTATGGGTAATTGTTATCAGTGTAACCAGTGTATGAAGCGTTTTTCGTCTGCGTATAACGTAAGACGACATCAAGCCATCTGTTTTGTTTATCCGCTTCTGGTGGAAGAAGGTGACATTTCAGTTATTTCAGAGGGAGGATACGATACAGATAAGCATAACGATGTAGTGATGGAGAATGAAAGTGCGGATGCATGCAGCGATGAAGAAAATAGCAATGAGTCGGAAGAAGATGGAGAAGACGACTCTTGCACTAATGAAAGTACGGATGCATACAGCGATGAAGAAAATAGCAATGAGTCGGTGGAAGATGGAGAAGACGACTCTTCTACAGACGAAAAAAACAGCATATTGTCGATGGAAGGAGAACACAGCATATCGCCGACGGAAGAGAACTTGTCCATCGATGAGGAAAGTACTAGCGAACATTCTGAAGAGTCCGAATGAGAGGAAGATGAAGAAAACGACACACTCTGGGAATATATATTAAATGAAGTTTTTGAAAAGGTGGATCCTAAACGAAATGCTTTGGTGGAAAAAACAATGCAAGAAAACAACATTACTATTGACGAAGCTATGAAACATGCCTACGCTACGTTGGTTCCAGAATATACCAGAGAAATGGCAAAAACATACAAAAAGTACATTCGATTAGTTAAGGAGCTTCAACGTGACAGTATCCACAAGAAAATTATGAAAACAATGAAACGTTTAATGGACGAAGAAGGCTACGATGAAGATGAAAGTATAAATGCGGCTATAAATCAAAGAAAATTCCTTCTACAACGAATGTTGGGATACAAAACCGTTATGGGTAACATGAACACCGGGACAGAATAATAATTGTTTGTGCGTTCATAAGTCAATCTACAAAATAAATCCATTTTAAAACACAAGTGGTGTTATTTAATCATTTAACTTTTAATTAAACAGTTTAATTATTAATACGATCTTTGTCATTAAGTTATCCCTTACAACATACGTTGACTGGCGCCTTAGGAAACATCGAGTTTTCGGGACCCCCTAGAAAGACAATGATAACTTAAATACGAGTTCAAGGAGCAGATGCGAACATAAGTTATGCCTAATTAACACGTTCGCATCTACAGTGTACAATATAAATATATAAAAGTAAAACAAATGAAATTGTACAGGAAACAAAAGTCATTTGACAAGTAATTAATTTTCCCCTGTAACTTATTCATAAACGCTTCAATGATCTTTGCTTCGAGTTCTATTTACAAAGACAGTTTGAATACCTTCACTTTTAGGGGAATGGCGCATTTTCAAACGTCGTTCACAGTGTATAGCCAGACTGGTTCTTTTATTAATTTGTTGCGCCATATTTGGAATGAACTATATTACAGATTCTCCAGTGTCAATTTGGATAATCATTCTATTATATCCTATTTGCAGAAGACCCTCTAAATTAAAATCGTTACGACCAAAGCTAACACGGATTCTAAACATTTTCTGTCTGTTATGGCTTTTATTTCTCTTGGCTCTGTCATTTTGTGATCTGCTATAACAAGCCCACATTTGGAAATTTTCTCTAAACCGTACACCAATGTCACCACAAGCAACAATGTCTCGTATGAAGAAAGTAGACCAATGCATTAGGTTTTTAAAAAACATTTTTATTCACACAATTTTAATTACACAGTTGAATGGTACTTAAGTTTACAAGCACATGTTATATAGTCCAGTAAGTTATTAATGTTCATTGTTCTTTCGGTCTCAGCGTACAACTTAGACCACACAAACCAGCTCAGATTAAATAAGCTGTCAAAATATTGTCTGTATAAAGTGGAAGGACTAGGAAACGATAAAATTCTGCACGCCTCCACGATTGCCCTCCAAATATCTTCACGGTCAATCATTGAAATAGCTTGGTCTGTGTAGGCCATCCAACGATACTCTTCATCAGAAACTTCACAAGGCTCTCTCATGGTCATCCATTGATTACCATCCACTTCTTCGGTCTCCTTCCAACATGACGCTAGCTCTCTAGCTGTTCAATATGCCGATGGACAAACTCGGAAGAAACGAGATCAATAATTTGCTCAACAGTTAGAATGTCTTCAAAATCAACTTCATCGACATACATTTGTTCAAACATTATTCCCTTTACAACGTTTCTTCAACCGGTTCACAAACACACTTACTAAATAAACAGTGACCGTAAGCATTGCACGTTTGTTTCATTAAACATCTTTTACAATAACTTCTTTATTCATGTAAACCATTGTGTGACAACAATATTACTTGTCAAAAACCGGTTTCTCTATTCAAACACGTATTTCCTGTTCACATGCGCGCGCACAGGGCTCACACGGTCAACCTGGTAACTAAAAGCTAGGGGTAAGAGCTCCTGAAAAATGCTGACTCAGGGGTTCTATACCTGTGACTATACTACTCACAAGGCTCTATTTTGGGGCCATTATTCTTTTTGTTATATATTAATGACTTGCCTCAGTGTTTAAACAAAACAAAACCTCGATTGTTTGCTGATGATACAAACCTAACAGCTGCTGGAGAATCTATAAATGATGTTGAAGCTGCAATGAATTCTGATTTAGAAAACCTTAGGAAACGGTTAATTGCCAATAAACTAAGTTTAAATGTAGCCAAAACTGAATTTATGTTAATTGGATTTAAACCAATGATAAAAAGTATTTCAAATAAACAGCCAAACGTTATCATAGAAAACAAACCAATTAAACAAGTTTATGATTGCAAAACTCTTGGAGTGACTGTTGACCAGTATTTATCTTGGAAGAATAATACTGAAAACATATGCAAGCAAATAGCAACAGGAATATCAGCTCTTCGTCGAATAAAATAATTTGTTGAGAAAGATACGCTTGTTTCTGTATATAATTCTATTGTTCGCCCATACTTTACTTATTGCTGTGAAGTATGGGATGTGTTTGGTGAAACACAATCAAAACGCCTCCAAAAGCTCCAAAACAGAGCTGCTCGAATCATAATGAATATGAGCAATGATCTAGATCATCGGGTTGCTTTAGATGCTTTATACTGGAAGTCACTTAAAACGGAAAGAATAAATGCTAAGTCAAAACTGATGTTTAAATTGTTCAATAAAATGGGTCCTAAATCACTTACTGATTTATTTACTTTCAAAAGTGAAATGAAAAATTATGAACTTCGAGATATTGAAAGTACTCTTTGCTTACCACAACCGCGTACTAATAGCATGAAAAAAAGTTTCATGTTTGACGGGGCACACATTTGGAACTCTTTACCAAACGAAATTATGGAGAGCAACTCCCTCATGTCCTTTGAAACTAAAATCGTTACTCACATTTTTGAATAATATTATACGAAAAGATTTGTAAATAGATATGTTTCACCATACTTCTTTTTTTTTTTTCTATAGTTTTTATATATTTTTCTATATTTTTTATATATGTTACTATATCTCTGTAATCTTGTTATTGTAGTTGGAAATCAGCCTAGGTTGACAATGGTTATTGTGTTTAAATAAAGTTTTTCTATCTATCTATTCTAAAATAAAATACAAAACTCTTGTGAGTTTATAAATATACATATGAGCTAATCCCCCAGTTCTTATCATATTGAAACATTCATCTGGATTTGTATTACCAACTTAGTATAAGATAGTTTAACATTGCTAATTTATCTAAATAACGAATTTTAAAATGTTAAAATATTAATGTTATTTATTCTTAGAATAGAAATTCCTCAAAAAATCATAACAGATAATGGAACAAAAAAAATGTGAGTCTTTGAAATAAAATGCGATGGAGAATACGGGCATTGATCCCGCTACCTCCCGAATGCTAAGCGCGCGCATTACCATTTGAGCTAATCCCCCAGTTCCTGCACTTTGGAAATACTTGGGATATTTAGTTCCAATTTAGTATAGGGTAGTTTAATAATTTTCTTACTATTTCTTGTTAAAAAAACAACATGAGGTAAAATTTTACAACCGAATTTCGTAGTTAATTTTTTTACAAATACAGAAATACAAGTTGTTTTTATTTCCTATTTATCTAAATAAACAACTTTAAAATTTTGAAACATCCATGTTATATATATTTTTAGAATACAGATTTTCATGTCAAATGGTGAAATGTTTGTGTTAATTGGAATAACAAGTTATACGACCACCAGTTTTTGATTTAGTAAAAAGCTAATTTTAAAAAATAGTACAAAACCCTGAAAAAAGAAAACAAAACTCTTGTGAGTTTATTAAAAAAAATGAGATAGAGGATGCGGGCATTGATCCCGCTACCTCGTGCATGCAAAGCGCGTGCTCTACAATATGAGCTAACCCCCCAGTTTTTACCGTATTGAAACATTCATCTTGATTTGTATTACCAATTTAGTATAATATGGTTTAAAAATATTAATTTATCTAAATAAAGAACTTTTTAAAATGTAAAAATATTAATGTTATGTATTCTTAGAATAGAAATTCCTCAAAAAATCATAACAGATAATGGAAATAAAAAAATATATTGTGGGCTTTTGAAATAAAATTCGATGGAGAAGGCGAGCATTGATCCCGCTAACTGGTGCATGCAAAGCGCGCGCTATATCATATGAACCAATCCCCCAGTTTTAACGATATTGAAACATTCATCTGGATTTGTATTACCAATTTAATATAAGATAGTTTACCATTGTTAATTTATCTAAATAAAGAACTTTAAAATGTTAAAATTTAATGTTACATATTTGTAGAATAGAAATTCCTCAAAAAATTATAACAGATAATGGAAATAAAAAAAAAAAATTCCGAGTTCTTGAAATAAAATGCGATGGAGAATGCGGGCATTGATCCCGCTACCTCGCGAATGCGAAGCGTGCGCTCTACCATTTGAGATAATCCCACAGTTCCCGCACTTTAGAAATAATTGGGATATTTATTTCCAATTTAGTATAAGGTAGCTTAATAATTTTGTTACTATTTCTTGTTAAAAAAACAACATGAGGTAAAATTTTAGAACCGAATTACTTATTTAATTTTTTTACAAATGCGACAATACAAGTTGTTTTTATTTCCTATTTATCTAAATAAAGAACTTTAAAATTTTGAAACATCAATGTTATATATATTTTTAGAAAATAGATTTTCATATCAAATGGTGAAATTTTTGTCTTAATTGGAATAATAAGCTCTTAAGGAATAATACCCTCGCCTCCTGGCTCGTAGCTCCGAGCCCTTGACACGTGGCTCCGAGCTCTCGGCTCCTGGCTCCGTTGGAGCCAAGAACCCAGAGCTTTGCCTCGGAGTCGAGGACTCGGAGCCAGCAGCCGGGGGATCGGAGCCAGGAGCTGAGGGCTCGGAGCCAGGAGCTGAGGGCTCGGAGCCAGGAGACGACGGCATGCAGCCAGGAGCCGAGGGCTCGCAGCCAGGAGCTGAGGGCTCGGAGCTTAGGACTTAGGACTATATAGTCTTAGGACTTAGGAATGTAGTCTTAGGACTTAGGGCTATAGTCTTAGGACTTAGGACTGTAGGCTTAGGACTGTAGGCTTAGGACTATAAGGACTATAGTCTAAGGACTTAGGACTATAGTCTTACGACTTAGGACTATAGTCTTACGACATAGGACTATAGTCTTACGACTTAGGACTATAGTCTTACGACTTAGGACTATAGTGTTAGGACGATAAGGACTATAGTCTTAGGACTTAGGACTATAGTCTTAAGACTATAAGGACTATAGTCTTAGGACTTAGGACTATAGTCTTAGGACTTTGAACTTAGGACTATATAGTCTAAGGACTTAGGACTATATAGTCTAAGGACTTAGGACTATATAGTCTTACGACTTAGGACTTAGGAGTATAGTCTTAGGACTTAGGACTATATAGTCTTAGGACTTAGGAGTATAGTCTTAGGACTTAGGACTATATAGTCTAAGGACTTAGGACTATATAGTCTTAGGACTTAGGTCTATAGTCTTAGGACTATGAGGACTTTAGTAAAATTTCAGAACTAACTATTGCATTTCTCGTCTTCTGATTGGTCGAGCTGAACCGCCTATGTCGCGATAGTTACCTCGCGCGAGGTAACTATACTAGAAATTGTTGTCGGAAATTTTCGGAATCATCATTTTGACGGATGGTGTCTAATCAATAATGGTGTAATTACTTTTCAAAATGGCGAATGCAGCGACTATTCTTTTAAACCAAGCAAATCGTCAAAAAAAATCAACAGATAGAGACTGTAAACACAAAAAAGCTCTAAGTTGGAACTATTTGAAGGTGAGAAAGTGTTTAGTCATAAAATTATTTGAATTTTGGGTCCGTTTTAATCGTATGTGGAATTGAAGGCTTGCGCAGCTGTCAAGGCGTGAAGAAAACTTCGCAGGGTTGAATTTACATGATAAAACTACTCTACGACAGTTAAAGACGTCTGTTTTAAATTTCTTAGTTATTCTTCTCACGCCTGAAATTTTACTAAAACAATTAGTCACCTCAGTCTCAGTGATTATCGTTTATATTTACCTTACCGCTTCGCGGCTCGGTAAATCTTCAACGATAATCACCTCGACTTCGGTGACTAATTGTTAAATATAGTCTTAAGACTTAGGACTATATAGTCTAAGGACTTAGGACTCTATAGTCTTAGGACTTAGGACTTAGGACTATAGTCTTAGGACTTAGGACTATAGTCTTAGGACTATAAGGACTATATAGTCTTAAGACTTAGGACTAAATAGTCTTATGACTTAGGACTATAGTCTTAGAACTAGGACTATTGTCTTAGGACTATAAGGACTATAGTCCTAGGACTTAGGACTATAGTCTTAAGACTATAAGGACTATTGTCTTAGGACTATAAGGACTATAGTCTTAGGACTTTGGACTTAGGACTATATAGTCTGAGGACTTAGGACTATATAGTCTTAGGACTTAGGACTTAGGACTATAGTCTTAGGACTTAGGATAATATAGTCTTAGGACTTAGGTCTATAGTCCTAGGACTATAAGGACTATATAGTCTTAGGACAAAGGACTATATAGTCAGGACTTAGGACCATAGTCTTAGGAGTTAGGACTATAGTGTTAGGACTTAGGACTATAGTCTTAGGACTTAGGACTATGGGGCTCGGAGCTTCTCGTAGCCCAGAACGGAGGGCTCGGAGCCAAGAGGCGACGGGTCGGATCCAGCAGCCGAGGGCTTGAAGTCGCTCGGAGCCAAGAACCGAGGGCTCGGAGTCGCTCGGAGCGCGCCAGGGGCCGTGGGCTCGGAGTCTCTCGGTGCCAAGAGCCGAGGGCCCGGAGCCGCTCAGAGCCGGCAACGCGGTTTCTCTATGGTAACACTGTTAATGACCCTCTCGACTAGACTTGCCCAAGCGCTTAATCCTCTTAATGATCTCTTAATGACCCCTAAATTAGTTTATTATTTTTTCCTCCTGCACGTGCACTGAGGATAAAAATGCAAATATCAGCCTTAGCAACATTAACAAGATGCTTGACGACGTTAATAAAATAGCCGAGTCATCCATTTAATCCGTTTATATTTTGGCAAACCCCTCTGAAGAAAGTGTTTCAATGTCTTTCGAACAGCTTGCCGAACGGTTTCTTCATTCAAGGCATCGTTTACTCTATAAACTAAAGCCTAATAAGCGACAATTCGGCACATATCTCCAAGCAAAGGGGTAAAGAACTGTTTGGCCGTTAAGCTTATTACACTTAATATGATATTCATAAATGCTATTAATTCAAGTCTATACCTCATCTCTACTAATTCAGCTATTTAGGATGCTCAAAACTCCCTATATTCCTCCAAACAAGGTTTCAGATAAAAAAATATAAAGTGTCTCCATCAATTTCTCTCTCTCCTTGGAAAGAACGTCTATTTTGTTAAAGTTTACTGTACGCATGCTCTGTACGTCTGCGTGTCCCACAAGTGTTGACTGACAGTAGGGTAAAGTGTATAAATGAAAAGGTAATTACTATTACTTATAAGGATATAAGGCGAGCGCCTTTTGATTATGACGTAACTTCGGAAATTAGTCGGAGAGCTATCTACCGGATATGACGTAGTGAAAACCAGGGGGTTTGAGTATCAGTTTGGGGAGAAGCATAAATAATAAGTCGATTATGACGTAGTGAAAACCAGGGTGTTCTGGAACACTAGAGTTTGCCGCTAATGACGTAACGCGCCGCTATATAAAATGTATACTAATGAGATTAGGGTTAGGAAGTCTCAAAGGAGCCTGAGAATGAATAAAAAATAAGTTCAATATTTAGTGAGGCGGCATCCCTTTGTGGTCTGGAGTGGTGGGTATTACTACTCTCGCGCATGCGAAACGCGCGCTCTACCATTTGAGCTAATCCCCCAGTTCCTGCACTTTTGAAATATTTGGGATATTTAGTTCCAATTTAATATAAGGTAGTTTAATAATTTTGTTACTATTTCTTGTCAAAAAAACAACATGAGGTAAAATTTTAGAACCGAATTACTTAGTTATTTTTTTTACAAATGCGACAATGCAAGTTGTTTTTATTTCCTATTTATCTAAATAAACAACTTTAAAATTTTGAAACCTCAATGTTTAGTTTAACAAAACAATATAACAAATAATGGAAAAAAAAAAAAATTGTGAGTCTTCGAAATAAAATGCGATGGAGAATGCAATGCGGGCATTGATACCGCTACCTCGCGGGTAGTAATATAGAGTTAATTTATAGAGTAAACGATGCCTTGAATGAAGAAACCGTTCGGCAAGCTGTTCGAAAGACATCGAAGCACTTTCTTCAGAGGGGTTTGCCAGATTGTAAACTGTCAGGGTTTAAATGGATCACTCGGCTATTTTATTAACGTCGTCAAGCACCTTGTTAATGTTGCTAATGCTGATATTTGCATATTTATCCTCAGTGCACGTGCAGGGGACAAAAGAGAAACTCATTTAGGGGTCAAGTCCAGTCCAGAGGGTCATTAGCAGTGTTACCATAGAAAAACCGCGTTGCCGGCTTTGAGCGGCTGCGAGCCCTCGGCTCTTGGCTCCGGGCGACCCCGAGCCCTCGGCCTCTGGCTCCGAGCCGTCGCCTCTTGGCTCCGAGCCCTCCGCTTTGGGCACCGAGCAGCTCCGAGCCCCATAGTCCTAACTCCTAAGACTATAGTCCTAAGTCCTAAGACTATATAGTCCTAAATCCTAAGAATATACAGTCCTTAGTGTCCTAAGACTATAGTCCTATAAAGTCCTAAGACTATATAGCCCTAAGTCCTAATTAAGACAATAGTCCTAAGTCCTAAGACTATAGTCCTTATAGTCCTAAGACTATAGTCCTTATAGTCCTAAGACTATAGACCCAAGCCCTAAGACTATAGTGCTAAATCCTAAGGCTATAGTCCTAAGTCGTAACACTATAGTCCTTATAGTCGTAAGGCTATAGTTCTATGTACTAAGGCTATAGTCCTAAATCATAAGACTATAGTCCTAAGTCGTAAGACTATAGTCCTAAGTCCTAAGACTATAGTCCTTATAGTCCTAAGACTATGTTAAGCTCCGAGCCCTCAGCTCATCGCTGCGAGCCCTCGGCTCATCGCTCGCAGCCCTCGACTGCTCGCTGCGAGCCCTCGGCTACTGGCCCCGAGCCCTCGGCTCCTGACCCCGAGCCCTCGGCTCCTGGCCCCGAGCGCTCGGCTCCTGGCCCCGAGGCCTTGGCTCCTGGCCCCGAGCCCTCGGCCCCTTTGCTCCGAGCCCTCGCCTTCTGGCTCCGAGACCTCGTCTCCTGGCTCCTAGCTCCGAGCCCTTGACACGTGGCCCCGAGCCCTTGGGTCCTGGCTCTGATGCAGCGAAGAACTCAGAGCTTTGCCTTGGAGTCGAGGACTCGGAGCCAGGAGCAGGGGGCTCGGAGGCAGGAGCTGAGGGCTCGGAGCCAGGAGCCGATGGCTCGGAGCCATGACCTGAGGGCTCGGAGCTTAGGACTTAGGACTATATAGTCTTAGGACTTAGGAATATAGTCCTAGGACTTAGGGCTATAGTCTTAGGACTTAGGACTATAGTCTTAGGACTTAGGACTATAGTCTTAAGACTATAAGGACTATAGTCTTTAGGCTATAAGGACTATAGTCTTTAGGCTATAAGGACTATAGTCTTAGGACTTAGGACTATAGTCTTTAATAGGACTTAGGACTAATGTCTTATGACTTAGGACTATATAGTCTAAGGACTTAGGACTAAATAGTCTTAGGACTTACGTCTATAGTCTTAGGACTTAGGACAATATAGACTTAGGACTATAGTCTTAAGACTATAAGGACTATAGTCTTAAGACTATAAGGACTATAGTCTTAGGACTTAGGACTATAGTCTTTAATAGGACTTAGGACTAATGTCTTATGACTTAGGACTATATAGTCTAAGGACTTAGGACTATATAGTCTTAGGACTTAGGTCTATAGTCTTAGGACTATGAGGACTTTAGTAAAATTTCAGAACTAACTATTGAATTTCTCGTCTTCTGATTGGTCGAGCTGAACCGCCTATTTCGCGATAGTTTCCTCGCGCGAGGTAACTATACTAGAAATTATTGTCGGAAATTTCCGGAATCATCATTTTGACGGATGGTGTCTAATCAATGGTGTAATTACTTTTCAAAATGGCGATGCAGCGACTATTCTTTTAAACAAAACAAATCGTCAAAAAACTCAACAGATAGAGACTGTAAACACAGAAAAGCTCTAAGTTGGAACTATTTGAAGGCGAGAAAGTGTTTAGTCATAAAATTATTTGAATTTTGAGTCCGTTTTAATCGTATGTGGAATTGAAGGCTTGGACAGCTGTCAAGGCGTGAAGAAAACTTCGCAGTGTTGAATTTACATGAAAAAACTACTCTACGACAGTTAAAGACGTCTGTTTTAAATTTCTTAGTTATTCTTCTCCGGCCTGAAATTTTACTAAAACAATTATTCACCTCAGTCTCAGTGATTATCGTTTATATTTACCTTGCCGTTTCGCGGCTCGGTAAATGTTCAACGACAATCACCTCGACTTCAGTGACTAATTGTTAAATATAGTCTTAGGACTTAGGATTATATAGTCTAAGGACTTAGGACTCCATAGTCTTAGGGCTTTGGACTTAGGACTATAGGCTTAGGACTTAGGACTATAGTCTTAAGACTATAAGGACTATAGTCTAAGGACTTTGGACTATAGTCTTAGGACTAAGGACTATAGTCTTACGACTTAGGACTTATAGTCTTAGGACATAGGACTATATAGTCTAAGGACTTAGGACTATAGTCTTAGGACTTAGGACTATATAGCCTTAGGACTTAGGACTTAGGACTTACGACTATAGTCTTAGGACTTAGGACTATATAGTCTTAGGAGTTAGGACTATAGTCTTAGGACTCAGGACTATATAGTCTTAGGGCTTAGGACTATAGTCTTAGGACTTAGGACTATATAGTCTTAGGACTTATGACGATATAGTCTTAGGACTTAGGACTATATAGTCTAAGGACTTAGGACTCTATAGTCTTACGATTTTGGACTTAGGACTATAGTCTTAGGACTTAGGAGTATATAGTCTTAGGACTTAGGACTATAGTCTTAGGACTTAGGACTATATAGTCTTAGGACTTAGGACAATAGTCTTAGGACTATAAGGACTATATAGTCTTAAGACTTAGGACTATATAGGCTTAGGACTTAGGACTATAGTCTTAGGACTTAGGACTATAGTCTTAAGACTATAAGTACTATACTCTTAGGACTATAAGGACTATATAGTCTTAAGACTTAGGACTATATAGTCTTAGGACTTAGGACTTTGGACTATAGTCTTAGGACTTAGGACTATATAGTCTTAGGACTTAGGACTATTGTCTTAGGACTTAGGATAATATAGTCTTAGGACTTAGGTCTATAGTCCTAGGACTATAAGGACTATATAGTCTTAGGACAAAGGACTATATAGTCAGGACTTAGGACCATAGTCTTAGGACTTAGGGCTGTAGTTCTAGGACTTAGGACTATAGTCTTAGGACTTAGGACTATGGGGCTCGGAGCTGCTCGGAGCTAGACTTGCCCAAGCGCTTAATCCTCTTAATGACCACTAAATGTGTTTTGTTTTGTCTCCTGCACGTGCACTGAGGATAAATATGCAAATATCAGCCTTAGCAACATTAACAAGATGCTTGACGACGTTACTAAAATAGCCGAGTCATCCATTTAACCCCTGACAGTTTATATTCTGGGAAACCCCTCTGAAGAAAGAGTTTCAATGTCTTTCGAACAGCTTGCCGAACGGTTTCTTCATTCAAGGCATCGTTTACTCTATAAACTAAAGCCAAATAAACGACAATTCGGCACATTTCTCCAAGCAAACGGGTAAAGAACTGTTCGGCCGTTTAGCTTATCAAACTTAATATGATATTCATGAATGCTATTAATTCAAGTCTATACCTCATCTGTACCAATTCAGACATTTAGGATGCTCAAAACTCCCTATATTCCTACAAACAAGGTTTCAGATAAAAAAATATAAAGTGTCTCTGTCAATTTCTGTCTCTCTCCTTGGAAAGAACGTCTATTTTGTTAAAGTTTACTGTACGCATGCTCTGTACGTCTACGTGTCCCACAAGTGTTGACTGACATTAGGGTAAAGTGTATAAATGAAAAAGTAATTACTATTACTTATAAGGATATAAGGCGAGTGCCTTTTGATTATGACGTAACTTCGGAAATTATTCGGAGAGCTATCTATCGGATATGACGTAGTGAAAACCAGGGGGGTTGAGTATCAGTTTGGGAGAAGCATAAATAATAAGTCGATTAAGACGTAATGAAAACTAGGGGGATCTGGAACACTAGGGTTAGGCGCTAATGACGTAACGCGTCGCTATATAAAATATATACTAATGAGATTAGGGTTAGGAAGTCTCAAAGGAGCCTGAGAATGAATAAAAAATAAGTTCAATATTTAGTGAGGCGAGGTATCATCGGTTACAAAATATGAAGCTTAACCATCTAATATAACCATCCCACATGCGGGATGTTAATCTTGAACACATAAAGCTAAAAATCCTAGAGGGGTGTTGTGGTCGGGGTCTGAGTGGAGGCACATTTTTCCGGAGGGTTGTGGTTAGGTTTAGGGTTTCCGGGGGACGTGATTACCGGGGGGTGGTATGGGGGTGAGGATTCGTTTTAAAAGGTTGTCCAATCAGATGGTGGTTTTAATGTTGGTTAAGCTTCATAATTTGAAGGTAATGATAGCTCGTGAGGCGGCATCCGTTTGTGGTCTGGAGTGGGGTATTACTACTCTCGCGCATGCGAAGCGCGCGCTCTACCATTTGAACTAACCCCCCAGTTCCTGCACTTTAGAAATATTTGAGATATTTAGTTCCAATTTAATATAAGGTAGTTTAATAATTTTGTTACTATTTCTTGTCAAAAAAAAACATGAGGTAAATTTTTACAACCGAATTACTTAGTTAATTTTTTTACAAATACGGAAATACAAGTTGTTTTTATATTCTATTTATCTAAATAAACAACTTTAAAATTTTGAAACCCCAATATTATATATATTTTTAGAATATATATTTTCATATCAAATGGTGAAATGTTTGTGTTAATTGGAATAATAAGTTATGCGACCACCAATTTTTGATTTAGTAAAAAGCAAATTTCAAAAAAATAGTACCAAACACTAAAAATAGATAACAAAACTCTTATGAGTTTATAAAAAAATGAGATGGGGGATTTGGGCATTGATCCCGCTACCTCGCGCATGCAAAGCGTGCGCTCTACCATATGAGCTAATCCCCCGGTTCTTCCCATATTGAAACATTCATCCGGATTTGTATTAACAATTAATTATAAGATAGTTTATCATTTTTAATTTATCTAAATAAAGAACTTTAAAATGTTAAAATATTAAGGTTATGTATTTTTAGAAGAAAAATGCCTCAAAAAAATTATAACAGATAATTCAAATAAAAAAAAAATGTGAGTTTTAGAAATAAAATACGCTGGAAGATGCGAGCATTGATCGCTCTACCTCGCGCATGCGAAGCGCGCGCTCTACCATTTGAGCTAATCCCCCAGCTCCTGCACTTTAGAAATATTTGGGATACCAAGTTCCAATTTAGTATAAGGTAGTTTAATAATTTTGTTACTATTTCTTGTTAAAAAAACAACATGAGGTAACATTTTACAACCGAATTACTTAGTTAATATTTTTACAAATCCGGAAATACAAGTTGTTTTTATTTCCTATATATTTAAATAAACAACTTTAAAATTTTGAAACATCAATGTTATATATATTTTTAGAATATAGATTTCCATATCAAATGGTGAAATGTTTGTTTTAATTCCAATAATAAGTTGTACTTTAAAATTTTGAAACATCAATGGTATATACATTTTTAGAAAATAGATTTTAATATCAAATGGTGAAATTTTTGTGTTAATTGGAATAATAATTTATACGACCAGCAGTTTTTGATTTACTAAAAAGTTAATATCAAAAAAATAGTACCAAACACTGAAAATAGAAAACAAAACTCTTGTGAGTTTATTAAAAATAATGAGATGCAGGATGCCGGCATTGATCCCGGTACCTCGCGCATGCAAAGCGCGCGCTCTACCATATGAGCTAATCCCCAGTTTTTACCGTATTGAAACATTCATCTGGATTTTTATTACCAATTTAGTATAAGATAGTTTAACATTGTTAATTTATCTAAATAAAGAACTTTAAAATGTTAAAATATTAATGTTATGTATTTTTAGAATAGAAATTCCTCAAAAAATTATAACAGATAATGGAAATAAAAAAAAAATTGCGTGTTCTTGAAATAAAATGCGATGGAGAATGCGGGCATTGATCCCGCTACCTGGCGTATGCGAAGCGTGCGCTCTACCATTTGAGATAATCCCCCAGTTCCCGCACTTTACAAATATTTGGGATATTTAGTTCCAATTTAGTATAAGGTAGTTTAATAATTTTGTTACTATTTCTTGTTAAAAAAACAACATGAGGTAAAATTTTAGAACCGAATTACTTATTTAATTTTTTTACAAATGCGACAATACAAGTTGTTTTTATTTCCTATTTATCTAAATAAACAACTTTAAAATTTTGAAACATTAATGTTATATATATTTTTAGAAAATAGATTTTCATATCAAATGGTGAAATTTTTGTCTTAATTGAATAATAAGTTATACGACCACCAGTTTTTGATTTAGTAAAAAGCTAATTTTAAAAAATACTTGGGATATTTAGTTCCAATTTAGTATAAGGTAGTTTAATAATTTTCTTACTATTTCTTTTCAAAAAAAAACATGTAAAATTTTACAACCGAATTAGTTAGTTAATTTTTTTACAAGTACGGAAATACAAGTTGGTTTTATTTCCTATTTATCCAAATAAACAACATTAAAATTTTGAAACATCAAGGTTATATATATTTTTAGGATATAGATTTTCATATCAAATGGTGAAATGTTTGTGTTAATTCGAATAATAAATTATACGACCTCCAGTTTTTGATTTAGTAGAAAACTAATTTTGAAAAATGTACCAAACACTGAAAATAAAAAAAAAAAACTCTTGTGAGTTTATAAAAAAAATGAGATGGAGGATGCGGGCATTGATGCCGCGACCTCGCGCATGCAAAGCGCGCGCTCTACCATATGAGCTAATCCCCCAGTTTTTACCATACTGAAACATTCATCTGGATTTGTATTAACAATTTATTATAAGATAGTTTAAAGTTGTTAATTTATCTAGTTCTAAGACTATAGTCCTAAGTCCTTAGGCTATATAGTCCTAAGTTCCAAGACTATAGTCCTAAGTCCTAAGACTATAGTCCTAAGTCCTAAGACTATAGTCCTTATAGTCCTGAGACTATAGTCCTAAGTCCTAACACTATAGTCCTTATTGTCCTAAGACTATAGTCCTAAGTCCTAAGCTCGGAGCCCTCAGCTCATGGCTGCGAGCCTTCGGCTCCTGGGTCCGAGCACTCGGCTCCTGGCTGCGAGCCCTCGGCTCCTGGCTCCGAGCCCTCGGCTCCTGGCACGAGCCCTCGGCTCCTGGCACGAGCTCTCGGCTCCTGGCTCCGAGCCCTCGGCTCCTGGCTCCGAGCCCTCGGCTCCTGGCTCCTGGCTCCGAGCCCTCGGCTCCTGGCTCCGAGCCCTCGGCTCCTGGCCCCGAGCCATCGGCTTCTAGCTCCGAGCCTTCGGCTCCTGGCTCCGAGCCCTCGCCTCCTGGCTCCTAGCTCCGAGCCCTTGACACGTGGCTACGAGCCCTCGGCAGTAGTATAGAGAATGGGGCTACCAGCGCATTTTAAAAAAAATCTCAGGTAATATCACTTTTCTCGAAAAAACTCCTTCGCGGGTTGCTCATGCGTTTTTCGAGAAAAGTGATATTACCTGAGATTTTTTAAAAAATGCGCTGATATCCCCATTCCCCACACTACTAATGGGCAGCCTAATTTTGACCCATTTTTTATTGGCTTACATATTTTTTTTTGTCGTGTCGGACTTTATCCAAAACTGTATATGTTTGAGTGTTAGGCTCCCCCTGAGATGATTTGCACCCGCCTATAGGCCATATGAGGGCGTTCCAAGCCGCCCTGACCTCCACTTTAATGTCGTCAAGTACATAAAACTCCACTACCCTGAGATTGGAGATAAACTAATACCTGGACTAGGTGAATACCAATGTCCATCTCCTCTGTAGTCGTCTGATGGTGAAGTAAACATGGAATCTCATTATTGATGTTATCAGTGGGTAAACATTGTCAGATGGTGTCAGGTGTTGTATGGATATTCCACAGCAGTATCTCTGCAGAAACATGGCAAAGACAGTTGTGAAGTAGCTGTTGTCATCAATCCATGTGAATGGCTTACCTGGGTGGGACACCTTAAGTTCTGGTAACTTACTCATGAAGTAATTACGGTCATTGACATATACTCTGAAGTTGTTCACTGGGTAATCAAATATGGAGTCAGATGGGAAATTGTCATAGTAGCCCTGTCTTTCGCCAAATCTGGTGAAGAAGTGCCCGTGGCCTTTTGGCAGTGGCTGGATGGTTCCATTGGATAGCCATATGATTGGGAACCGTCTGGGTGGGGCTGGTTTATTGCTTAGGTATTTGGTCATGCTTTTGTCATTGCGGAAAGTCGTTCTGTCTATGTTTGTCTGAACTGTGCTGTCATTTATGAACCAAATGTCTGTGCCTGCTGGTGTTCCGTCTGGGTTGACATATGCTGAAAAGTTGAATTTACTTAGGGTTGCATTAGGGTACTTTTTGGTGAAATTTGCTTTTAGATCTGTTTTTTCCTTTTTGCAGTTGGCCATTGCCTTTTTGTAGTTTTTGCCATAGTATTTACGAATGACCTGATTATCTTCCATATATATGGTAACGTGTGCATTATTCTAATGTACCTTACATTATGAGAAAGTTAAGCGTACTGTTGAAGGGCCCATCTACAACAGTAGAATTTCAAGAAAGTATACTATCGTCAGGTGATAAGCATCCTTATCATATTCTACTGAAGAAGGCTTGGATTATGTGGGAGTTATACAATGTAACCATTAAGAAAGGCAATTACTATGTCATTAACAAACAGCACAATAAATTCCTTGGTGACGGCTACTATACCTTTCAGGACTTTAAGAAGGTCTTTGAGGAAATTAACGGCGTTAAGTTAATTTTGCATAAGCCTGAGGCTAAGTGTACAATGGTGATTGACCCTGGCACAACACTAGTATTGCATAAGAACCTGGCTGGTTTGTTGGGCTTCACTATCAGTAGGGTGTTTTTACCTGCTAGTATAACTAAGAGCACTAGTCGCATTAATGTGAACAATGGACTAAGGTACATTAGGGTTACGTGTAATATTGTAAACCAATCGTTGAATACGGAAAATGGAAAGAAGAGTGATGTCCTGGTAATTTTACCTGTGACAAGCGAACAGGCGCTATTCGGATCAGTGCAGAGTTTCAATGACATTGAATCGAGAGTGAGTGTAGATAGAGGTGCTGTTGGCCAGTTGGAGTTTCATGTGACAGATCAGGATGGGCAACCACTGGATAATTATGGCAGCATTTTACTGGAACTGTACATCTCTTAGTGTATATGGATAATGACATAGAATTAGAGCAGGGGTTGAGAGACATTCACTATAATCCAGGGAGTGGTTATCAGTCAGCTGAGAGACTATATCAGAAGGCATTGGCAGATGGTCTTAAGGTGAGCAGAAGGAAGGTTAAAGACTGGTTGGAATCTTCAGATACTTACACCAGGTATAAGCCAGCTATTGGTAAGCACAAATTTAGAAAAACGATGGTTGACTACCTTGGTGAGCAGGTTCAGATGGACGTTGTTGATATGGGCAAATATAAGGACAAGCAAAATAAAGGGTACTATTGGATACTAACGGCTGTTGAAATACTGAGTAGATATGCTTTTGCTGTGGCAGTCTACAGGAAAGACACTGGGAATATGACTAAAGCAGTGGAGATAGTGTTAAGGCAATATAAAGGGCGTTTTGGTGAGTATCCGAGAGTAGTGAAGTTTGATGATGGGAGAGAATTCTATAACGTTGGAGTGAAGACTTTACTGAAGGGACATGGCGTTGAGTACTTTAGCACTATGTCTGACAAGAAAGGTGCTATTGTGGAGAGATTCAACAGAACATTGAAAAGTGCAATGTGGAAATATTTCTACAGTAAGGGGACATATAAGTGGGTGGACGTATTGGATCAGCTGGTGGGCAATTACAATAACACTAAGCATAGCAGTATATTAATGAAGCCAGCTGATGTTAGTAAGAAGAATGAAAGTGAAGTATGGACGACTTGGTTTGGCTATCACTATGGAAGCCTTCCACTGAGTAGGTTTAAAGTTGGCGACACTGTCAGAATCTCAAAGTATAAAAGCACATTTACTAAGGGGTATGAGGCTAACTTCACAGAGGAGTTGTTCAAGGTGAGTAAGGTAATCCGCGGTGACCCTAATGTTTATGAGATTTCAGATTTAGAGGGGGAGCCAATTATTGGGAAGTTCTATGAAGAGGAGCTAAGTGCAGTTGATAAGAAAGAGTCTGATGTGCATAAGGTTGAGAAAATACTGAAGAGGAAAGGAGGAATGGCACTTGTTAAATGGCTTGGCTATGACAGTAAGCACAACAGCTGGGTGGCTGAGAGTGATATAAATGTGCTTTAAAGATACATATCTTAATGTATGACCGAAGGGGCTGGTTTTGATGAGTACGAAGTGGATAACTTTGATGTCGACAAGGTTGCCAACTATGATGATGATGAGCTTAATAGCCTCTACGGTGAAATCTGGAAAAAGAGATATAGTCTATACGAAAAATATGGTAACAACGATGTCCCTGCTGATGTCAAAGTAAAATACGAAGAATTTAATGTCTCACTAGTGGCAATTGCAGAGGAAAGAAATAAACGTGGTCTTAAAACAGATCACGTTCAGGATGGTCTAAAGGACCTTGAGGATATGCACAAGCGAATTATTGTTATAGATAAAGATTTCAACAAGCTAAAACGATTACGGGAGCTGCGTGATAGACTTAAGGAGGGTAAAGGGGTTAGTAAGGACTTCGGTGTTGACAAAATTGGGGACTATGGCGATGATGAACTCAATAAAGATTATGATATTATCTTAGAGGGGGAAAATAAACTATACAAGAGATATGGCGACAATGATGAAACTCCTGGTGAAGTTAAAGTGAAATACAAAGAATTTAATACTGCACTTGACAAAATTGAGGAGGAAAAAGACAGACGCCGTGATGAATCCGTTAGAGATAGTGTAGAAGAAACAGTGACCATTGAGGGACCAGCGGGTGACTTTATTGAAGTTCCAGCAGCTGATGTAGTATCAAACTACAGAAGAAGTCTAACCCTTGATAAAAAAGTTGGTATGAAACTTATACTTGGAATGGACTATGAGTTTAGAGTGGTGGATGGTAAAAACTCTAAGAAACTACTAGTGGGGACCAAAATAGTTTATAACAGCAGCGGGGAAAAACCTATTGGTCTCAGCTATAAATGGGTAAGAGTCTATGTGTCTGATAATAATGGAGGAAGCTTTAGGCAAACAACTAATAAAAAAAACCTCCCTATTTTGGAGGAGTTTGAAAGCCTTAGGCGAAAAGCGGAGGAGGAGCATACAGAATTTCAAGAAGTAAAAAAGAAATTTAGTCCTTTTTCAAATATAGACTCTGAACCACAAGCTCTAGAAATTGGTCTGTCACCGCAGGAGGAGAGAGAACTACAGGGAACAGCAGGAGGAGATCAGAACTATCATCAACCTAATCTGAAGAGCACTCTGTTTAAGCAGATCACACATAAGTTCAATGGTGAGACATATAGGGATTTAAATGAGGCAAGCGTGTTTAAGTGGCATGAAGACTTATGGAGTAAGAGCGGCAGATTGGGAAAAGTAGACCAGGGCCCTGGCGGGACGATTAATTTGGCTAAGTTGAGGTGTAAAGATGCTAGTGCCAACTCAGGTAATGACACAGCGCTGTATGCTGCATATGGCAGTCGGTTTAAAGTGCCAATTGACGACGACTTTCTCAGTGAAAATGGCGCTGTTTACCCACACGCTCTGATGAACACCCATGAGACTATATTGAAAGTTAATAGTCCTGGTAAAGTGCTATTGCCCGGTGGATCAGGTAAGGTGATTCCAAGTGACTTCAAGTTGGAAAATATAAAGATGAGATATGAGAGAATAGAGAATGAGTCATTGGCTCAGGAAATAGAGGAAAACTACAACACAGGGAAAAGTTCATATTACTCTCATGTGACACTGGTGAAGACATTTCCGGTTGGAACTACAGTGACTAAAATCCATGAGAATATCAACCTGCCGAGGAAAAGTATGAGAAGCATAGTGCTGCTATTTATGAGGACAGCTGATGGTAGTGAGAGCTACTACTATCCTGGGGTGGAAAGTGTGAAAATAAGTTTTCAAGGGCAGCCTAGCTAACTTTCTATACAGCCAGAGTATGAAAAAATACGACTTCTTTGATGAAGCCAGTAGAGTGTTCTTTCCAAGTGATAATGTCAATGACAGAAATATCTCACAGGAAAGTTTCTTTACGGATAAATTTGCTCTGGTTGTTGATTTCAGCTCGACTAAGTTAAGGGACATACAAGGACAAGGGGCAAAACTGGTTGACAGCCAAAATGGAGTGCTGTTGGAAATAACTAAGAAATCACCAAGTTCTAGTGCTTGCATCTGTTATGTCTTTCTTGTCAGTGATGGTCTTCTGAACATAAACAATTCTATGCTGCAATCAATTCAATACTAGAGTATGGACAATAATCCAAACACTACACTAATAGTGGGACCGTCTGGATGTGGCAAAACTTTTAAGTTACTTGAGATACTCACTAGTGAATTCATGGGGTACTATGACTACATTATAATTTTATGCCCAACAATATGGATCAACCAAACTTACTTAGAGTGGAAGTACTTGGAGAGTGACCCTGATGTAATTGGGCTTGACTGTCTTTATGAGCGGGTTGATGACGTGCTGAGATATGTTGTTAAGGTGTTCACAGGCAGTAAAACAGCGGTGGGCATAGACGACATGAGCAACAGTAAAGAACAGTACATCAACACCGGTATGATGACCTACTTAGCCTATAGTGGAAGACATCACAATTTCAGCCTTTATATAATTAGTCAAAAGTTGAACAGCATAAGCACAGGCGTCAGAGATAATGCTACCCGGGTGCTGTTTTTCAGGACCCACAACAAGCGCAGTAAGAAAGTTCTTGATGAAAAGTTTTTCGGTGGGATAGAAAATGGGGGCATGTTGTTGGACGCCCTTAGCAGCAGCGGTAAGGGAAAATACGTGGACATAAAATTAACCTCTAATGGTGAAACGTCTTACACAGTGAATTAAAATATGGCTAATGTTATGCCGAAAAGAGAAAAAAAAGTCGTTATCCCAGAGTTAGATGAAAAACTAGAGGAACTAGTAAAAAATATAGAACCAGATGAAGTGGCTAGCACACCCGCTGCAGCAGTTGATGACGGCAAAAGAGAAAAGTTGATAAAGGCTAGTGAGGATGGCATTATATTAGAGAAGGTGAGCTCACTAAAGAAAGCTACTGAGAAAAGCATAGATAAAATTTACAGCAGGTATCTAGCCAAAAGAAAAAAAGACGCCGATGCATATCTCACTGATCTAATCATAAGCCAGTTCGCTAGTATGTTAGGTGGGATGGATGCCATTGAGAGTTCTGAAAATTTGGCAGATGAACTAAAGACGAATACACTTCTCAGAGGAGATGTGGAGAATATAATAAGCGTAATTAGTCCATGGATTCCCATTATTGGAATTATGTCCAAAAGCAAAACAGTCAAAGAAAAAACAGATGGCAACAACCAAATATCAGAGTCTAACGTGAGCGGTGTAGAGATCCCCCGGTAATTATACAGGGGCGGCTTGGAACGCCCTCATATGGCCTGTAGGCGGGTGCAAATCATCTCAGGGGGAGCCTAACACTCAAACATATACAGTTTTGGATAAAGTCCGACACGACAAAAAAAAAATATGTAAGCCAATAAAAAATGGGTCAAAATTAGGCTGCCCATTAGTAGTGTGGGGAATGGGGATATCAGCGCATTTTTAAAAAAATCTCAGGTAATATCACTTTTCTCGAAAAACGCATGAGCAACCCGCGAAGGAGTTTTTCGAGAAAAGTGATATTAGCTGAGATTTTTTTAAAAATACGCTGGTAGCCCCATTCTCTATACTACTCTCGGCTCTTGGCTCCGTTGGAGCCAAGAACTCAGAGCTTTGCTTCGGAGTCGAGAACTCGGAGCCAGCAGCCGGGGGATCGGAGCCAGGAGCTGAGGGCTCGCGGAGCCAGGAGCCGAGGGCTCGGAGCTTAGGACTTAGGACTCTATAGTCTTAGGACTTAGGAATTTAGTCTTAGGACTTAGGGCTATAGTCTTAGGACTTAGGACGATATATAGTCTTAGGATTTAGGACTATAGTCTTAGGACTTAGGACTGTAGGCTTAGGACTATTTAACAATTAGTCACCGAAGTCGAGGTGACTATCGGTGAATATTTACCGAGCCGCGAAGCGGCGAGGTAAATACACCGATAGTCACCGAGACTGAGGTGACTAATTGTTTTAGTATAATTTCAGAGGTTGATAAAAAACCAATCACGTTGAAACAAAAACTTTTAAACAACTGCTTTCATTTTAACAGTGGTGATTCTGTTTATTCACAGATTTTGTTAGCAAGCCACAGTCTTTGTCAGTAAATACTTTCAAAAAAAGAGTAAACAACATCCTACTTTGGAATTGAACTTGTACATACATTCAAATATATGCTAAAAAGACTTTTATTCTGGTGTTTTGGATCCTGTGTTATGGCTTTTTTGCACTTAATTCATGTTCAATCTTATGTTCTTCACTCATGATGAAGTTTTCGCCACATCGCTACGACCAAAACCTAGCCAAAACATACAAAAAATACGAAGAATTATAGAAAATATACTTCCTTACCTTTATAAAGTTTTGTTTTCACGATATTTGATATATACAACATCTCAGTGATAAATGTTTTCAGTATTATGCTCTTTTGTTTGTCTCAAAAACTATACAGACCCCATTTTGAAAAAAAATAATCAACAGTTCAATGAACCAACAAATTCTAAAATCTCATACTTGAAAATGACAACTCCGAGGGGGAGACTGAAACGAGTAAAATCAGTGCAGTGTTGAATAAGTACCAGTCTCTTTTCCAAACCTACTTTTGAAGAACAATTTCTTGTGATGCAATAGTCACCGCGCTAGGCGGTGACTATCACCTCAGATTCACCGCTGAGCGGACCAATCAGACAGCTGGAAAGCCTCTTTTCCACATGAAATTATACTAAAAGGACTATAGTCTAAGGACTTAGGACTATAGTCTTAGGACTTAGGACTATAGTCTTACGACTTAGTGCTATAGTCTTAGGACGATAAGGACTATAGTCTTAGGAATTAGGTCTGTAGTCTTAAGGCTATAAGGACTATAGTCTTAGCACTTAGGACTATAGTCTTAGGACTTAGGACTATAGTCTTAGGACTTAGGACTATATAGTCTAAAGAACTCAGAGCTTTGCCTCGGAGCCGAAGACTCGTAGCCAGCAGCCTGGGGATCGGAGCCAGGAGCTGAGGGCTCGCGAAGCCAGTCCGCGACCGTCCGCCATGTGTGTATCTGACATGGCGGACGGTCGTGCCTCAGTGAGCTTTGTTGCTCAAACGAAAAATAATTTATCGATCGATAATACTCATGACCTACGCAACCATTCAAGGGATTGTCAAATAGTTTCTACTGAATACCTTGAATATGGTTCAGATAGTAAACTTAAATGGCAGGGAAGCTTCGAAGACCTTCAAACCGTTTGTATCTGACGATCTGGGACAAGATTGTAAATGGTGTTCTCCTGGCGGCTACTCTAAGTCATTTAGCAATGATAATATCAAAATTACTTGGTACTTCGATAGAAAGGCTCTACTATTTCAACGTGCAGAGGGACCGTCTTTGAAGAAACGGATCGTAAATATGATAAACTCCGAGAGTTCGCCATCGGGTTGTAAGTCAACCGGCTGGGAAGATTTGTTTAATTCCAGAAACGAATTAAATATTGGCAGAATGTTAGAGCAGACAAATTATGTCTTGTCCCAGCAACCTGAAATTACAAGTGATTCAAATAAAAATGGATGTAATGAATGCCGAAGATTATCATTGGAAATGGCTGAAGTTAAACTCGACCTCGAAATCCTAAGGGTAACTTTGAATAAATTTATTTGTGAATCAACAAAAGCTAATGATCGTCCTAGGGAGAAGGTTGGAGAGAAACGGGAGGCTTACACCCAAACAAATTGGTCTGGTGTAACGACAGAAGCAGAGAAGGATATTTCTTCTAATGATGAAAATGCTAACAAGAAACGTTCTCCGGTTATTATCACTGAGACGCCTGGTATATCTGGGCGTAGTAACACGGAATATATTTCAGATTCCTCAGAGGAAAGTCTCATATATGACAACACACAGCTAAGTATTAACTCCCCAATGTTGGTTCAACATCTGTCCCAAGAGATGATTTCAAGTGCAATGACCGAATCAGAGAAGAACATTCCAGATTCCTTTGTTTTCCAACTCGAGAGTTACAAAGAAAAGCAAAAGAGAATGTTTTCAGGTAAATTAACCGTAACAGAGAATAAAAAAGATTTCAATTCAATACCCACAAAACAAGTTTATTTTCGGACGCGAGGGAATTCTCAAAGTACACTTCCTGGGCCAGGAAATAATGATACCAGCTTAAAAAGAAAGAAAAATTGGCCGGCACTACATAAATGAATGGGAAAACTCTTCGATAAGTCATAAGTCTTTTGCAAATCTACATGGCTGAATAAAACTAAGGACGACTTCACTCAATTGGATGAAACTATTAAACAATATAGACCAGACCATCTAATCATTCAAACGAGAATCGACAAATTGCCATCAAATACCACTACCCAAATCACCCAATGATCAATTGATTTGTTGATGCAAGCAAAACGCTATTTACCGGCGGCTAGCATTATACTTTCAAGTGCAATAAACAGTCGGTCCATGGGTACGACAATTCCTATTGTAAATCAAAACCTACGATGGTTTTGTCGATTGAATGGATTTGGCTTTGTTAACCATGGTAATATATCGGCGAGCGGGTTCAACGATGACACTCACCTACTAAGCGCACGTGGTTTGAGTCTGTTCGAAAATAATTTAACCAAATGCCTGCAGAGCAAATGACTAGGTACTTCTGTTGAATCCAAAGTCAGCGAATTAGCAAAATCATCAGGGGAGTTTATTCCTGTACTACAACGAAGTGCGAATCGACAGAGTACGCGATTTGCATATTTGCAAAGCAATGCCATAAGTCCTCCGCGCTATCGTTGTAATCCAAATATTATTTATGTTACATTGACTGCTTCTGACACAATTAGAGCACGTCCAAATATTACTACTGCCGCTAATTTAAATATTCCAAACAGAACACAAATATCAGTTATTGATAAGGCTAGTCGGAAGTTGAATAAAATTAAACTGGTTCACCTTAACACGCAATCTCTTAAGAACAGGGATCACTTAATCCAAGTAAGAGAACTAGTAACAACCAAGAATATCGACATCTTAACAATATCTGAATCATGGCTCAATTCATCTATTGCCAACGCAGAGGTAGAAATCTCTGGTTACAAAATATACAGACTTGACCATAAGCATAAAAAGGGTGCTGGTGTATATATTTATCTGCGTAATGATTTTAAAGCAAAGGTTTTAAAAGATCTTTCATACATTTCTACATTCGATTTCCATCAATTATGCATGCTACAAATACAGGTAGGGAAAGTCAAATCGTTAGTTGTTTGTGTTTCGTATAGACCGCCTGATTGTCCGGTCAATTGTATCAGCGATGAATTGAAACCCAAGTATACTGAAGCTTTGCTTTCGGGTAAAGAAATTGTCATCGTGGGTGACCTGAATTGCAATCTCCTCAAACCTTCTAGTTCAGAAGCCAAAGTATTAATGGATACATGTACGGAACTCCATTTAACTCAGCTCATTAATGAAACAACAAGAATAACTTCCAACACAAGATCATTATTAGACGTTATTATGGTCTCTTCTTCCTCTATCGTTAGGGAAAGTGGTGTCGTAGATATTGGCATAAGTGATCACTGTATGGTGTACTGTATGTTAAAACTAAAGACCAGTAAACCAACACCTACATATATAAACGTGAGAAGTTATAAACATTATGATCCCATTATGTTTTCTACTGATTTATCACAACTTCCTTTTCGCGAGATATCCTTTGTTCAGGATGTGGATGAAAAACTAGACCTTTTTAACTGATTTTTTAACAATTCACTAAGTAACCACGCGCCAATAAAGTGCATTATATTAAAAGGTAGGTCACACCCTTTCATCAACAAAGATATAAAACAGCTTATGAATACCAGAGATCAAATGTTAAAGATTTTTAAATCAACACATAAAATGGCACATTGGGAAAAATACAAATACCTGAGGAACACCGTTAAGACCAATTTAAGAAAAGCAGAAACAGATCACGTCCGTACACAAATTCAAAATTATAAAGGAAACACAAGATGTACATGGAAGGTGATCAGACAATGTATACCAGCCAAAGAATCCTCTAAAGCTTGTTATCGGAAAGAATCTAGCATAGTAGCCGAGGAATTTAACACCTATTTTACTTCTGTGGGAAAGACAACAGCAGACAAAGTTAAGTCACTAGCAGAAGATTACGGGATTCCTATAATACCACCTACGCCAGCTAGGAACTGCAGAGCACCTGAAGAAATGTTTGAATTTAGAGTGGTCACCCCAGACGAAATCCGGAAATTAAGTTTGAAGATACCATCTAACAAAGCTCCTGGACCTTGATAATAATAATACTTGATTCTAACCTAACGTATAACGAACATATACAACATTTGTCATCATCATGTATATCTAAATTAGGTCAAATAAGTCGTGTAAAACATATCTTTGACCAAAAGACACTAACCACCATCATCGATACTTTAGTAATGAGTATAATTAACTATTGCTCATCAGTATGGTCAAATTCTTCTGTAGAATACATTAAGAAAATTCAATTAATTCAAAACTTCGCGGCTAGACTTATTACAGGAAGTCGCAAATACGACGACATAACTCCGGCATTGAAAGAGCTGGGTTGGCTACCCATTAAACTATATTTACAATATAGAGATACTATCTTAGCATTTAAATGCATGAATGATCTAGCTCCCTTATATTTATGTAATAATTTTACCAGAACAAGCCAAATTCACAACCGTGTTACCAGAAATAACAATGACCTACATATTCCAAAGTATCATACAGTAGCCGGACAGAGAACATTCAAATATAGAGTGACTAAACTATGGAATGCCTTAGACGAACCTTTAAAATGCTTACTGATTTAAATAATTTTAAAAATATTTTAAAATTAGAATTATTAAAATTATGTAATTAATTCCCAGCTTTTAATAGGATATGTATTTTATACTGTAGATGTTAGTAGGTTTCGCTATATTAAGATTTAAATAGTTATTTAGTTTTGTATGATAATATTGTAATTTGTCATTGAAAAGCCCGTTTTGGGAATGTCAATAAAGTATGTATGTGTGTATGTATGTATGTATATAGTCTTACGACTTAGGACTTAGGAGTATAGTCTTAGGACTTAGGACTATATAGTCTTAGGACTTAGGACTATAGTCTTAGGACTATAAGGTCTTTAGTAAAATTTCAGAACTAACTATTGAATTTCTCGTCTTCTGATTGGTCGAGCTGAACCGCCTATTTCGCGATAGTTACCTCGCGCGAGGTAACTATACTAGAAATCGTTGTTGGAAATTGTCGGAATCATCATTTTGACGGATGGTGTCTAATCAATGGTGTAATTACTTTTCAAAATGGCGACTGCAGCGACTATTCTTTTAAACCAAACAAATCGTAAAAAACACTCAACAGATAGAGACTGTAAACACAGAAAAGCTCTAAGTTGGAACTATTTGAACTATTTGGGTCCGTTTTAATCCTATGTGGAATTGAAGGCTTGGACAGCTGTCAAGGAGCGAAGAAAACTTCGCAGTTTTGAATTAACATGATAAAACTACTCTACGACAGTTAAAGACGTCTGTTTTAAACTTCTTAGTTATTCTTCTCAGGCCTGAAATTTTACTAAAACAATTATTCACCTCAGTCTCAGTGATTATCGTTTATATTTACCTTGCCGCTTCGCGGCTCGGTAAATGTTCAACGATAATCACCTCGACTTCGGTGACTAATTGTTAAATATAGTCTTAGGACTTAGGATTATATAATCTAAGGACTTAGGACTCCATAGTCTTAGGGCTTTGGACTTAGGACTATAGGCTTAGGACTTAGGACTATAGTCTTAAGACTATAAGGACTATAGTCTTAAGACTATAAGGACTATAGTCTAAGGACTTAGGACTATAGTCTTAGGACTATAAGGACTTTAGTAAAATTTCAAAACTAACTATTGAACTTCTCGTCTTCTGATTGGTCGAGCTGAACTGCCTATTTCGCGATAGTTACCTCGCGCGAGGTAACTATACTAGAAATTGTTGTCGGAAATTGTCGGAATCATCATTTTGACGGATAGTGTCTAATCAATGATCAAATTACTTTTCAAAATGGCGACTGCAGCGACAATTCTTTTAAACCAAAGAAATCGTCAAAAAAACTCAACAGATAGAGACTGTAAACACAAAAAAGCTCTAAGTTGGAACTATTTGAAGGTGAGAAAGTGTTTAGTAATAAAATTATTTGAATTTTGGGTCCGTTTTAATCGTGTGGAATTGAAGGCTTGCACAGCTGTCAAGGCGTGAAGAAAACTTCGCAGGGTTCAATTACATGATATAACTACTCTACGACAGTTAAAGACATCTGTTTTAAATTTCTTAGTTATTCTTCTCAGGCCTGAAATTTTACTAAAACAATTAGTCACCTCAGTCGCAGTGATTATCGTTTATATTTACCTTACCGCTTCTTGGCTCAGTAAATATTCAACGATAATCACCTCGACTTCGGTGACTAATTGTTAAATATAGTCTTAGGACTTAGGACTATATAGTCTTAGGACTTAGGACTATATAGTCTAAGGACTTAGGACTCTATAGTCTTAGGATTTTGTACTTAGGACTATAGTCTTAGGACTTAGGACTATATAGTCTTAGGACTTAGGACTATAGTCTTAGGACTTAGGACTATATAGTCTTAGGACTTAGGACTATAGTCTTAAGACTATAAGGACTATATAGTCTTGAGACTTAGGACTATATAGTTTTAGGACTTAGGACTATAGTCTTAGGACAAGGACTATTGTCTTAGGACTATAAGGACTATAGTCTTAGGACTTAGAACTATAGTATTAAGACTATACGGACTATAGTCTTAGGACTTTAAGGACTATAGTCTTAGGACTTAAGACTATAGTCTTAGGACTTAGGACTATATTCTTTGGACATATGACTATATAGTCTGAGGACTTAGGACTATATAGTCTTAGGACTTAGGACTTATGACTATAGCCTTAGGACTTAGGATAATATAGTCTTAGGACTTAGGTCTATAGTCCTAGGACTATAAGGACTATATAGTCTTAGGACAAAGGACTATATAGTCAGGACTTAGGACCATAGTCTTAGGACTTAGGACTATAGTGTTAGGACTTAGGACTATAGTCTTAGGACTTAGTACTATGGGGCACGGAGCTGCTCGGAGCCCAGAACGGAGGGCTCGGAGCCAAGAGGCGACGGCTCGGAGCCAGCAGCCGAGGGCTTGGAGTCGCTCGGAGCCAAGAGCCGAGGGCTCAGAGCTGCTCAGAGCCGGCTACGCGGTTTCTCTATGGTAACACTGTTAATGACTTAGGACTTAGGACTATATAGTCTAAGGACTTAGGACTCTATAGTCTTAGGATTTTGGACTTAGGACTATAGTCTTAGGACTTAGGACTATATAGTCTTAGGACTTAGGATTATAGTCTTAGGACTTAGGACTATAGTCTTAGGACTATAAGGACTATATACTCTTAAGACTTAGGACTATATAGTTTTAGGACTTAGGACTATAGTCTTAGGACTAGGACTATTGTCTTAGGACTATAAGGACTATAGTTTTAAGACTTAGGACTATAGTCTTAAGACTACAGTCCTAAGTCCTAAGACTATAGTCCTTATAGTCCTAAGACAATAGTCCTAGTCCTAAGACTATATTCTTTGGACTTATGACTATATAGTCTGAGGACTTAGGACTATATAGTCTTAGGACTTAGGACTTAGGACTATAGCCTTAGGATTTCGGATAATATAGTCTTAGGACTTAGGTCTATAGTCCTAGGACTATAAGGACTATATAGTCTTAGGACAAAGGACTATATAGCCAGGACTTAGGACCATAGTCTTAGGACTTAGGACTATAGTGTTAGGACTTAGGACTATAGTCTTAGGACTTAGGACTATAGTCTTAGGACTTAGGAATATGGGGCTCGGAGCTGCTCGGAGCCCAGAACGGAGGGCTCGTAGCCAAGAGGCGACGGCTCGGAGCCAGCAGCCGAGGGCTTGGAGTCGCTCGAAGTCAGGAACCGAGGCCTCGGAGTCACTCGGAGCGTGCAAGGGGCCGAGGGCTCGGAGTCGCTCGGAGCCAAGAGCCGAGGGCTCGGAGCTGCTCAGTGCCGGCAACCCGGTGTCTCTATGGTAACACTGTTAATGACCCTCTGGACTAGACTTTCCCAAGCGCTTAATCCTCTTAATGACCTCTTAATGACCCCTAAATTAGTTTATTGTTTTTTTCTCCTGCACGTGCACTGAGGATAAATATGCAACATTAACAAGATGCTTGACGACGTTAATAAAATAGCCGAGTCATCCATTTAACCCCTGACAGTTTATATTCTGGCAAACCCCTTTGAAGAAAGTGTTTCAATGTCTTTCGAACAGCTTGGCGAACGGTTTCTTCATTCAAGGCATCGTTTACTCTATAAACAAAAGCCTAATAAGCGACAATTCGGCACATATCTCCAAGCAAAGGGGTAAAGAACTGTTTGGCCGTTTAGCTTATCACACTTAATATGATATTCATGAATGCTATTAATTCAAGTCTATACCTAATCTCTACTAATTCAGACATTTAGGCTGCTCAAAACTCCCTATATTCCTCCAAACAAGGTTTCAAATAAAAAAATATAAAGTGTCTCTATCAATTTCTCACTTTCCTTGGAAAGAACGTCTATTTTGTTAAAGTTTAGTGTATGCATGCTCTGTACGTCTGCGTGTCCCACAAGTGTTGACTGACAGTAGGGTGAAGTGTATAATTGAAAAGGTAATTACTATTACTTATAAGGATATAAGGCGAGTGCCTTTTGATTATGACGTAAATTCGGAAATTAGTCAGAGAGCTATCTATCGGATAGGACGTAGTGAAAACCAGGGGGGTTGAGTATCAGTTTGGGGAGAAGCATAAATAATAAGTCGATTATGACGTAGTGAAAACCAGGGTGTTCTGGAACACTAGGGTTAGGCGCTAATGACGTAACGCGCCGCTATATAAAATGTATACTAATAAGATTAGGGTTAGGAAGTCTCAAAGGAGCCTGAGAATGAATAAAAAATAAGTTCAATATTTAGTGAGGCGGCATCCCTTTGTGGTCTGGAGTGGTGGGTATTACTACTCTTGCGCATGCGAAGCGCGCGCTCTACCATTTGAGCTAATCCCCCAGTTCCTGCAGTTTTGAAATATTTGGGATATTTAGTTCCAATTTAATATAAGGTAGTTTAATAATTTTGTTACTATTTCTTGTCAAAAAACAACATGAGGTAAAATTTTAGAACCGAGATACTTAGTTAATTTTTTTACAAATGCGGAAATACAAGTTGTTTTAATTTCCTATTTATCTAAATAAACAACTTTAAAATTACATCAATGTTATATATATTTTTAGAATATAGAATTTCATATCAAATGGTGAAATGTTTGTTTTAATTCCAATAATAAGTTGTACGACCCCCAGTTTTTGAAAAGCTAACTTTAAAAAATGTACCAAACACTGAAAATAAAAAACAAAACTCTTGCGAGTTAATAAAAACAAATGAGATGGAGGATGCGGGCATTGAACGCGCTACCTGGTGTATGCAAAGCGCGCGCTATATCATATGAGCAATCCCCAAATTTTTAACATATTGAAACATTCATCTGGATTTGTATTACCAATTTAGTATAAGATAGTTTAACATTGTTAATTTATCTGAATAAAGAACTTTAAAATGTTAAAATATTAATGTTATGTATTTTTAGAATAGAAATTCATGTGAGTTCTTGAAATAAAATGCGATGGTGAATGCGGGCATTGAACCCGCTACCTCGCGCATGTGAAGCGCGCGCTCTACCATTTGAGCTAATCCCCCAGTTCCTGCACTTTAGAAATATTAGGGATATTTAGTTACCCAATTTAGTATAAGGTAGTTTATTATATGGCAAGCATTTGTTTTGGTGAATCGCGCAATTTGATTGGCTACTGACGTGGCAGGAGTTTCCCGTATCGGCCGTGGGCAATACGGAAATTTTATTGCCCTGCCAGGAAAACAATAGCAAAAACTTTAAAATTCAATAAATTGTATTTACAAGAAGTAGAAAATTATTAAAATGAGCGAGGAGGTTCATTCTGAGAGGGAGTTTTATTATCCAGAAGTTGAAAATGAAGAATACGAAAGTAATTTTTATTACTTTCACGAAGTACAGAGCGACGACGTCTACGAGAAGCGAAACAGCCAGGAAGAAATTGACAGTTTTATAAGAGAGCAGAAAAGCGTAAACACGGTGAAAAAAACAGCGAGCGACATGAATGCATTCAACCGGTACCTAGCTGAAATAAACAAACAATATCTAAACATTTTGCACTTACCAGCACAGGAGCTTGACCACTTGTTGTCCAAATTTTTCAAAGATATCCGTAAAATAAATGGCGAAGAGTACGAACCGGACACGATTTCAAGTTTCCAAAGGAGTATTCAGCGGTTCCTTTCCGACAACAAATCCCAGTTTAACATCCTGATAGACAAAGAGTTTAAGATGTCCCGCGAAGTCCTTGCAGCGAAACGAAAAAGTTTGGTAAACAAAGCCGGCAAGGGAAACAAGCCAAATGCTACTCGCGTTTTCACGCAAGAAGAAGAGGACAAACTGTTTGAATGCGGACAGTTTGGTATGTCTGGACCAGAAGTCCTCCAGAGAACCATGTGGTGGTTTGTGGCACTCCACTTTGGATTCAGGGCGAGAGACGAAAGCCGTAAGTTGCGTTGGGGCGATATTCAACTCCAAACCAATATTGATTGTCGCGAAACGCTCGTCTGGCTATGTGAGCGTGGCACGAAAACACGTAGAGGTCAAGAAAACGGTCACCAAAGATCATTTCAACCGAAGATTTATGCCACCGGATCAGAAAGATGCCCTGTTGAATATTATAAAACCTTCAAGAGCTATCGTCCAGTCGAAATGAATACAGCAGACGCGCCGTTTTTCCTTGCTGTCAGACATGGGAACCGCCATCAAAACAAGATGAAATTTGCAAGTTCGTCAGCAAAACAGCAGAAAATGCTGGTCTTCAGCGAGCCGGGGAAATTAAGTAACCATTCTGTTAGAAAAACCAGTATCTCGAGGCTGTTAGACGCCAACACTCCCGAAATCTTTGTGGCCCAGCTGAGTGGACACAAGAACCTGCAAGGTCTACAGTCGTATAAATCGGCAAGCGAACAACATCAGCTTCAGATGTCCAGTATACTCAGCCGAACTCAACCATCAGCACAAAACCAACCAAGAAGAGCACTTAATCCTCTTGAAAATTTACAACCAGCGATACGTGAGCCAGTTGTTAAGTCCCAGTCGGAAACCCAGATCGGCCAGCTGCAGCCTTTCGAAGCAACACATTCATACCAGGAAGATTCAAACAGCCAAGCAGTTTTTGCTGGTGCAAGTATAAGCAGCATCTCAGGGTGTCAATTCCAGATCTTCAATGGTCCAGTGAAGATATTCCAAGAGAAAAAGCGACGAAGACTTGTGATTGAAAGCGATGAAGAAGGCTAAGTTTTGTTGACACTTTGATCGAACAGCTTGTTTCCGTGTGTGTTTTGTTGAATTCGCCACGCCGCCTCAAGAGGTATCATCGGTTACAAAATATGAAGCTTAACCATCTAATATAACCATCCCACATGCGGGATGTTAATCTTGAACACATAAAGCTAAAAATCCTAGAGGGGTGTTGTGGTCGGGGTCTGAGAGGAGGCACATTTTTCCGGAGGGTTGTGATTAGGTTTAGGGTTTCCGGGGGGCGTGATTACCGGTGGGTGGTATGGGGGTGAGGATTCGTTTTAAAAGGTTGTCCAATCAGATGGTGGTTTTAATGTTGGTTAAGCTTCATAATTTGAAGGTAATGATAGCTCGCCTCAAGCACAAATTGTCGCATTACTCGCATATTCAGTCGCGTGACCATAGCGCGTGACCGGATGGAATGGATAAACTAATTATCCATCGATATTAATTTTTGCACTGATTTATGCCATATAATAAACAACTTACTAACCTCGTCTGTTCGGTCTGTACGGTAAAATATCAAACCGAGGTTTTGCTGTATTGACCTCGCTATCGCTCGGTCAATACAGAAAAATCTCGGTTTGATATTTTACCGTACAGACCTCACTCTCAGTTAGTAAGTAGTTATTAATAATTTTGTTACTATTTCTTCTTAAAAAAACAACATGAGGTAAAATTTTACAACCGAATTACTTAGTTAATTTTTTTACAAATCCGGAAATACAAGTTGTTTTTATTTCCTATATATCTAAATAAACAACTTTAAAATTTTGAAACATCAATGTTATATATATTTTTAGAATATAGATTTTCATATCAAATGGTGAAATGTTTGTGTTAATTGGAATAATAAGTTATACGACCACCAGTTTTTGATTTAGTAAAAAGCTAATTTAAAACAATAGTAAAAAACCCTGAAAATAGAAAACAAAACTCTTGTGACTTTATTAAAAAAAATGAGTTGGAGGATGCGGGCATTAGATATAGATAGATAATTTTATTTAAACACGCTTACAACGTCGACAAAAGCTGATTTCCACGATGGGCGTGTACCACTGACCCACATATAACAGTTACATAGCCAACCACTCACATGTAACGGTTTATACAACGGTCATATATAGGTCAGCGGTGTGCACAACTAAGTAAGGAACAAATTTATAAGCTATAGTACAAGGTAAGTAGCGGGTGTGCTCCACTGAACTACACATAAAAGTTTCAAACAGACGATTCACCGTTATATATAGGTCAGTGGAGTGCACACTAAGTAAAGAACAGTTAATTTATATGTTATACTGAGCATAGTAAAAAAAAAAAACCCAACTAAGTAACGGGTGTGCACCACTAACCCACATATAACAGTTTTAAATATTCACAGTTATATATAGGTCAGTGGAGTGCACATTAAGTAATGAGCAAGATAATTTATATACTATATATATAGTAAAAACTAAGTGTCAAGGCTATTTAGAAGTGTCAAAATTTACATGGTCCTTATATTTACATAAAACTTATTCAAAGGTATGAGTAGCGATTTTATGTTTGAAGTATGACAGGGTCTTTCTCTCCCTAATTTCTGTGTGCAAAGAGTTCCATATAGATGCCCCATCATATATGAAACTCTTTTTCATGTTATTCGTACGCGGGTTTGGCAAACAAACTGCATTTGAAGTATTCCGAAGATTGTAATCTGATTTTTCTTTCTTATAAGTAAAATATTTTGTTAAACTCTTTGGTCCCATGTTATTTAAAACTTTGAACATGATTTTAGCTTTTGATTTTTTTCTTTGCATTCGAAGAGGTTGCCACCCTAGTGCATTTAATGCAATTTTATGGTCTACGTCATTGCTCATATTTCCTATAATTATAGCTGCTCTGTTATGGAGCTTCTGTAAACGCGTTGATTGAGTCGCACCAAATACATCCCATACTTCACAACAATAGTTGAAATATGGTTGAACAAGGGCATTGTATATGGCAAGAAGAGTGTCTTTGTCAACAAATTCTCTTACATGTCGGAGAGCACCTAACCCTGATGTGATTTTCTTACAGATATGCCCAGTATTACTTTTCCATAACAAATGCTGGTCAACAGTCACTCCTAGCGCTTTGCTTTCAAACACTTGTTTAATCGAGTTATTTTCTATACTGACATTTGGTTGTGAGGCATTGCTTATCATTTGTTTTGAACCAATTCAGACTAAGTTTGTTAGCTATTAACAATTTCCTTAGATTCTCTAAGTCAGAATTCGTTGCAATCTCGACATCATTTATCGTCTCACCAGAGGCTGTTAAGTTTGTGTCACCAGCAAATAATCGTGGTTTAGTCATTCAGCTAAATCGTTTATGTATAATAAAAAGAATAGTGGCCCCAAGATCGAGCCCTGGGGAACACCACATTTAATTTTCCGCCCTGATGAAACAATGCCATTAATTTGACATTTTAGGCTAGTTCTTCTAAATAAGATTTTAATAGGGAAAGTGCTTTCCCTTTGATTCCATATAGCTCTAATTGTTTTAGCAAAATTTGGTGATCAACTGTATCGAAAGGCTTTTTTAGGTCTAAGAATACTACTAAATTAAACAATTTTTTGTCCATATTTATATACCAGCTGTTTGAACAGTCTAGTAATGCAGTTGAAGTAGAATGAAACTTACGAAAACCAAACTGATGTTCAGAAAGCAGCTCATTTTTTGTCAAGTAGTCATATAATTGATTATAGAGAATGCGTTCCATAATTTTACTTATAGCTGGCAAAACTGAAATTGGCCTGTAGTTCCCACGCAAGTTCCGATGGCCATTTTTATAAAGCGGTGTTACTCTAGCTATTTTCCATTCATTTGGAAAAGAACATAGTGTAATAGCCTGATTAAAGATGAATGTTAATGAATCTGAGATGATTGGTGCTGCAATCTTGAGAATTTTATTTGAAATTTTATCCATGCCAGTAGTTTTAGCACTGCAAAGGCCATGAAGTAGTTGATAACGTATCTCAGTTGTTATTGGCTTGAATACATTGAATTCCGATTCTGAACTCTTGATATAGTCCTGAAAGTTGTGATTTGAAGTATCAATTTTGCTAGCTAAATCAGGGCCTATATCAGTAAAGAAATTGTTAAAGCCGTCTGCAATGTCTTTAGTATTTGTCAGTTTATTTCCATTTATAGTAAGTTCATTTACTATTGTTGGTTTATTTTTCGGCCTAGTAAGCTATTTATTGTTTTCCAAGCCTCTAGTTAGGATTGCACTTTTGACCAGCAATTCGCTTGGAATAATACTCTTTTTTAGCATTTCTTAATTCTATATTTGCTTTATTTCTGGCATTTTTATAATTTATCCAATCCATTTCAAGGCCTGTAATAATGGCTTTTCTTTTTAATTTATCCCTTGTAAACGTTTATAAGCATTTTAACATTGCTTGTAACCCAGGGGAGTTTTTTTTATTTTACTTTTTTTTGTTGAAGTGGTGCATGCTTATCTAAAATTTCAAAGAATAATTGTTTCCAAATTTCCCACATTGTATCCGGATCATTGCCGAAAAAGTAAACATATTCCCAATGTTGATTTAGTATTCCATCAATGAATTTTTGATTATCAAAATTTTTCATGTTCCTAATCTCAACAATATTTTCCTGTTTCTTTTGAGTAACATATATTTTCCGAATTCCAAACACCAAACTATGATCGCTGATTCCTGTATGGATAACACCAGAATCAGAGATTTTCTCTGGTTTATTTGTAATTATATGGTCGATGAGAGTAGATGTTGTCATGGTTACTCGAGTAGGTTCATCAATCAATTGAGATAACTGGTATACCTCAAGTAATGATTTTAATTTTTTGGTTGGTGCATCAGAAACTGCTTTTAGCATATCACAATTTAAATCACCAAGAATATATATCTCCTTGTCTTCGTCATCCATAGCTTTGATTAAATTTTCAAATTTATCAAAAAATTCAGATGGTGTGTTTGGCGGTCTGTAGACCGTGGTAACAAGAAATGGTCGACTATGTGGCACTAAACCACATTTGAGGCAACTAGCCTCAATTTCAGGTGGAACTAGATCTGATCTAATTTTATAATTAATGGAACTACGTAGGTAAATACAAACACCGCCCCCATTTCTTTTACGGTCATTTCTGATAATATCATAACCATCCAAATCAATTGTGTTATCGGTTATGGTTTCATTTAGTCTGGTTTCACTAAGACCTGTTAAATCAATATGTTTGTTTGACATTGAAAATCTCATTTCATTCAATTTCTTAGTTAGGCTGACAATGTTAAGAAAAGCCATTTTAAAACCTCTTTCATTTGGAATTGAATTTATAGTTTTAAACAGATCGCTACTCATACTCACATTTTCGTTTACGGAATCTATCTTTTTTGTTAAACTAACAATATTCAGAGAAGCCATCTTAGGACCTCTTTCATTTGGGATTGAGCTAAGGGTTCTCATAAAATCACTACTCACATTGCCCCTTGTTATATCTAATCTGCTTTCTGTTTCATCATTTGTTTTACATGAGCCAGATACATTGTCCAGTCCTTTTGGCGACCATGAGTTTGACGAAAAAACTGGTTGTCCTTACGATTTGAAGCCATGTTGGTGTTTCTAATTCTATCGGACTTCAAATAGGTGCAGAATGCACTTCCTAATGCTTTATCACCTTCATGATTTAAATGAAGGTTGGATCCATTCAATAAAGATTTGCCTATGCAACTATTATCAATGTAGGTTATCCTATGTTTAGAGCATAAGCTATGAACTAGATCATTATATTGTTCGGTCTTTTTATTGTTTACCTTACCATCATAGCGCTTGGTTGCACCTGATACTGCAATCTTCTCGGTGTGGACCTTAACTCTGTTGATCAGGTTTTCCATGTTAGCTGCTACCTTCTTGGGATCATCACGTACCAGATCATTTGTCCCAACATGGAGGATGATGGTGCTGAACTCTTTCTCCTCTGAAAGATGTTCTTCAAACATCTTGGTAAGCTGGTTTACAGTGGCTCCATTGTAAGAGTGTGAGATTGCTTTGTTTCGAGCAGCTCTTCCAATTTTGTTTGCATCTATATGTTTAACCATGGAATCTCCTATCACTAGTACTGTTTTCTCATGGTTGGGCTTCATATTTGGCGTCTTGGTGGGTTTCTTTGTAACACTGCCACTGGTACTTTTTGTTGATCTTGTGCTTTCGGAAGAATCAGAAATGACAGGGAGGTCATTTGTTTGCCCATTCTTTCTATGTACGACTTTGCTATAATTTTCCCACCGGTTTAGATTGTTGTTGTTATTACTGGGACTTACTTCTTCAAGGTCAGGCACTTCTTCCACATCAAGCATTTCAAAGGGATTATTGAAATTGGTCGTTTTGGTTTCTTTCCTGGACTTCTTTTCTTTTGCCTCTGTCCACTCACTCTACTTCATATCCAGAACACACTTTATGCTCATATTTTCGCAACTTAGTTCAGTTACAGTCGATTTTAATGAGTCAATTTCGGCCGCCATTTTAATGCTTTGTTCTGACCATGTAATAATTGTATTTTCAAATGTTGTTGATCTTGATGTGTTCTGCTGGGATTCTTCTTGCTGTTTCGTTTTTAATTCATTCAGTGATGTCAATATATCCGTAATTTGACGTTTATATTCTTCACAGTTTTTTGTACACAGCTGATACGGGGAGATTTGCATCGCTTTGCTGCGAATCTTGTTGTTGTTGTGGCTCAATGGCATCGACCACGTGCGTTGTCGTTTCGCTGTTTTCGTGTTGATTTTCAACGCCATTCGGTTGGGCACATGCCTCCAGTGCACTACGGAGAATCTTTTCTTTGTTATCTTTCATGATAACCAATTTTTCTTTCTTCTGGCGAAACAATTTCAAGGTAAACTCGGCGGTTTTGAACTGTTTTTCTTCCTCGCGAGGCGATGACCATTTTCCGTCTTTACATTTGTGAGATTTGATTATGCTATCTACGAAGACTTTTAGTGTAGCTAGATCGCCTTTCCACGCGAAATTACCTTCATTGTTGAATAAAAAAGCGGATTTTGCTATCTTATTTTCGATTTTGTCGCTTTTACAGTCAGAATTTGTGATAGACACGGAGCCTGAGTTTGTATGACTAACCGCCATCTTGGATCTTGGAGATCCAAGATACCTCGTGCATGCAAAGCACGCGCTCCACCATATGAGCCAACCCCCCAGTTTACACCGTATTGAAACATTCATCTGGATTTGTATTACCAATTTAGTATAAGATAGTTTAACATTGTTAATTTATCTAAATAAAGAACTTTTTAAAATGTTAAAATATTAATGTTATGTATTTTTAGAATAGAAATTCCTCAAAAATTTATAACAGATAATGGAAATAAAAAACAAATTGTGAGTCTTTGAAATAAAATGCGATGGAAATACGGACATTGATCCCGCTACCTCCCGCAAGCTAAGCGCGCGCTCTACCATTTGAGCTAATCCCCCAGTTCCTGCACTTTAGAAATATTTGGAATATTTAGTTCCAATTTAATATAAGGTAGTTTAATAATTTTGTTACAATTTCTTGTTAAAAAAACAACATGAGGTAAAATTTTACAACGAATTACTTAGTTAATTTTTTTACAAACACGGAAATACAAGTTGTTTTTATTTTATATTTATCTAAATAAACAACTTTAAAATTTTGAAACATCAATGGCATATATATTTTTAGAAAATAGATTTTAATATCAAATGGTGAAATTTTTGTGTGAATTGGAATAATAAGTTATACGACCACCAGTTTTTGATTTAGTAAAAAGCTAATCTTAAAAAATAATACCATTCACTGAAAATAGAAAACAAAACTCTTGTGGGTTTATAAAAAAAAATGAGATGGAGGATGCGGGCATTGATCCCGCTACCTCGCGCATACAAAGCGCGCGCTCTACCATATGAGCTAATCTCCCAGTTTTGACCATGTTGAAACATTCATCTGGATTTGTATTAACAATTTATTATAAGAGAGTTTAACATTTTTTAATTTATATAAATAAAGAACTTTAAAATGTTAAAATATTAATGTTATGTATTTTTAGAATATAAATTCCTCAAAAAATTATAAAAGATTATGGAATTAAAAAACAAAATTGTGAGTTTTTGAAATGGGATGCGATGGAGAAGGCGGGCATCGATCCCGCGACCTCGGACATGCTAAGCGCGCGCTCTGCCAATTGAGCTAATCCGATCCCCCAGTTTCAGCACTGCAAAAATATTTGGGATACTTAGTTCCAATTTAGAGTAAGGCAGTTTAATAATTTTCGTACTATTTCTTGTTAAAAAAAACCCAACATGAGGTAAAATTTTACAACCGAATTACTTAGTTAATTTTTTTACAAATACGGAAATACAAGTTGTTTTTATTTTCTATTTATCTAAATAAACAACTTTAAAATTTCTAAGTCCTAAGACTATAGTCCTTATAGTCCTAAGACTATAGACCCAAGTCCTAAGACTATAGTGCTAAATCCTAAGGCTATAGTCCTAACACTATAGTCCTTATAGTCGTAAGACTATAGTCCTAAGTACTAAGGCTATAGTCCTAAATCATAAGACTATAGTCCTAAGTCGTAAGACTATAGTCCTAAGTCGTAAGACTATAGTCCTAAGTCCTAAAACTATAGTCCTTATAGTCCTAAGACTATAGTCCAAAGTCTTAAGCTCCGAGCCCTCAGCTCATCGCTCCGAGCCCTCGGCTCCCAGCCCCGAGCCCTCGGCTCCCGGCCCCGAGCCCTCGGCTCCCGGCCCCGAGCCCTCGGCTACCGGCCCCGAGCCCTCGGCTCCCGGTCCGAGCCCTCGCCTCCCGGCCCCGAGCCCTCGGCTCCCGGCCCCGAGCCCTCGGCTCCCGGCCCCGAGCCCTCGGCTCCCGTCCCCGAGCCCTCGGCTCCCGGCCCCGAGCCCTCGACTCCCGGCCCCGCGCCCTCGACTCCCGGCCCCGAGCCCTCGGCTCCCGGCCCCGAGCCCTCGGCTCCCGGCCCCGAGGCCTCGGCTCCCGGCCCCGAGCCCCCGGCTCCCGGCCCCGAGCCCTCGGCTCCCGGCCCTGAGCCTTCGGTTCCCGGCCCCGAGCCTCGGCTCCCGGCCCCGAGCCCTCGCATCCTCGCCCCTCGCATCCATCCCCAGTCGAGGACACGGAGCCAGGAGCCAGGAGCCGGGGTCTCGGAGGCAGGAGCTGAGGTCTCGGAGCCAGGAGCAAAGGGCTCGCAGCCAGGAGACGGGGGCTCGCAGCCAGGAGCCGAGGGCTCGCAGCCAGGAGCCGAGGGCTCGCAGCCAGGAGGCGAGGACTCGCAGCCAGGAGCCGATGGCTCGGAGGCAGGAGCTGAGGGCTCGGAGCCAGGAGCCGATGGCTCGGAGCCATGAGCTGAAGGCTCGGTGGTTAGGACTTAGGACTATATAGTCTTAGGACTTAGGATTGTAGTCTTAGGACTTAGGGCTATAGTCCTAGGACTTAGGACTATAGTCTTAAGACTATAAGGACTATATTCTTAGGACTTAGGACTATAGTCTTAGGACTTAGGTCTATAGTCTTTAATAGGACTTAGGACTATAGTCTTAGGACTTAGGATTATATAGTCTTAAGTGTTAGGACTATATAGTCTTAGGACTTAGGACTATAGCCTTAGGACTGTACGGACTTTAGTAAAATTGCAGAACTAACTATTGAATTTCTCGTCTTCTGATTGGTCGAGTTGAACCGGCTATTTCGCGATAGTTTGCTCGCGCGAGGTAACTGTACTAGAAATTATTGTCGGAAATTGCCGGAATCATCATTTTGACGGATGGTGTCTAATCAATGGTGTAATTACTTTTCAAAATGGCGACTGCAGCGACTATTCTTTTAAACCAAACAAATCGTCAAAAAAACTCAACAGATAGAGACTGTAAACACAGAAAAGCTCTAAGTTGGAACTATTTGAAGGTGAGAAAGTGTTTAGTCATAAAATTATTTGAATTTTGGGTCCGTTTTAATCGTATGTGGAATTGAAGGCTTGGACAGCTGTCAAGGCGTGAAGAAAACTTCGCAGTGTTGAATTTACATGATAAAACTATTCTACGACAGTTAAAGACGTCTGTTTTAAATTTCTTAGTTATTCTTCTCAGGCCTGAAATTTTACTAAAACAATTAGTCACCTCAGTCTCAGTGATTATCGTTTATATTTACCTTACCGCTTCGCGGCTCGGTAAATATTCAACGATAATCACCTCGACTTCGGTTACTAATTGTTAAATATAGTCATAGGACTTAGGACTATATAGTCTTAGGACTTAGGACTATATAGTCTAAGGACTTAGGACTCTATAATCTTAGGATTTTGTACTTAGCACTATAGTCTTAGGACTTAGCACTATATAGTCTTAGGACTTAGGACTATAGTCTTAGGACTTAGGACTATATAGTATTAAGACTATATAGTCCTAAGTCCTTACCGCTTCGTGGCTCGGTAAATATTCAACGATAATCACCTCGACTTCGGTTACTAATTGTTAAATATAGTCATAGGACTTAGGACTATATAGTCTTAGGACTTAGGACTATATAGTCTAAGGACTTAGGACTCTATTATCTTAGGATTTTGTACTTAGGACTATAGTCTTAGGACTTAGGACTATAGTCTTAGGACTATAAGGACTATAGAGTCTAAAGACTTAGGACTATATAGGCTTAGGACTTAGGACTATAGTCTTAGGACTTAGGACTATATTCTTACGACTTAGGACTATAGTCTTGGGACTTAGGACTATATTCTTTGGACTTAGGACTATATAGTCTAAGGACTTAGGACTATATAGCCTTAGGACTTAGGACTTTGGACTATAGTCTTAGGACTTAGGATAATATAGTCTTAGGACTTAGGTCTATAGTCCTAGGACTATAAGGACTATATAGTCTTAGGACAAAGGACTATATAGTCCGGACTTAGGACCATAGTCTTAGGACTTGTGACTATAGTCTTAGGACTTAGGACTATATAGTCTTAGGACTTAGGACTATACTCTTAGGACTATAAGGACTATATAGTCTAAAGACATAGGACTATATAGTCTTAGGACTTAGGACTATTGTCTTAGGACTTAGGATAATATAGTCTTAGGACTTAGGTCTATAGTCCTAGGACTATAAGGACTATATAGTCTTAGGACAAAGGACTATATAGTCAGGACTTAGGACCATTGTCTTAGGACTTGTGACTATAGTCTTAGGACGTAGGACTATATTGTCTTAGGACTTAGGACTATAGTCTTAGGACTATAAGGACTATATAGTCTAAAGACTTAGGACTATATAGGCTTAGGACTTAGGACTATAGTCTTAGGACTTAGGTCTATAGTCTTAAGAGTATAAGGACTATAGTCTTAGGACTATAAGGACTATAGTCTTGGGACTTAGGACTATATTCTTTGGACTTAGGACTATAGTCTTGGGACTTAGGACTATATTCTTTGGACTTAGGACTATATAGTCTAAGGACTTAGGACTATATAGCCTTAGGACTTAGGACTTAGGACTTTGGACTATAGTCTTAGGACTTAGGACTATATAGTCTAAGGACTTAGGACTATTGTCTTAGGACTTAGGATAATATAGTCTTAGGACTTAGGTCTATAGTCCTAGGACTATAAGGACTATATAGTCTTAGGACAAAGGACAATATAGTCAGGACTTAGGACCATAGTCTTAGGACTTATGACTATAGTCTTAGGACTTAGGACTATATAGTCTTAGGACTTAGGACTATAGTCTTAGGACTATAAGGACTATATAGTCTAAAGACTTACAGTAGGACTATATAGGATTAGGACTTAGGACTATAGTCTTAAGACTATAAGGACTATAGTCTTAGGACTATAGTCTTAAGAGTTAAGACTATATTCTTAGGACTTAGGACTATAGTCTTGGGACTTAGGACTATATTCTTTGGACTTAGGACTATATAGTCTAAGGAGTTAGGACTATATAGTCTTAGGACTTAGGGCTTTGGACTATAGTCTTAGGACTTAGGACCATATAGTCTTAGGACTTAGGACTATTGTCTTAGGACTTAGGATAATATAGTCTTAGGACTTAGGTTTATAGTCCTAGGACTATAAGGACTATATAGTCTTAGGACAAAGGACTATATAGTCAGGACTTAGGACCATAGTCATAGGACTTAGGGCTGTAGTGTTAGTACTTAGGAGTATAGTCTTAGGACTTAGGACTATGGGGCTCGGAGCTGCTCGGAGCTGCTCGGAGCTGCTCGGAGCCCAGAACGGAGGGTCCGGAGCCAAGAGGCGGAGGCTCGGATCCAGCAGTCGAGGGCTCGGAGTCGCTCGGAGCCAAGAGCGGAGGGCTCGGAGCCGCTCGGAGCAAGGGACCGACCAACCTCGTACCCAGGGCCCTCTCTGCTTTCAAAATGGCGCGAGGAGAAGACCCTGGCAAAGGCTGGTCACGTGACACCAATAATTTTGGAATATTTTGATGATGACTCACACTGTACCGGGGGGCGCGGTACATCACTGATAAACAGAGTATAGTTGGCTTGCGTATATAAAACTATTCAGCGAACTATTTAGGCACTCAAGAATAACCAAATCGTACAAATAACAAGACATTCTCTTAACAAGTTTATCAAATCAGTTAATGACCGTGTTTAGTAAGAAGCGTCTACACTACAACATAATTGCCTTATTATGCAAGCAAGAAGTGTTTATTAATATTTCGGTTTCTGGACTTTCCGAATCTAATTTAAAAAGTTCAGAAATATACAAAGTCAAAGTCTTCAGTGCTGATCTATATAAATGTTCGTCGATCGAAGAATTGTTGTTGATCGTATATTTGTATTAAAGTACAAGTACAACCTCAAAGTCAACGAGGACAGCAGATTCGATTCGAATATGCCGTTTGAGTATAAATCGACAGATACAACAATTAAATTTCCACAAATCCAAAACGTGTGGACAAGAAACACAAATGTGCTATACTGGACGGTAAATATACTTCCAACAATCAACAGCATTCGAATATTTTTAGTGTATGTATCAGTACCTGTATTACCGCAGAGCGGGTTTCTGTTTATCAGTTTATGATCGTTCGTCGCCTTCGGCTTCATTTCTGGCGAATGACGGCAACAAATATGAATTATCCAGCAAATGTCGTAAATTTTGAAATATATCTATTAAATTTACCGCTCGAATTTAACGTTACCGGACTTGCAACAACCTTGACGTTTATAAGAACCGAATCAACCGCTCCCCCCAGGACGGGCGAAGCTCAAATTATCCACGTGACCAAATACTCCAAGAATCTTGGAGTATTTTGGAATCACGTGACCAGCCTTTGCCAGGGTCTTCTCCTCGCGCCATTTTGAAAGCAGAGAGGGCCCTGGGTACGAGGTTGGGGACCGACGACTCGTAGTCGCTCGGAGCCAAGAGCCGAGGGCTCGGAGCCGCTCAGAGCCGGCAACGCGGTTTCTCTATGGTAACACTGTTAATGACCCTCTCGACTAGACTTGCCCAAGCGCTTAATCCTCTTAATGAATCCTAAATTGTTTTCTTTTGTCTCCTGCACGTGCACTGAGGATAAATATGCAAATATCAACCTTAGCAACATTAACAAGATGCTTATTATTATTATTATTATTATTATTATTATTATTATTATTATTATTATGAACTATATTTCAACACGGTACAATTTCACCTGATAGAATAATTATGTACAAAGAAAAGAAAAGGCGATCTTCCAACCGGCCGTGCTTACACTAGTAAAAAATATGAATTACGATATTTACAAGAAGGTTAATTATAACTATAGATAAGAACAAAGGCAAAATGAATATGTTATTTCCTTTAAAAGAGATTGTTCCATTTGTTGAATACCAGCGAATGGAAAACTCCTCGGATTCGTACAATTTTGAGCCACCGCCAGGTGACGACCATCTGCCTTTCGATAATTGCAATTTCTCGATGAGATGGGTTAGGCCTTCGAATTCACCATGCCACTTCAGGGTTCCCTTTTCTGTAATGTTTAATCCTTCTTCACACGTTATAGCTTTATCGGCAGTAGACGTCATAAATTCCAGCATTATAGACGACTCGTTACAGATTTCATACTCGTCTAATGTCTTCTCGACGTCAAGTATTTTATCCGTGAAGGAAAGTTGTTGTTGTTCTGGGGGAATTTCTAGCCTCTCTTGAATCTTGTTCTTTAAACACTCAACTGTAACATTCGAATCGACTTCGAAGGTACAAAGTAGTTTACTTTTGCTGTTATTCACGAAGATTTTCATTTTGAAATTTTTCTCAACCAAGGGAGCTCCAAAAAGCACCTCCGTCCTGTGTGGCGCGAGTGCATACTATCGTGCTTGACGACGTTAATAAAATAGCCGAGTCATCCATTTAACCCCTGACAGTTTATATTCTGGCAAACCCCTCTGAAGAAAGTGTTTCAATGTCTTTCGAACAGCTTCCCGAACGGTTTCTTAATTCAAGGCATCGTTTACTCTATAAACTAAAGCCAAATAAGCGACAATTCGGCACATTTCTCCAAACAAACGCCTAAAGAACTGTTCGACCGTTTAGCTTATCAAACTTAATATGATATTCATGAATGCTATTAATTCAAGTCTATACCTCATCTCTACCAATTCAGACATTTAGGATGGTCAAAACTTCCTATATTCCTCCAAAAAAGGTTTCAGATAAAAAAATATAAAGTGTCTCTATCAATTTCTGTCTCTCTCCTTGGAAAGAACGTCTATTTTGTTAAAGTTTACTCTACGCATGCTCTGTACGTCTACGTGTCCCGCAAGTGTTGACTGACAGTAGGGTAAAGTGTATAAATGAAAAGGTAATTACTATTACTTATTAGGATATAAGGCGAGTGCCTTTTGATTATGACGTAACTTCGGAAATTAGTCAGAGAGCTATCTATCGGATATGACGTAGTGAAAACCAGGGGGGTTGAGTATCAGTTTGGGGAGAAGCATAAATAATAAGTCGATTATGACGTAGTGAAAACCAGGGTGTTCTGGAACACTAGGGTTAGGCGCTAATAACGTAACGCTCCGCTATATAAAATGTATACTAATGAGATTAGGGTTAGGAAGTCTCAAAGGAGCCAGAGAATGAATAAAAAATAAGTTCAATATTTAGTGAGGCGGCATCCCTTTGTGGTCTGGAGTGGAGGGTATTACTACTCTCGCGCATGCGAAGCGCGCGCTCTACCATTTGAACTAACCCCCCAGTTCCTGCACTTTAGAAATATTTGGGATATTTAGTTCCAATTTAATATAAGGTAGTTTAATAATTTTGTTACGATTTCTTGTCAAAAAAAAAAACATGAGGTAAAATTTTACAACCGAATTACTTACTTAATTTTTTTACAAAGACGGAAATACAAGTTGTTTTTATATCCTATTTATCTAAATAAACAACTTTAAAATTTTGAAACATCAATGTTACATATATTTTTAGAATATAGATTTTCATATCAAATGGTGAAATGTTTGTGTTAATTGGAATAATAAGTTATACGACCACCAGTTTTTGATTTAGTAAAACGCTAATTTAAAACAATTGTAAAAAACCCTTGAAAATAGAAAACAAAACTCTTGTGATTTTATTATAAAAAATTAGATGGAGGATGCGGGCATTGATCCTGCTACCTCGTGCATGCAAAGCGCGCGCTCTACCATATGAGCCAATCCCCCAGTTTTAACCGTATTGTAACATTCATCTGGATTTGTATTACCAATTTAGTATAAGATAGTTTAAAATATTAATTTATCTAAATAAGGAACTTTTTAAAATGTTAAATATTAATGTTATGTATTTTTAGAATAGAAATTCCTCAAAAAATTATAAGAGATAATGGCAATTAAAAAAAAAAAAATGTGAGTTTTTGAAATAAAATGCGATGGAGAATGCGATCATTGATCCCGCTAGCTCGCGCATGCTAAGCGCGCGCTCTGCCAATTGAGCTAATCGCCCAGTTTCTGCATTGCAAAGATATTTCGGATATTTCGTTCCAATTTAGTGTAAGGTAGTTTAATAATTTTCTTACTATTTCTTGTTAAAAAAACACCGTGAGGTAAAATTTTACAACCGAATTACTTTGTTAATTTTTTACCTGTACGGAAATACAAGTTGTTTTTATTCCTTATTTATCTAAATATACAACTTTAAAATTACATCAATGCTATATATATTTTTAGAATATAGATTTTCATATCAAATGGTGAAATGTTTGTTTTAATTCCAATAATAAGTTGTACGACCTCCAGTTTTTGATTTAGTAGAAAGGTAACTTTCAAAAATGTACGAAACACTGAAAATAAAAAACGAAACTCTTGCGAGTTTATTAAAACTAATGAGATGGAAGATGCGGGATTGATCCCGCTACCTGGTGCATGCAAAGTGCGCGCTATATCATATTAGCCAATCCCCCAATTTTTATCATATTGAAACATTCATCTGGGTTTGTATTACCAATTTAGTATAAGATAGTTTAACATTGTTAATTTATCTAAATAAAGAACTTTAAAATGTTAAAATATTAATGTTATGTATTTTTAGAATTGAAATTCCTCAAAAAATTATAACAGATCATGGAAATAGAAAAAAATTGTGAGTTCTTGAAACAAAATGCGATGGAGAAGGCGGGCATCGATCCGGCGACATCGCGCATGCTAAGCGCGCGCTCTGCCAATTGAGCTAATCCCCCAGTTTCTGCACTGCAAAAATATTTGGGATATTTAGTTCCAATTTAGTGTAAGGTAGTTTAGTAATATTCGTACTATTTCTTGTTAAAAAAACAACATGAGGTGAAATTTTACAAACGAATTACTTAGTTAATTTTTTTACAAACACGGAAATACAAGTTGTTTTTATTTTCTATTTATCTAAATAAACAACTTTAAAATTTTGAAACATCAATGGTATATATATTTTTAGAAAATAGATTTTAATATCAAATGGTGAAATTTTTGTGTGAATTGGAATAATAATTTATACGACCAGCAGTTTTTGATTTAGTTAAAAGCTAATTTCAAAAAAATAGTAGCAAACACTGAAAATAGAAAACAAAACTCTTGTGAGTTTATTAAAAATAATGAGATGGAGGATGCGGGCATTGATCACGGTACCTCGCGCATGCAAAGCGCGCGCTCTACCATATGAGCTAATCCCCAGTTTTTACCGTATTGAAACATTCATCTGGATTTTTATGACCAATTTAGTATCAGATAGTTTAAAATTGTTAATTTATCTAAATAAAGAACTTTAAAATGTTAAAATATTAATGTTATGTATTTTTAGAATAGAAATTCCTCAAAAAAATATAACAGATAATGCAAATAAAAAAAAGGGAGTTTTTGAAATAAAATGCGATGGAGAATACAATGCAGGGGCGGATCTAGACTGTATCAACTGTATCGTATGATACAGTCAGATTTGCACTTAATAATTTAATTAAATTGAAATAAATTAGAATTCGAATAATTACATTTCACAAGTAGCTTTTTCAAAGTTCAGCAACATCATTTTCAAATTCTTTGATGTTAATGTGCGCAATTTTCCAAAGCTTAAAATAAGTTCTGTTCTACGACCAGCGAGACGATCTCGCACTTTTCTGTAGGAAATTCCTCGGTAGCCCGCAAAAATTTCCCGTAAGCGCATCCCCACCAGCCTGCGTTTCCTTGCCAGTGAAGCATCGCGCAAAAGGCGCTCTCGTCTCGATTCTTTATCGGCGATGTGTTCCCGATAAGGTTACGATTGATACAGTTGTGCTAAATATAGTAACTGTAGCGACTGTATCTGATACAGTTGAGTCGTCATTGACTGTATCAAACCAATCAAAATGCTTGATTTTGGTCACGTTTTGCTGCAGTTTCCACACTTCCGATACAGTTGACTGTATCGGAGCAGTCTCCGACGATCTAAATATGATTACGGCGTGATGTGATTTAGTTTTATGCAACTTTACGAGCGGCAAGCGCCTCTAACTCACCATGGCGTCCAACAGTGTTCTACAACAGCTGTTGCGTGTCTTGGATAATGGAAGTTATTCTCCGGAGGAAAAGGCGAGTAGATTACTCCCTCTTAAAGCGTATTGTGAGAAGTGTCTTACAGCCGAATTTGCTGTGTCTAATTTTGTGAAGCTACAGTTCCCTCGCAGCCAGGAATCGCGCTCTTCAAATCAGCACCCAGTGAGGTATAAAGTTCATGAATAATAAATATTTTAGCTACTAATATTATGCACTAAATTTGGAGTATGCTAATGAGAGTGACTGAGACTGTCCTTGACTTGTGTGTATTGATTTACATTAAAATGAAGACTTACTTGAGTCGGCGTAAAGCAAAGTACTGAGTGATAGTTGCTGTTCTGATATGCTTTTGAAAATATCATTAATTTAGTTGTATTAAATGTTGTCGTTAATTTTAAAACATCATGAACCTCTCTGTATACTAGTGTCTGTGTCATCATCGTTTTGATCACAATGGCATTAACACATTTAGAATGTGCAATTCTGAGTATAATTATTTGCTAGTAATGTTACAATGTCCAGGTAACCCATGCATTTAGAATGGGAATATAAAAAGTAGATGTCTGGGCTTATTATTATAGCCTAATTAATTTATAAAGTATGATAGCTTGCCGATATAGGTAAGCTGACCTGTATATTGAGTATTAAATAATCTACAGTAACATAAACAGTTTTAGTTGTTGACAATATTTATTACTAAACTTTTTATAATACAAGTTAACTTTAATTTGTCGTTTTTGGTTATTTATATTCATGAAAAATTTTAAATTGCGCGTGCCGCTGTATTTTGTCTAAACATTCCCTCAGAATGCAGGAAATCGTATTTCCGGTGTCTTAATATTCAAAATGTTCCGGGGAGCATGCCCCCGGACCCCCCTAACCATGGTGTCATCACAAATACGATACAGTCAGATTTTCTCCTAGATCCGCCCCTGCAATGCGGGCATTGATCCCGCTACCTCGCGAGTAGTAATATAGCGTTTATTTACAGAGTAAACGATGCCTTGAATGAAGAAACCGTTCGGCAAGATGTTCAAAAGACATCGAAACACCTTCTTCACAAGGTTTGCCCGAATATAAACTGTCAGGGTTTAAATGGATGACTCGGCTATTTTATTAACGTCGTCAAGCATCTTGTTAATGTTTCTAATGCTGATATTTGCATATTTATCCTCAGTGCACGTGCAGGAGACAAAAGAGAAACTCATTTAAGCCTCTTGGCTCCGAGCCGTCGCCTCTTGGCTCCGAGCCGTCGCCTCTTGGCTCCGAGCCCTCCGCTCTGGGCACCGAGCAGTTCCGAGCCCCATATTCCTAACTCCTATAACTATAGTCCTAAGTCCTAATACTATATAGCCCGATGTCCTAAGAATATATAGTTCTTAGAGTCCTAAGACTATAGTCCTATAAAGTCCTAAGACTATATAGTCCTAAGTCCTTATTAAGACAATAGTCCTAAGTCCTAAGACTACATAGTCCTAAGTCCTAAGTCCTAAGACTATATAGTCCTAAGTCCTAAGACTATAGTCCTAAGTCCTAAGACTATAGTCCTAAGTGCTAGGACTATAGTCCTAAATCCTAAGACTATAGTCCTTAAAGTCCTAAGACTATAGTCCTAAGTCCTGAGACCATAGTCCATATAGTCCCAATACTATTGTCCTAACTCCTAAGACAATAGTCCTAAGTCCTTAGACTATATAGTCCTTATAGTCATAAGACTATAGTCGTAAGTCCTAAGACTATAGTCCTAAATCCTAACACTATAGTCCTTATAGTCCTAAGACTATAGTCCTAAGTCGTAAGGCTATAGTCCTAAATCCTATAAGACTATAGTCCTAAGTCCTAAGACTATAGTACTTATAGTCCTAAGACTATAGTCCTAAGTCCTTAGACTATATAGTACTAAGACTATAATCCTAAGTCATAACACGATAGTCCTTATAGTTCTAAGACTATAGTACTAAGTCCTAAGACTATAGTCCTAAATCCTAAGACTATAGTCCTAAGTCCTAACACTATAGTCCTTATAGTCGTAAGACTATAGTCCTAAGTACTAAGGCTATAGTCCTAATCATAAGAATATAGTCCTACGTCGTAAGACTATAGTCCTTATAGTCCTTAGACTATAGTCCTAAGTCCTTAGACTATTGTCCTAAGTCCTTAGACTATAGTCTTAAGTCCTAAGCTCCGAGTCCTCAGCTCATGGCTGCGAGCCCTCGGCTCCTGGCTCCGAGCCCTCGGCTCCTGGCTTCGAGCCCTCGGCTCCTGGCTCCGAGACCTCGGCTCCTGGCTCCGAGCCCTCGGCTCCTGGCTCCGAGCCATCGGCTCCTGGCTCCGAGCCCTCGGCTCCTAGCTCCGAGGCTTCGGCTTCTGGCTCCGAGCCCTCGCCTTCTGGCTCCGATACCTCGGCTCCTGGCTCCGAGCCCTCGCCTCCTGGCTCCTAGCTCCGAGCCCTTGACACGTGGCTCCGAGCCCTCGGCTCCTGGCTCCGTTGGAGCCAAGAACTCAGAGCTTTGCCTCGGAGTCGACCCTCGGAACAGCAGCCGATGGCTTGGAGCCATGAGCTGAGGAGTCGGAGCTTAGGACTTAGGATTATATAGTGTTAGGACTTAGGAATGTAGTCTAAGGACTTAGGGCTATAGTCTTAGGACTTAGGACTATAGTCTTAGGACTTAGGACTATATAGTCTAAGGACTTAGGACTATAGGCTTAGGACTTAGGACTATATAGTCTAAGGACTTAGGACTATATAGTCTAAGGACTTAGGACTATAGTCTTAGGACTTAGGACTATATAGTCTTAGGACTTAGGACTATATAGTCTTAGGACTTAGGACTATAATCTTAGGACTATAAGGACTTTAGTAAAATTTCAGAACTAACTATTGAATTTCTCGTCTTCTGATTGGTCGAGCTGAACCGCCTATTTCGCGATAGTTACCTCGCGCGAGGTAACTACAGTCGCTGCAGTCGCCATTTTGAAAAGTAATTACATCATTGATTAGACACTATCCGTCAAAATGATGATTCCGACAATTTCCGACAACAATTTCTAGTATAGTTACCTCGCGCGAGGTAACTATACTAGAAATTGTTGTCGGAAATTGTCGGAATCATCATTTTGACGGATAGTGTCTAATCAATGATCTAATTACTTTTCAAAATGGCGACTGCAGCGACTATTCTTTTAAACCAAACAAATCGTCAAAAAAACTCAACAGATAGAGACTGTAAACACAGAAAAGCTCTAGGTTGGAACTATTCGAACTATTTGGGTCCGTTTTAATCCTATGTGGAATTGAAGGCTTGGACAGCTGTCAAGATGCGAAGAAAACTTGGCAGGGTTGAATTTACATGATAAAACTACTCTACGACAGTTAAAGACGTCTGTTTTAAATTTCTTAGTTATTCTTCTAAGGCCTGAAATTTTACTAAAACAATTAGTCACCTCAGTCTCAGTGATTATCGTTTACATTTGCCTCGCCGATCCGCGGCTCGGTAAATATTCAACGATAATCACCTCGACTTCGGTGACTAATTGTTAAATATAGTCTTAGGACTTAGGACTATATAGTCTTAGGACTTAGGACTATATAGTCTTAGGACTTAGGACTATAGTCTTAGGACTTAGGACTATATAGTCTTAGGACTTAGGACTAACTAAACTAAACTAAACTAAACTAACGTTATTTATACTGGATACCTCTATCAGTTTATATAAACTGTTATCATCAGAGGTCCAGTAAGGGCCCACCCTCATTGGTCCAGTGTTACTACAGGAGGAAACCGGAGTACCCGGAGGAAACCTGTGGTGTTTGGTAGAGTCAAACTGGAAGCACTCTTCTCACATGCGGCCAAGGGCATTTTTTTTTAATCAGATAACTGCACCGCGCAGGAATCGAACCCGGCTCGCAGAGGTGAAAGGCACGTGCACTAACCACTGTGGCACCAACACCCCAGGACTATAGTCTTAGGACTTAGGACTATATAGTCTTAGGACTTAGGACTATAGTCTTAGGACTATAAGGACTATATAGTCTTAAGACTTAGGACTATATAGTCTTAGGACTTAGGACTATAGTCCTAGGACTGTAAGGACTATAGTCCTAGGACTATATAGTCTTAGCACTATATAGTCTTAGGACTTTGGACTATGGGGCTCGGAGGTGCTCGCAGCCCAGAACGGAGGGCTCGGAGCCAAGAGGCGACGGCTCGGAGCCAGCAGCCGAGGGCTTGGAGTCGCTCGGAGCCAGGAGCCGAGGGCTCGGAGTCGCTCGGAGCAAGGGGTCGAGGGCTCGGAGTCGCTCGGAGCCAAGAGCAGAGGGCTCGGAGCCGCTCAGAGCCGGCAACGCGGTTTCGCTATGGTAACACTGTTAATGACCCTCTCGACTAGACTTGCCCAAGCGCTTAATCCTCTTAATGACCCCTAAATGTGTTTTCTTTTGAATCCTGCACGTGCACTGAGGATAAATATGGAAATATCAGCATTAGCAACATTAACAAGATGCTTGACGACGTTAATAAAATAGCCGAGTCATCCATTTAACCCCTGACAGTTTATATTCTGGCAAACCCCTCTGAAGAAAGTGTTTCAATGTCTTTCGAACAGCTTGCCGAACGGTTTCTTCATTCAAGGCATCGTTTACTCTATAAACTAAAGCCAAATAAGCGACAATTCGGCACATATCTCCAACCAAACGGGTAAAGAACTGTTTGGCCGTTTAGCTTATCACACTTAATATGATATTCATGAATGCTATTAATTCAAGTCTATACCTCATCTCTACCAATCCAGACATTTAGGCCGCTCAAAACTCCCTATATTCCTCCAAACAAGGTTTCAGATAAAAATATATAAAGTGTCTCTATCAATTTATGTCTCTCTCCTTGGAAAGAACGTCTATTTTGTTAATGTTTACTGTACGCATGCTCTGTACGTCTACGTGTCCCACAAGTGTTGACTGACAGTAGGGTAAAGTGTATAAATGAAAAGGTAATTACTATTACTTATAAGGATATAAGGCGAGTGCTTTTTTATTATGACGTAACTTCGGAAATTAGTCGGATATGACGTATGAAAACCAGGGGGGTTGAGTATCAGTTTGGGGAGAAGCATAAATAATAAGTCGATTATGACGTAGTGAATACCAGGGTGTTCTTGGAACACTAGGGTTAGGCGCTAATGACGTAACGCGCCGCTATATAAAATGTATACTAATGAGATTAGGGTTAGGAAGTCTCAAAGGAGCCTGAGAATGAATAAAAAATAAGTTCAATATTTAGTGAGGCGGCATCCCTTTGTGGTCTTGAGTGGTGGGTATTACTACTCTCGCGCATGCGAAGCGCGCGCTCTACCATTTGAGCTAATCCCCCAGTTCCTGCACTTTTGAAATATTTGGGATATTTAGTTCCAATTTAATATAAGGTAGTTTAATAATTTTCTTACTATTTCTTGTTAAAAAAAACAACGTGAGGTAAAATTTTACAACCGAATTACTTTGTTAATTTTTTACCAGTACGGAAATACAAGTTGTTTTAATTCACCTTTTGGGTGATGAACTCCACGTGTAGTGTCACGTGATCCTAAATGTAAATAAAGCGCCAAAGTTCGTACAAGCTCTCAATGTTCGAACAAGCCAGTATGTTTGTACTACAAGTGTAAAGACGTAGTTTTTATTAGCGATTTTGATTAGTTTACTGGTGAATAATGGCCAGCAATTGTAAATCTAGTAATTTCAACCGCATGACAGTAACACAAATAAAGAACTTTTTGGTTGAACGTGGTGTTTTTGTGAATGGTTATCTTAAACCTGCCTTGGTAGAAATTGCTTCAGCGGTTGAAAAGATGGAACTGCCCTGTATCCATATAAACATGCCCGGTAGCAGATCAGGTGGAGAACACGAAGAGCAATTATTTATTCACTAGATGCAAATTAGCGATCCATTCAAAGTGAATAACTTCGTGAATAATTTTATTGACTCGCCGCCGTTTGGTCTTTACGACATATTCAATTATTTAATCTACCATTCCACAGCTTACGACAAACAAGGTCTTGCCGCTTACACGTCTTTTGACGACTACAAGTTATTTGAAGGTGGCTACGTCGAATCTTTGCTGACCAAAAGTTTCCCTAACGCGCGACTTCATGTTTATTTGAGAAAAGTATAACCGGCCATGAAAACAAAGACCGACGACGGAAAGGAATGTTACGACCTCTGGTTCATTATCGAGGGGAAAGGAGCAAATAGAGGTAGTATTTTAAAGGCGAAATCTATGTGCAAGGGAGGCCGTGACGGTGGATGCAAGGGACCACGGCAGAATGATATTTGTGGATTCTTACCTGTTTATTTTTCCCTTCTTGAAATAAAGTTACTTGCTTATTGTGTGTAGTATCCTCTTGATTTATATTTTGTGAGTGAATTTATACAGTGATAAATCGTGTTCACTGATCGATTCTCTGTCAACAGTCTGCCATTTTGAAATGATCGTTACTTATCGCTGTGTATGGATAAGGCGGGCGCAAACGCCGTCGTAAATTGCCGAGCAGATCCCGGAGGGATAAGGCAGAAAGAAGGAAACGAGAGGGGAGTGAAACAGTTGACTATTAGCCAAACACGAGGCAGCATTTCGAGATTGTTTTCTCCTCATGCTTGTAGCAGTTCCCATGGCTACGATAACGGTCGTCTTTGTCAGCAAATATATTAACAAAGGTTTTAACTTTTAAAAAAAAGGCATTTAAAAAGAATAAGCTTAAATGTTGTTTTAATAAAGGATTAAAGGATATTTATACTTGTCGTTCGTGCCATGAGACCTTCTCTTCTTCTCGCAGGATGGAAATGCGCTGAGAAGCCTTCGTCCGAAGGTAGCACGATTTAAGAAAACTTTATGTTGTTATTCACATTCGGAAACAAAAGCATTAAGCTTCCTCGACCAACAAAACACTGTTAGTAACAGAATTTAAAGCTCAATCTGGTAGTGAAACGAAGGAACTTATGACCATTGACGTGCGACCGCAAAATCTTGTCTTAAAATTATTCAAAACTCAAGAGACCGTTAAATTATATTCAATTTGAGTTTACTTACAATTGGTTGTGAAAATCCTGTTCAGCCCCAAAGAATCTACATACCGGTATTTAAATTTTCCCTCGTAATTGTTTACCTGCTAGAATTAATTCGTTAACCGATGTTCCTAGCAACATCTATGTTCCTAGCAACGTACTACGAGCATCAGACGATAAAATTCCCGACAGTTCCATTGTGTTTCATTCCCCTCTTATTTTTTCTCAACTTACGCGCCTCGTTAGGGCCTCGCACTTTAGTCGAGATCTGCTCGACAGATCTTACGTCGAAATCTAACGACAGACGTTTGGGCCCGCCTTATCCATAGACAGCGGTAAGTAACGATAATTTCAAAATGGCAGACAGACAATCGATCAGTGAACACGATTTAGCGATTTATCACTGTATAAATTCACTCACAAAATATAAATCAAGAGGATACTACAGACAATAAGCAAGTAACTTTATTTCAAGAAGGGAAAAACCCCAAAATAAACAGGTAAGAATCCACAAATATCATTCTGCCGTGCACCCTTGGTGGACCCAGGTTCAACATCTTGGCAAGACGTGGCACGGGACGAAAAAATTGATTTGCACATTTGCAAATTTAATGACAAAGTTGTTGCAAAAATCAACTTCGCACGCGTTTGGCCAGATTTGCACATATGCAAAGTTGGAAATTGCCGTCAACTTTGCAACCGGTGCGGATATGGCGATTGCCGTGGAGCCGCCAGTGCAAAGTCATTGCAAATTTGTTGCAAAGTTCAAACTTTGCACAAATGTTTGCAAAGTTTGCAAATTTATTGCAAAGGCGGAATTTGCTAACGTTTTTGCGCTACGTGCAAATGTTATGTAATTGATCATGTTTTCCATAGATGCAAATTTATAGCGGATTTAACTTTGCTTATGTAAAAAACTTATAGACCTTATTCCAAAATGCCCGTCAAATTAAAATTCTTTTATACACATAAAAAATAGCCCTTATGAACTCGTTTTCATGTGGGAAATTTAAAAGAATTTTTACTTTAAACCGAGGTCATAAGGGCTAATTTATATGCACATAAACGAACAATAATTCGGCTATCATTTTGGAATAAGGTCTATGTAGTTCAAATTATTTTTTTTGCATTTATAACACTGTTAATTTATTGAATTATTGTGAGCAAACATCAAGCCCGGTTTTCAATTGGACGCAACAATGTCGTAGCGACCGCGGAGAGTGAAGCTAAGTATATAAGGGTCCTTCCGACAAGAAAAAAGAAGATTTTAAAATTCTTGTCGTCACTTGTCTTTGCTGGTCGCAAAAATCCTTGAGCGGCCGCAGGGATAGATCCCGCGCCTGTGTCTTTGTTGTCACAAAATAGAAACCAGGCGATCGCGTTACCTACAGGATATAGAATTCCTATAAATATATACATATAAATAGCCCTAACAAATGTTTATTATATATATAAAAAACTTTAAAAAGATAAACAACAAACTGTAACGGTAACATATGCAAACATTTACGGTATTTAAACAAGTTAAGAATTGTTATTTTTTCGCGATGTCTATTGATGCTAACCTACATACTCACGGACAAATTAACATTAACTCATTCCTGTTCGAGGGCTTCTCTAGAGGTGAATAAAATCGTCTGGCGTTAGCCAGAATAAAATACTAAACACCAATTCCGACAGGAAAGAGTTAAATTTTTAAACTAATTTCAATTAACAGTTCATTGTTATGTATTGGATTGAAAGCATTTCCTTTTTGTTTTGTTTTTCTTTTGCCAAGTTTTCCATTAGTTTCTGAACTACAGTAGGTCTATTCAATCTGATAAGAAACATATTCTCCGTCACATAGTTGTTTAGACGTCACTTCTATATGTAATATTAGCTATATCTAACCAGAGATTATTGATTTTTGCGAATGACATTGTATGAACATCAATAAAGGCTTTTATATTTTGAAGAATGTTGTGAAGTGAAAAAATATAGTTCATCCGATTGAATGAAATAATTTAAAAGCTACTGAACAAGATAACTATCTGAACAACTTGGCTATGAGTCTCCACCAGACATTTCTTCCCGTAATTTGTTGTCCGGATATTTAACGATGTTGAAGTTTCTATACAACAAAGGAAAAGAAGACATTTTTAAAAATGTTATTTAAAATTATGATTAACATACACTGCAAATAAAAATACAACACTTGTTAATGTGCATGCTCACAACAGACTAGACGCAGGACAAGACGCTAGACAAGATGGAAGACAAGACGCAAGACAAGACGCAAGACAAGACGCAAGACAAGACGCAAGACAAGACGCAAGACAAGATGCAAGACAAGATGCAAGACAAGATGCTACACAAGACGCAAGACAAGACGCAAGACAAGACGCAAGATAAGACGCAAGACAAGACGCAAGACAAGATGCAACACAAGATGCAACACAAGACGCAAGGCAAGATGCAAGGCAAGATGCAACACAAGATGCAAGACAAGACGCAAGACAAGACGCAAGACAAGACGCAAGACAAGACGCAAGACAAGACGCAAGACAAGATGCAAGGCAAGATGCAACACAAGATGCAAGACAAGACGCAAGACAAGACGCAAGACAAGACGCAAGACAAGACGCAAGACAAGACAAGACAAGACAAGACAAGACAAGACAAGACAAGACAAGACAAGACAAGACAAGACAAGACAAGACAAGACAAGACAAGACAAGACAAGACAAGACAAGACAAGACAAGACAAGACAAGACAAGACAAGACAAGACAAGACAAGACAAGACAAGACAAGACAAGACAAGACAAGACAAGACAAGACAAGACAAGACAAGACAAGACAAGACAAGACAAGACAAGACAAGACAAGACAAGACAAGACAAGACAAGACAAGACAAGACAAGACAAGACAAGACAAGACAAGACAAGACAAGACAAGACAAGACAAGACAAGACAAGACAAGACAAGACAAGACAAGACAAGACAAGACAAGACAAGACAAGACAAGACAAGACAAGACAAGACAAGACAAGACAAGACAAGACAAGACAAGACAAGACAAGACAAGACAAGACAAGACAAGACAAGACAAGACAAGACAAGACAAGACAAGACAAGACAAGACAAGACAAGACAAGACAAGACAAGACAAGACAAGACAAGACAAGACAAGACAAGACAAGACAAGACAAGACAAGACAAGACAAGACAAGACAAGACAAGACAAGACAAGACAAGACAAGACAAGACAAGACAAGACAAGACAAGACAAGACAAGACAAGACAAGACAAGACAAGACAAGACAAGACAAGTCAAGACAAGACAAGATGCAAGACAAGATGCAAGACAAGATGCAAGACAGGACAAGATGCAAGACAAGACAAGATGCAAGACAAGACAAGACAAGACAAGATGCAAGACAAGATGCAAGACAAGACAATATATAGATATCTATTTATACATAGGTATAGTGCATAAAATAGGTATAAATTGTTGTTTTCTACAGTACTTACTTGTCTATACTTGTAAATATCTTTCTGTCTCTATGTTTGGTGGAATATAGTTAAACTTTGGTCTAGAAATAACACATGAAAAGTTATGATACAAAATAAATTTACTTGCAAAATTACAATGCATTAATTCGAATCAATCCAAATTACAATGCAAATGCATAACAATACCTGAGAAGTAAATTAGGCAAAGTGAGGCAAGACAAAATAATTAAGGCAAGGGAAGGGAGGCAGTCCTTTAAAACTATAAACTGTTTTACCAAATACCAGACATTGCCAGATAGCAGAATTTTACTGGATACTGCCCACTGGACACCAATACCCAGATCTGGCAATCTCTAAAAACTTTTCAATATACTTATACAGAACAACATTATGTAAAAATCATCTTTAATAATTTATAAATAAGTCACATTTAAAATAAACATATTTTTCTACTTACTTGTTAAATAGTTAGTAGAATAAAATTATATCTTTCTGTATTTTTGTTTGGTTCTAACCTAAAAAATTACATGAAAATTTAAGGTATTGAAATAGAGAGACTTGCAAAGTTACAGTAATATTTTCAAAATAATGTATTTCAATGCAATGCACTCCAATACAATACATGTAATACAATACAATGCAGTGCAATGCAATGTAATGCAAAACAATGCAAAACAATGCAAAACAATGCAATGCAATACAATGCAATGTGACACAGTCCTCGTTACAATGCAATAAATGTTAATACACTTGAAAACTATACAATACAAAACTTTACAGCACTCCAATACAATGAAATAACAATAAAAAACAATGCAGTACAGTACAGTAAAGTACAAATAAAATACAGTGTAGTGAAGTACTGTGTAGTGCAGTGCAGTGCAATACAGTGCACTGCAGTACAGTACAGTACAATACAATACAATACAGTACAATACAATACAGTGCAGTGCAGTACAGTGCAGTGCAGTACAATACAATACAATACAATACAGTACAATACAGTGCAGTACAATACAGTGCAGTAGAGTACAATACAATACAGTGCAGTGCAGTGCAGTGCAGTGCTGTGTAGTGCAGTACAATACAGTGCAGTGCAGTACAGTATTAGTACAATATTATAAAAATGATTTATTCAATTATAAATAGGTATTAAATAGCCTTAGGTATGATATAAGCAGCACTTAAAAAATAAATGCTTGAAAATTTACTATATAATACAATATTACAATGCAATGGAATGCAATGAATTGCATTGCATTGCAATGCAATGAATTGCATTGCATTGCAATGCAATGAGCAATACAATACAATATAATACAATACAATACAACACAACACAACACAACACAACACAACACAACACAACACAACACAACACAACACAACACAACACAACACAACACAACACAACACAACACAACACAACACAACACAACACAACACAACACAACACAACACAACACAACACAACACAACACAACACAACACAACACAACACAACACAACACAACACAACACAACACAACACAACACAACACAACACAACACAACACGACACGACACGACACAACACGACACGACACGACACGACACAACACAATACAACACAACACAACACACAACACAACACACCCAATACAATACAATATACAATACAGCACTCTGCAATACAATGCAAAGAGAATGTTTATACCTTTTAAGACACTGTAAAACTATACAAAATAATAAAAGAAATATTTACAATAGTGCAATACATTCAAACAAAACATTTGAATATAATTCAATACAGTACAATAGTATAAACACCATCTTAAATAATGCATCACCTATAAAAAGTATTATATAGGTATGAGATTAGCTGCACTTAAAAATAAACAAATTGTTTCTTTCTACTTACTTACTTGTCTTATTTAGTTGGTAGAATATCTTTCTGTCTTTATCTTTGGTGTTCTATAGTTAAGTTCTGGCCCAAAAAAGGAATTGGGAAAGCCTTGATAAGCTTATATAAACTTTTATTTATAAAACAAAGGGTTGCAAAGAGTAACCACAAAAAGTTTTAACTTACAAAATACATTTATAAAATACAAAAACTAGTAACGATTTAACTTGTTTTTACATGCCAAACTTAGATATTTGATGTATGGGTCAAACACTGTCAAAATTTATATTTTTCGAAGACTTCGAAGATACAAACGCTATTTATCCCGCTGTAGAATACTGGAATTTAATCCAAGATACAGAATACTATTACTAATAGTGCACACTCCTTCAGTTTACTAACCTCTTTTTATCAAAGTAACGTGATTTCTTCAACTTTTTGGCGTCGTTTGTCGTGATCAATCTTCGTTTTCAGTTTTTGTTTGTACAGTGCCGTCACTGCAGTGTTTAGCAAGCTTTTTTGACGTCAAAAATCCACATATTCAGACAGATAGTACGGGATAAACAACACGGGATAAACAACAGAGGTTTCCTAAGGTACCACTTTGGTGACAAATGATGGCGTTTTTTGTAGATGTTCACTATAAAAAGATGTTTTTTTCCTTGTGTCCATTCAGACTAAACCTACCCGCCATCTTCTTGCTTGAATTAGTGTGTTTTAGCGGGAAATTTCTTGAGATATGATTGGCCAATAAAACTATGAACAAGGCTCCGACTTTAATCCGACGACTTCCGATGACGCATCGATAAAAACATCGAATTATGAAAGCACTGCCGCAAAAAGTATTTAGGTTTTTTAGCATACTTTTTCATATTTAGGCAAATGCCTTTCTGTAGAAGCTTGTGTATAAGCATATTCTAAGCATTCTTGTTGTTTCTCGTTGAGCGCGGGTGCTCTAGAATACAGGCTATATAGGGTGTCCTCTTGGTAGGATATGTTACAATTTTTGTCTAGAATAGGGTTATATTTTTTTGGTCGAACAAAAAGCATGTTTTCGGTATTTGTCATCTGAATGAACAAGGTACCGTTGATTAATTGTTATTGATTAATTAATTAATTAGTTAGTTAGTTTGATTGATCAATGATTGATTGATCGATTGATTGATTGATTGATTGACTAATTGTTTAATTATAATTAATTGATTGTTTGAATGAATGAATGATTGATTGATTGATTGATTGACTAATTGATTGATTGATTGATTGATTGATTGATTGATTGATTGATTGATTGATTGATTGATTGATTGATTGATTGATTGATTGATTGATTGATTGATTGATTGATTGATTGATTGATTGATTGATTGATTGATTGATTGATTGATTGATTGATTGATTGATTGATTGATTGATTGATTAATTGATTGATTGATTGATTGATTGATTGATTGATCGATCGATCGATCGATCGATTGATTGATTGATTGATTGATTGATTGATTGATTGATTGATTGATTGATTGATTGATTGATTGATTGATTGAGTTTTATTCAATTTTCCCCAAGCCCGGGCGTAGGGCCGAAGGCCCGGAGCCCGGTGAGGGTGCTAATCTCGACATGCGTGTAGTCCACTTTACACGCGTGTAAAAAAAGCGAGGGAGACGAAATCTGGGAAATAGTTTATATATATATATATATATATATATATATATATATATATATATATATATATATATATATATATATATATATATGTATGTATGGCACGGTGTCACGCGGAAAGAATTGTTGGGCACTGGTGGCTAACAATGAAGCAACCGAATTTAAATTGAGAATCGCGTAAAAAATAACCGTCTTTTACTGAAAAAACGTTTTCACAACGGTTTTTCGTCATAGATTGGTGAATACTGTGGAGAGGCATACAAGATGCAGCCCAGCCTACTGCTTGAAGCAGAAAGGTTCTGATGTTCCTGCAGAATGCAGATTTGGTTTCCCAAAGCCAATGGAAGAGGAAACAAAACTGTGTTATGAGAAGTTACCACATGACAAGTTGAGTACAGAGTTGGTGACAAAAAGAAATGACCCTAGATTAAACTCACATAATAGGGTCATGCTTGAGAATTGGAGAGCTAATGTTGATTTGCAGGTAATTGTTGATCAGAATGCTTGTGCTAGATATATGGCCAAGTATGCTGCAAAAGGAGAGCCGCGTTCAAAGCAAGCATCAGAAATTTTGCAATCTTGTGTGTCTAGATTACATAATGATGATCAAGTATCTTCAGCAATCAAGAAAGCAATGATCCAAGTTGTTGGAGATCGTGACATGGCAGCACAGGACACAGCACATATGCTACTGAGCATGCCCTTGGTAGGATGTACTTATAACTTTGTTACTGTGTCTTTAGATAACAGTAGGAGAGTTTTCATGGATACTGAGGACCAAGGTGATGAGGTCTTGCAAAAATCCACAATAGAAGATTATGGTAAGCGTTCAACTGAGAATAGCAGGTATCATGGTTTATCTCAGTTGAATTTGATGCAGTATGTGTCACAATACAAAATCAGGTCTGACATAAGAAAGCGACCAGTACCATATATTGTGAGGACCTTTCCAAAAGTGTCGGCAAACCCTCATGGGCCTGATTTTGGCAGGTATTGCAAATTTCAGTTGATCAAGTTCAAACCCTGGGAGGGTGAACCATCAAATGCATGGGACAATAATGATGAGAATGATGAAATGTTCATCAACACCTATTACATGTTCCTTGAAACTGATTTTGCTTCAGAGAATGTTTTAGGTCATGAGGAAGAGCGGGACAGAGTTTTCCAACACATGTCAGGTGAAGGAAATGAAGAAGATAGTAATGATGCAAACACAAGCCACGATAATGATGACGAATATAATAATGATCCAGAAAATGAACTTGATGACTGGATGCTGTTATGCAGATTGAACCAACGATATGAGCAGTTGGGTGATCAGCTGTTGGGGGTTGGGAACGACTGGTATGCAGCTGCACGATCAGTTCCAGTGGAGTTGCTCAGAGAATGCCCTGGGTGGATCTACCAGCAGAGAAAAGATGCAGAAGAACAAGGGCAACGACATAATGTACAAGTGAGCAATGAAGTGCCCATTGATCCATCAACCCTAAATGAGAAGCAACGATTGGCATATGATATTGTAATATCTCATATGCAAAATGGTGAGAAGCCTGAGCCAATCCACATGATTGTGTGTGGTACTGCAGGAACAGGTAAGACGTACCTAATCACTGCTTTAAAACAGGTTTTGGGTGACAGTTGTATAATAACTGCAACAACAGGTATTGCAGCATTTAGTATTAATGGCCAGACATTACACTCTGCTGCACAACTTCCTATACGTGAGTATAAAGACCTACAGGGTGAGTCGTTGCAACGCTTACAGTTAAAACTGGAAGGTACGGCTTACCTCATTGTCGATGAAATGTCAATGATTGGTCACAAAATGTTGTCGTGGTTAGACAACAGGTTGCGTGCTGGCACAGGGAATGAAGATAAGCCGTTTGGTGGTATTTCAGTGATCCTCCTTGGTGACTTTGGTCAGTTGCCACCAGTGGGTGACCGTCCATTGTATATTGCTGGAAATGGATCCACTATAAGTAATCATGGTCATTCATTATATCTTTTGTTTCATTCTGTAGTTATTTTGAATGAGATCATGCGACAGGCTGGTGAGAATTCTGAGGCACAAGCATTCAGAGCCTTGCTGATGAGAATGAGAGATGGACAGGTAACAGAACAAGACTGGCATCTCCTACTGCAACATTCCACACTTAATATTGCCATGGATCAGTTTAGTGAAGCTATTCGGTTATACTTTGACAAAAAGAGTGTAGGAGAGTACAACTATGAGAAGTTGAGAGGCAATGGACAGGCTGTGGCAAAGATTCAGGCAAAGAACTCTGGCCATGGAGCATCAGCAGCAACATCTGATGAAGCTGGTGGCTTAGAAGCAGTGCTCTTTCTGTCGAAGAAAGCAGAGGTCATGCTCACATCCAACCTGTGGGCTGAAGTTGGCCTTTGTAATGGTTCATTTGGAGTGGTCGAGGAGATTTGGTTTGCAGAAAATCTTGGACCACCAAATCTACCTGTTGCTATGTTGGTACATTTCCCTGCCTACACTGGGCCGGGATTTATTGATACATGTCCCAAGTGCATACCAGTGCCACCAAAGGTATTTGAATGGATGGCTGATGGGAAGTACATGTCAAGACAACAGGTTCCATTGAGATTAAGGTATGCAATGCCTATTCACAAGTCACAAGGACAGACTTTACCAAAGGCTGTTGTTGACTTGGGTAAAAGTGAGAGAGTAGCTGGATGTACATTTGTTGCTACATCTAGGGTGAGATCCATTAATGATATTGTGTTTGAGCCAATGACATTTGATCGTTTAAAAGCCATTGGTAGAAACAAAAATTTGCAAAAGCGACTTGATGAAGAGCAAAGGCTGCAGTTGCTTGCACAAGAAACTGCAGGAAGATATAGTAGTCTTTAGAAGTTAATAGATGGCCTGGTGAACTTGGTTCACATGTTGGAAATTACTGGGCACATGTCAAGACGTGTGCTTTCGAGTAAAACATATAATCTCGCCTGTTACCTAGAGATAATATGCAGAGGCAGATACAGGTTTAGAAATTTATGAAAAGCATGAATGAGATTAATACCAAAAGCACAATAACTTTTAGTAATTCTTTGGTTTCAGAAAATTAATAAACTGTTCCCATATTTTGGGCTTTTGAGTGACATTTAAGAGAAATACAAAGTCGTTAATATTGGTGTGTATACAGTGTACATGTGTGCGCAAAATGGGGGCCCACACCAACCTTGGATCTGCACCTGATATATGTTTTTGAGGCTGGTGCACTGGGTGCAGTCATCAAAACTTTTTGTATGATTGTGCTTTCGAGTGAGAGATTTGCCTGGAGCCTACTAACACTATATGTGTTTTTGAGGTTGGCATACCTGGGCACAGTACTTTGATTGTGCTTTTGAGGTAACAAAAAATGCCTGCAGACACAGTGGTGTGTAATCTTGGCATATGAAACGTCTGTACCTGGGTACATTTAACCTGTTTCTGCCAGAGTCTGTCAAAAACAATACTCCGTGATTTTACCCTGTCTAAGACCAGATTATGTTACTTGTCGAAGAGTGACCTTACACAGCATAGGCAGCAATGGTTAATGTGCTTTCGAGCGTAGACTATAATGTGAACAGGCCAAATATTAATTATTATGTTAATAGTTACATAAAATTACAATTATCTTTCGTTCTATTCCTTTTTAAAACAACAGTGTAAACGGTACTGCTCAAAAGTAACCAATACAACAATAAGCTAGATCAAACCAATGATGGACTTAGTTTGAAACTGGGGTTCAGTTGGACCATTAATATATCAAAGTGATACTGCATATTTATGTATGTTAATGACTGAATTAAGATATAAATTATCTGTTTCTTGCACAAAGCAGCAACTTGACCATTGTTGAACTGCAGTAAGTTCAAAGTCAATTTGACTGTTATAGGATTGATTGTATGAAGTAAGTTACTTCTCAGCAGTACTGTATTTATATAATTAATACAACATCTCCAGAACTGAACAAGAAAGTACTAAATCAAATATTTGAGAATTTCAGTCCACCGTTATCAAGGAAAACTCTTCAGAAGAACTGCCTAAAGAATTTAATTAAGGTAAATGAACAACTGGTGCAATACAATGCATGGTGTTTTATACATCCATTGGAAAGAGTAGGACATTTCAAAAGAATGTGGAATTATTGAAAGCCGTACTTTGATGATGTGTCCTCTATACTTCGTGATATTTATTTTTCAAATCTTAGCATAGTAGTAACACAGACACTGGACTTTTTTTACTATTACAGATCAATAAAAACCTCCTAAGGTCAGGAGCCAAGCTCCCCAGTGCTTAGTATTAGATCATAAATTGCCTCAAACATGTTCCAACCAACCTTAATTGCTACACTAACCTGTACAATGTCATCAATATTTAATATCATCAACTGCTGATCAATTCTGTGGTCGATTCTGGCACGAATACAAAACATTTTTATGCATAATACAAGGTAAAGTATCCTCACGCATAGCATTGCTTTCCATCGTTTCTTTGCCGTATTCATTTTTAGACTTCATTCGCAAAGATAAGAGTCGAAGCAATGGACCCCTTTCCCGGTTTTTGTAATTGTTTTTTTCGCTCTGATTTGGACTGGGTAAGAGTTGGGAATTGAGCAAGCACAAATATGTTTGTATGAATGTTATGCAGCTACAAATATTGTAATATGCGAAAATGCTATACTGATATATTTTTTATTCATGATTGTATTTTCGGTAGAATAAATTTGCATCATTGCATGTCCATCATCGTCCACAAGTTCCAATGTTAGTGGTCTGTGTTCATTAAAAAGAGACTATTAAACGACCAGTAGTCACCCTGTTCTATTGGGAATGGTAAGAGATTTCTTGCAGCTTTCATTGTATAATACTGCGGGCAGAATTGTCTTTGCAATTTGATAAATTGGAAAATATTAAAATATTTCTCCCATTCAATAAAAATATAATTACATGTCCTAAAATCCGTCCTGTAATATAATCCTCTATAGAGTTCCCTGTGAAGGATGCCAACATTCCATAACCATTTTTACCATTCTAGTGTATAGTAATATTCTGTGTTCTCTTCTGATTTATAGGAATTGAAATCTGATAATAAACAAAACTAGCTGTAACTACTTGAAAAATGTGGAATCATCATGTTAGTGATTTTCTATGAGCAACTGGTAAGTAATTAATTTATATGCACACAATCCCACTCACACCCATGCACCTGAATTTTGCAGGATGAATAGCTACTTCACAATGATTGCCTATTTGACTACATGTATGCAGGCATGTACAACTACTGTACCTGTATTGTCTACAAAACTTGACCAGGAACCAGACTAATACATATCGATACTATCACTAACCTGAATATATAAATGAATTCTACAGTATGACTATAATATACCATTCACTGACCATTAAAGAGGTCAGTGGGTATATGTATATATGTGTAGAATATACAAATGTATATATTCGACACTCGAATTTTCCTTCACCAAAAATCCATAGAACATGCTATGTAATCGAGTGAAATGCCCAATATTACTTCTAATAAACCCAATTCTCTCCTGGCATTTACCACCTTAATGTATACAGAACTTGCGATCAAGCGCTCGGCAATGGCCTCCATGGCTCAGTGGTCAGAGCATTGCACTAGAATCGCAAGGTCGTGGGTTCAATTCCTGCTGGAAGGCCTGTGTAGTTGCATTTTTTGCATCTGGTCCTGGTTTGGTCTTAAAATGTATATACAGTGTATTCTACACTCAAATTTTCCTTCACCAAAAATCCCTAGCCCATGCTATGTAATCGAGTGAAATGCCCAATATTACTTCTAATATGTATATATATATATATATGTACTGTTTGCACATTAACCCTTCACTAATAGACTTCCTTGATAAGTCAACTCATCTTGCATTAGCAAGATCCATTAAGATAGTAAAGGCCCCAACAGTAGTGAAAGGATTAACAAAGAATCTGGTAGTTGTAGATAAATCAGTCAAATCATGCAAATAGTCCATTGCATCATTATGTTTATATTAACTACAACACAGCTTTATATTACAACTGCCAACTCATACTGTGTTCAGTAGCTTTACTCAGGCTAACAATTTTCATGATTATGTTCTTAACTTTAGCCAAAAAAAATTATGGTATTTTCCAACAATTTCAGAGACCATGGCATGGACTTATTTGGCCCATCTGTAGCACTCCATGACAGACCTGAGTACACCATCAAGACTGAATCTTTCAACAGTGGTCTTTCCAATGTCACTACAATACTGTTATTTAAACAAGTAAGAATTTCAATATTTCATTAGTCGAACTTATATATTAATTAAAATATGTTCTTTTGCAGTTTCACAAAACAGTGACCTATTGTTTCATTGACCTTCTCTGATATATCAACCTCTACATATTTTACATTATTAATTGTCTCTGATAAGTTATAAATGCTTTATCTGATTGCAGACAAAGGATATTTTTACACTTGTCAATCCATTGGAGCAAGAAGTATATCCCATATAGTTCATCAAAACAGTTCGATACATGTACAAGCTGAGGCAGTAGTAGAAATTTTGGTTACCGTACCATTCAATTTGAGGAATTTTATTTAGAATAAATACAAACTTCATTGATCTGTAGAAGGGAAATTATGACCTGACAGTGCATGTTTATTCATTGTAGTAATTTAAATAAATGTATACTGAATTGTAAAAGGCTAAGCTTAATAATGATTTGCTGTAATTGATTTCATGAAAAAATGTAAATTAAAATTGATTAAAAGTAAAAAATTTAAATATACCACAACTGATTTGAAAGAAATCACGTGAGGATTCCAACTTGAAAATGCTGCCTTGCAAACTATGCAATACAACTTTCTATTAAATACTATTTTTTGTCGGCTATCGCTGCGTATTTTTACTATTTTCCCATAGCAATGATAACATGGGATAAAAACTGTAATAATAAAAGACAATCGCAAGACATACTTTAAAAACTGTTGTATCAGAACTTGGATCAGTCAATGATTATTAATTGCCAGACCATGCTAATGCATTAGATCTATTTGGTTATCGTCCAACAAAAAAAGACACGTTAATATCTTTATGAGATGTTCAACGATGGGTAGAATGTTCCAAGGCTTTTATAAATGGCGAAACAAAATGTTGATCATCTCTCGCGAGAAACTCGCGTGGAAAATACGAGCAAATTCGCGCGCTTTTCGCTATTTTAAAAATACACCTTTCTTTGCCCGAAGACCGTGTTAGAAAATATGTGAGTACATTTAACTTTTTTAACAATTTTAACGTAAAAGATCTATACACGGCACTTTAAATGCCTAATAAATTACTATTTCTTTTAAAAGAACTTCAAGGAAATTTTAAGAGAATGGAGGTAATGAATTGCTATAAACATACTGTAGTAAAATATAAACCAAAATGTGTTGTAAAAGTTAAAAATATAAAAGTGGTTACAAATTTCAGATTTATCCTTTAATAACAGTAATGGCATACTATTTGAGCTTGTGTTAATATAGTAGAAAATTTGTACAACTATTTAAAACTAACTAATTAACTAAAACAAGTGGAAACAATATTAAAACATGGTGTTTTTATCCCTTTTATAAACCACTACACTACAAGGAGGCCAAAACAACTGGTGAGTGTTTATATTGTAGTATAAAAATATTTTTCTGCAAAAAGACATATAAGCAATTTTTGCGATAATTATAAATAATATATAGTTATATTTCTCTATACCTTTTTGGTGGAAGTAACTCGTGTCACTTTCAAAAATGTCCAAATGGAAGTTCATTGTGTATTTTTAGTATTTTTAGTAGTTCATAGTATTTTTGTATTTTTATAGAACAAGCAATGGATACCCTCCGAAGCACTGAATCGTTTGATTCAGTGCAACAAGATGAACAAGGTACAAATAATTGTTTACAAATTTAAGAGAAAAAGTTTATAACCTGTCATGTTTTGTCACTGTAGATTACAGCACACATAATCATCACATGTATGGGCTGTTTCCCAAAAAAATTATATTACATAAGTCAAAAAGTCTCAATGTATACTTTTAAAGAGCTATTTACATAAAGTGTAAAAGTATTATTGTTCATAGTCAACCAGCCATATTGTAATACACATTTTTTTTCCCATTGCATGTTACACTAGGAAAAGAAGAAGAAAAAATTGAGAAACAAGGTAAAATTTTAGAAGTAGAATATGTGTGATATGTTTTGTGTGTTGGTGTGTAATTCCTACACATTTGGCAGTATATATTCTTACAATCTTCGAAAATGTCTACATGGGAATTAACACTTTATGACACACTATTTTCTTTTTAACAGAAACAAAACAGCAGCCAAATAACAATCAAAAACCAGGTAGGGTGTGAATTATTTTCTTTTACAAATATAATTTTTAAAAAAATAATTATATTATCTTTTGGTTTATCGGATATCTTACCAAAGAACAAAAAGAGGGCAAAAATAAAAGAAAAGGTAAAATTTAGAACAAACACAAATATACAGTATGTTGATTAATTTTTACATTCCATACATTTAAAAGTGAGAAAAATTAATCAATAATTAATGTTTTGCACTTTTGTTTCATATAGGTCTTTGTCACATTTGTAATGAACCTGGCCATAAGGCCTTTCAATGTGAAAAGAGTAAGTTTTTTGCAATATCATCAATATACAGTAGTTACTATGAAACAATGCTGACAGTGAATATAGATTATAGAAGTAATATTTCTCTTTTTCTTTTCTAACAGAATATAACTGAGATGCTAAAAGTACGTTTTACATTTTTTTTGGTAAAATACAGATGAGGAGAGAAATATAATTGTCCCAAACTGCTTGGTATTGCTTAATGGGCAACTACTGGCAGCACGACTGTAATTTAAAGCCCTAATCAAACGAGAACGCAAGTCATCGCAAGTTGGCAGTCACGCTATCTCTGCCAGCCGCTCTGAATAGTTTCCCGAAAATATCATGTACCGTGACAAAGTTAAAACTTGTTTAAAACACTCATCAAACCTTTATTTTATTAATTTGCGTGTTTAAACGACCGCTACAGAAATTCTGACTGCCAACTTGCGATGACTTGCCTTCTCGTTTGATAAGGGCTTAAGAATTAAAATTTTTTAAATTTTAGGAAAAAGATGTTGGAGATGCGGAAAAGTGGGCCACGTTAAGAAGGACTGTGCTTCAAGCCCACGAAGAGGCCCAAAAAATGTTTTCCATAATTGCCAAGTTATGCAATGTTAAATTCATAACTTGGTAATTATGGATTTTTTCTTTCGTTCTTATAAATGATCAACAATAAATGTTTACCTTACTGTTACCTTGTGTGTAAGCATGAATGATTTCGCAGCTGAGGTCCAATATCCAAAACAATCCAAGCCATAGACAGGAGTATTTATTGCATATTCCAGTAGTGATGATTTAGACAAAGCGTAAATAGAGAGAAAATGCCATTTTCACCAAAAATGCTGCGAAAAATAATCTGCATCTGCATAGTATACATATTAAGTGCTTCCCCCAATGCAGAAACCAAACTTGAGCCCACAGTCCATGAATTATGAACATGATTATGAAACATGCACTGAACAGCGGTTCCGCCTGTACTTCATACATATAACGTTATAGTGCAAAACTGCAAATGAATCGAATCGCAAAAATATAAAATATAAATAACGCCGATCACAGTTGCCTTGTTGTATTTGTTATATAAACTTGGAAAATGTAGCCGTATTTTAACTTGACAGCATGAGTTACATGAACTGTCAAAAGTAAGTTTCTTTTATCAATAATGATTTACAGAACTATTATAAAGTTTAAAAAAATGTTCAACTCTGTCATTGAATACCTAGTGTGAGGTTGGGCAAGCTGTGCGGCGATGGTTTTATGATATTACTGTTACGATTAGTATGCATACATATTTTATCAATAAAACCAATATTATGTGTGCCACAACATGCTATGACTGGCACGCGCGGGCGAGGGGGTTGCGTTCACGTATTTCTAGTACGCTATGTATTTGCAACGGTGGGAAAGTTGTGCAAATTTAACTACAAATTTGCTTTTTAAATTGACATGAGCAAATTCATTAGTAAAATTTCGCAAAGTTACAAAACAGCAAAATGTAATTAGCACTTATAATAGCTAATAAGAATTGGCCGTATATATATTTTAAAACTACCAGATCTATTTAGGTTTGAAGTCTTAATTTTTTCAAGAGTAACTAAAGACAAAAAAATTAAAAGACAAAGAACTAGAGTAATCAAGTGTTGGTGAGACCACAGCATGTATAATAAACATATATCTCATTTAATGGTTGAACTGATTATACAGGCAGGTAATTACTCGTTTTTCTAATTTTTACTTCTTTCAGATAGGATCGAGATTGGTGAAAGACCTGCTCGTATTATATGTAAAAAAACATCACATAATTCAGTTAAATCTCTATTTAGCCGACGTTGCAATACGTTTAAATTTGGGACCTAGTTTCACTATCTGCTTACCGATGTTCACGCTTAAAAAAGCGCTATATTAAACTGTGGTGAACTGTAGTGCATGCAAACATTTTTCGCTTGTATGAGAATGTCCATCAATAGAGGTTCCTAACAAACAACTATACAAGAGATGCCCATGTTTTAACTGTTGACAAAATATTCTTATACAGGTGTATCGCTTTTATCTCAAAATCTAATCAGATTCTGATCATTTACTAAGTTTGTCAAGCTTTGATCAAAACATCCTAAAAATTGTACTTTTATAGAAGACGGTCCAAACTTCAGTTTTACAATAAATTTCCAACGGCGTCAAAGTTGGCAAATTTAATGACGAATTTGCATTAAAAATTGACGTGAGCAAATTCATTAGTAAAATTTTGCAAAGTTACAAACAGTAAAGTTGAATAAACTATTGTGCAAAGTCGTGCAAATTTCTTTTCAAATTTGCTTTAAATTTACCCTCGTAGGCAAATTTATTTGCAAATTTAGTAACTAATTTGCAAATGCGCAAATTCATATGCAAAGTCGTTGCAAATTTATCGGAATGCAAATTCAAAACACGCCATTAGCAAATTACATGCAAATTTAGTTTAACAAATTTGCAAATTATTTGCAAATGTGCAAATTTATCGAAATTTCATTTTTTCGTCCCGTGCCATGGATCTTGGCAAGATCTTGCCAAGATCAAAAAAATGATTTTCTTGCCATGATCTTGCCAAGATCCAAAAAATTATTTTCTTGCCATGATCTTGCCAAGATCCAAAAATGATTTTCTTGCCATGATCTTGCCAAGATCTTGCTACGATCTTGCTAAGATTTGTATATATAATTTTAATATGATCTTGCCAAGATTTTTTTATATAATTTTAATATGATCTTGCCAAGATCTTGGCCCAATCCAAAAGATGATTTTCTTGCCATGGCCATGATCTTGCCAAGATTTTTATATATAAGTTTAACATTATCTTGCCAAGATTTTGCTACGATCTTGCCAAGATTTTTATATATAATTTTAATATGATTTTGCCAAGATCTTGCTACGATCTTGCCATGATTTTTATATATAATTTTAATATGATCTAGCCAAGGACCAAAAGATGATTTTCTTGCCATGATCTTGCCAAGATCTTGCTACGATCTTGCCAAGATTTTTATATATAATTTTAATATGATCTAGCCAAGATCTTGGCAAGATCCAAAAGATGATTTTCTTGCCATGGCCATGATCTTGCCAAGATTTTTATATATAAGTTTAACATTATCTTGCCAAGATCTTGCTACGATCTTGCCAAGATTTTTATATATAATTTTAATATGATTTTGCCAAGATCTTGCTACGATCTTGCCAAGATTTTTATATATAATTTTAATATGATCTTGCCAAGATCTTGCCAAGATTTTACCAAGATCTTGCCAAGATAAAAAAAATGATTTCTTGCCACGATCTTGCCAAGATGTTGGCAAGATCTTGCTACGATCTTGCCAAGATTTTTATATATAAGTTTAATAAAAATCTTGCCAAGATCTTGCCAAGATTTTATGTATATTTCTTGCCAAGATCTCTATATTATGATCTGCCAAAGTTTGTCAGGAGTTTGTAACATATACTATAGGGCCTTTACACAATCTTGTCATGATACGTACTGACAAGATCGTGGTAAGATTTTAAAAAGTAAAAAGTCAAATAATTAGTAATAATAATTGCAATAGTTTTAATTAACTTTACTTAAAAGTAAAGTTTCTTATGTACAATTGACATCAATAACTGGTGTATAATATGCATAAACAAAGGCCTCATGAGCTTCAACAATTACACACTTAGTTAATATGTTTTCACATAGCACGGCTACTAGGTAACAATCAGTTGAAGGGGCAGCAACCGGAATATGATGAGTTGCAAGTAGCTTTGTGGAAGACAAGGCATATCTTTCTGTTTTAGAATACTGATGACGGCGCATTGCGACATATTTCATAGGTGTATTACAATTAATGTTCGTCATCACTTGTGGAATCGTCTCTTGATCTTCTGTTTGAGGTGCGACCATACCCGCCATATTTTCGCTGCGTTTCGAATTCATTCTCCGGTGTATCCTGTCCTTCATATGCGTCCGACTCTGAATCATTGTTATACATTTCACATTTCAAATAGCATTTCGTTTATTCGTACAGACGTACAGTTATTATATATTTTTGTTTGACGACGGATAGGATAACTATAATACTATGTTGTCACAATGCTAAATGGTTGGCTTCGGGGCAAAACAACCGGAGACACACTTGGCGCATTTGACATTTTCTTACATCCGATAAGATTTGAAGTTGTACGATTTCCGCGCTTTATTGTTTTCTAACCAATAACGTTCTTATAAAACCATCACGTGCTCAGGTGCATTAATGCCTGGGTCCAGGAGCTTATTGGCCAAAAATAGCAATTAAATGTTTAAAAAATTAATAGAACCATACTTTCCACAACCAATCAATATTTTGCATTAGCATATATAAAACTAAAGTTCCACTTGCAAAATAATTTTTCATAAATGTAAATCACGTGACTTATTGTCATCTGATACTCTCGAAATGTGACACTATATTCGAAGCCGCTGCAGCATTATAGAATGATGTTTGAAGTGATGTAGAAACGTATTTTTTTAAAGTGCTACGCTTGTATTTCGTGATGAGTGCCACGGAGACTGTATTGAATACATTGAAAACGGATATTTTGTCGATTTATTAACATAAGACGGACGAGTTTGCCATAATTTGTACGATTTTACACTTTTCCTTTATTTATTGCCCTTCTCCGCGGTCAGATTTGGAAAGTTCACATGATTTTACATACGAACACACCAAGTTCATTGCAACCTTTCTTTAAAATACCTTGCTGCAAAGTCTGTAATCATTTTTGTCGGTTGATTATAAATTTCCGACATCTTTTTCGTTGACATTGGAAGCCTTCGATTGTAGAATCCAGCGGATATTAACATGAAATTATTATTACCATGGTAATGATTGAAGCCAAAGCAATCTAAAGTTCGGACATCTACATTCTCTACAGGCAACAAAGTGCTGAAAATCTACGTAATTTTTAAGAATGCAAAAGAATATACTATTTTTTAAACCATTGTTTTATTTATTGCAATATTCCACATTTATCTAACTGTATCGCACAACAATATGGTTTAAAAGAAATTTGATGTAATATATTGTTCAACGAGTTAAACTCGCACATTAATTTTATACTAATAACGATTTTATCACTTGTGTAAGTAGATAACCCCCCCCCCCCCCCCCACATCCACCGTATCAAAGGGATGCCGCCTCATTAATATTCAGCGTGACTTACGCACTGTGACTCCTGCATGACTCACGCCTGTGACATGATTGGGCAATATTGGGATAATTATAGTGTACATGAGACTATATAAGCTCGGAGCTTAAATATATATATAGGAAACTATACTCCCAAATGAATAACATAGCTATAGTTGCGATTATAGATATGGATGGCTTCAACATTGAAAGAAAATGTTATTGTAAGGAACTCGGAGTTCTTAAAATAGGTGAAAACGAAGGGCTATCTTTCTTCTTCGACATTGGTGTTTGGTGGTATGATTTAAGCGACCAAGATGAAACGAATTGTCTCTATGTGAAAAAAACATATTCACAAACTTCCGCTGGGTGTACCACCCTGTTCTCAAGCTATTCCACTAAGTCAGCTTGAAAATATCGTAACGAAACTATACCGGAAAGTCCAAATCAACAAGTACTCAACAGTAGCATACAAAGGGGGGCATTACGAACGAGACCTGCTATCAAGGCTGAAAATCCTGTCTGTTAACCTAGAGAGTTTCGGCTGCCGCAAAGCCAAATATTTATTCGATGCCTTGCTGTGGTTAGAGACCTGCGGAAACCACGAGGAGGTGAACGCATATCATCACTGCGCTAAAGTGGAGGTGGAAGCTTTTGGGCGCTGGTTATCTGACACAAAAGCAGCTCGCTGAGTCCATATCATTCTTCAAAAACGGTTCTTTTAAGAACCTTCAAATCAGTATAGAGCACAATGAAATATTCGGTGTATTGTCTTCCCCGTATAATAAATCTCATTAGGGGTTAACGCTTAGAACCTAAATATTCAAACAGAGTAAGTCATCCTAGAATCATTGCTAACTAAACCCTCGTTTATAAGCGAGGAAATCGTAGGAAGATAGAATGAGGAATCACTTCGAGAAGTCGTGAAAAGAACGATTTTAAGTGCCGAAATATGAAATAAAGGCAACGCGATTTATTACTTTGAAAGCGTTGCCAGGTTAAATAATTCGTCGCTATAATTTAGTATGTTATAAGATTCTCGCACGTGCAGAACACAAAAGGGAAAAGTCATTAAAGTTACTAATGACCACGATTTTAAGTGTCGAAATATGAACTAAAGGCAAAGCGATTTATTACTTTGAAAGCGTTGCTAGGTTAAATAATTCGTCGCTATGATTTAGTATGTTATAAGATTCTCGCACGTGCAGAACACAAAAGGGAAAAGTCATTAAAGTTACTAATGACCACGATTTTAAGTGTCGAAATATGAACTAAAGGCAAAGCGATTTATTACTTTGAAAGCGTTGCTAGGTTAAATAATTCGTCGCTATGATTTAGTATGTTATAAGATTCTCGCACGTGCAGAACACAAAAGGGAAAAGTCATTAAAGTTACTAATGACCAAAACATAACCAGATTTGCATATAAGTAGAATATTTAATTCATTTTAGGGGATGTCATGAGTTGTGTGTGTGGATAACAAGGGGTATTAATGTGTGGGCATGTTCAGGCCAAAAGATGATTAGCAGGGGCGTTACCATGGAGAATGTACAGCGTCGCGTCGTCTCATAAAGCAGAATTCAAAGTATTCAGTTTAAAATATTTATTTCTTGGTCCAAAAAATCAAAGCATAGTCGGAAGTGTTATCGTATTTGAAGAAAACACAGGTAATCAACCTGTTGGAGACAGTCCTGTTGTTAGTTTGGCAAGCGAAGAGTGTGTAAATGATTCTAGCTTCCCCCTAACCTTAGCTGGATATAGTAAATGATGCCTTCAATGAAGAAACCGTTCGGTAAGCTGTTCGAAAGATATTGAAACACTTTCTTTCAAAAGTTTGTATAAGCACTAATGTTTCTGTTTCGATTAAATGATTAGCATATCTAAAACTGCTTAGTCTCTTCGTATAACATATCCTTTGACTGTTCGAATATCCACTCGATATAAGCCTCGGGAAATCGTACTAGCGTAGATTCTCCTCTTTTCCTTCTTTTCTCCAGTTGCATATTAGCAGAAATTGTTAACCAATATGATATTTTATCGTTACGATAAGAGCACCGTTTTTCAAATGTCTGCTTTTCATTCAGACACCAAGGCTCTATCACTTTGTCTTGACATAATATGACCATTTTCTGTAGTGTCTTTCTTTTCTTTAGTTTTAAGAGTGTATATGCTCGAAGTAATTGTGTGTTTAAATCTTCGTCCCTGCGGTTTTCTATAAGCTGATGATCCCGTAGGTAAAGTCGAAGGTTTATCGCTCGTCTCCATTCTTTATTTTCTTCTTCACTCCTCATGAAGAAAAACACCGCAACAACTAAACCTTTGTTGACAACAAGCAGTAACCATTGATTACTAATACTTAGATTGAGGAGATGTCTTCGAAAGTTCAAAACCGTTGTGTAAACACGGAACGGTTTGATGTACTCGTAAAGTCAATCGAGAAGTCGCGAGTATGAGGAATTGAATCGAGAAACTGTAAGAACGTAAAGTACAGACGAAATATTATTTGTCTGTAGAATGGCTGAGTGCAATGTTTAAGTCCATGTACACTATTGGTGTTAATGACTCATTAAAAAGTCATTAGTATTTTAAACAAAAGAACGAGTCTGAGCGAGTCCGGGCGACGTCAGAACTTAGACAAAGAAATCCTAATTAATATGCTTATTCACGGCGTCGGTTTTCTCGGCGTATCATTTGCTTGCTATTTGCTGTTGGAGTAAGACCGCAGAAATGGAGGGTTTATATGAAAAATTGTTTTCAATGTTCGAAGCTATTTACAATGAAACTTTGTGGGAAGAATATTCGAAGCTTTGTCATGAAAATTGCTACGGTTGTAGGACTAACCATCCTAGTCAGAAACAACACAGTTGCCTAACAGATGGTGAGCAATGGAGATCGTGCTACGAAGAGACCAGGACAAACGTCAACGAACGTATCTGGATAGAGTTAAACGAAGCGATGCAGGCGTTGAAATTACGAAACCAAAGAGACAATAATAAATACTCTCAAGACGCTACAGAGACATTGGTTGAGCCGGTGGAAATTGACGACTCGCCAAATATTCTTTCTATATCTGTTCTGTTTAGCTGTCCATTAAAGTATCTGTACCAAGTGTAATTTTATCTGAAGAGAAATTAATAAAGACATATGAGCAACATTATAATAGTTCTTTGTAGTTTATTTTTATATTATAACAAACTACAGTGTACATATTGACAGCTAATTATTTACATAAACAAATGATTTTAAATGCCCTGCGTTTACGTAATATATCAGACACGAGGAGGCGTGTTTCATCAGGATATCCAAACACCGAGACGGTTGTTGAAAACCGAGGCGAAGCCGAGGTTTTTGAACAAACTTCGAGGTGTTTGGATATCCTGATGAAACACTCCTCCGAGTGTTTGATATAGCATCCAAAACAAATCAGTATTTTAAGAGAAAATCAAGATGAAAGTTTGCTTAATTTATGTAATTTCTTCCTCCGATATCCAAACCACCGACACGGTACTAATTTCCTTTGTGTTTTCTTCATGAATTTTTAATGAGTTTTGGATGGTTTCTTCTAGCGCACCCCCTTCTTATAGATATCGTTTGTTTCTCTGTTTTGCATAATATAACTCGACAAGACCTTTTATACGAGAGTTGATAAGCGGTAACTTGTACATTTAACATGTACCAAAGGAATATCAGAAAGACATTAATTGTAAATACTTTATTTAAATTCAGCATAGTACAGAAGATAATGTTTTAACGATTCAACAGTAACTTTAATTCTTATAATTGATGTCATTCCAATACTAGGGCGTTTAGGTTGATTGTAGGAATACACTAGTTTTTTGTAATAATGGTTTCTTTCGTTTCAAAATGCAGTCCGATATAGCCTTTAATAAACCATTATCAGTATGTCTCAATGTCGCTTTTATCAGGTATTCAGCACTTATTCTTATACCCTGGGTTGATATACATAATGTGTATCCGTCGGAAAGATACCGGATCTTACTCGGATTTCATCGGGATGTGTCGGTGTGATATCGACAAACAGGTAAGAATACGGCTCTCTAGTCGCCATCTGGTAGGCTTGCTGGAAAAACTTCGTGTTGTCGGGATACAACTGTTTGGCAAGATGAGTCACTTGACTTGCATCACGAACATTTTTTGTTAGTAGAACGTGGGAGAAAGATGTGAATAACAATGGTTGAAGACGCACCGTTCTAGAACTTTGGATACAATGCATAGCAGCGAGATAGGTTGGTAGTTCGCGGCGACGGAGGGGTCGTCCTTTTTAAAAACAGGCGTGACATTCGCGCGCTTCCAGCTGAAAGGGACTGAGCCCAGGGAGTGGGACAGATTGAATAAACGACAAAGAGATGGTATAATTTCCAATTTAGTGTTTCTAAGTAGTGCGCCGGGTATGCCGTCAGGTCCACAAGCCTTTTTCGGGTCCAGTTCTTTAAGGACCTTAGTGACTTCGGAGATCGAAAGTTGGATAGAAGGTAATGTGTTACTAGGCTCTTCAGAAGGATCAGGGGACACTGGTCCCGCTCTAGCAGGAATGAATACCGAGTGAAAATACGTGTTTAGTATGTTGACTTTTGTACAGTTGTCAGTAATAAAAGATTGTCCGTTACGAATGAAATTAGGAGAGACAGTCTGTGTTGTAGATGCCTTGACAAATGACCAGAAACGCTTGTGATTTACCGTCAGGGAGTCATTTATCTTGTTTGCGTGGTCTTTCCTTTTTTTAGAGATAAGTTGCTTTGTTTGGCGCCGTAATTGATTAAACTTTATTGCATCTGTACTCGATCCAGAATTACGTGCTTTAACTCGTTGTTTATTTTTCTTTTTTATGAGAGACAAAAGTTCGGAGTCAATCCATCGGTGGTCATGGATATTTCTGGTTTTTGACTTAGGCACATGCTCATCCACAGCTTTAAGAAAAGTATTGCACCAATTTGCCAGCGAAGCATCTACGTCGTTTGGAACAAGGCAAAGGTCCAAGGGAGTTTTCATTAGAAAATCTTTGAGCCCATTCCTGTTGGCTTTTTTAAAGTTGTAAACAGAACGTTTTACAACCGGCTTCTTGGGAATCCTAAGGTCAACATCAAAACTAATAAGTTTATGGTCAGTATGGAGAATATCCTCGAAGCCCTGGATATGATGCAGCTTGTTGGGAAGGTTTGTTAGAATCAGGTCTAGTATGTTGGTATTTCTGGTTGGGAAATCAACCATCTGCCATAAGAAGCTGTCTTTAAGTATTTTGGTGAAGTAATTATGAGTTTGATCCCCAGAGATAGCAGAATCTGTGGTCCAGTCAATATTGGGAAGATTGTAGTCACCACATATAATTAGCTGGTCGAAATTGGCTTTAGCGGATAGGCGAAGCGTTTTCTTAAGCTCTTTTAGATGGTCTACATTGGAGTCTGGGGGCCGGTAGAAGACAATAACTAAGATTTTTCGTCTGTTGTCGGGACGAATTTCACATGATAGAATCTCAGCGTTACATTCAACATCCTTACAACGAAAGCTTTGTAATGTGTTCCTTACAGCAAGTAATACACCTCCACCGATTCTGTCCGTTCTATCTCGTCTGTGGATGGTAAAGTTAGGGCCAGTCAAAAGTTCACAATTAAGTATGTCCGGTTTAAGCCAGGATTCAGTGACTGCTACGAGATCTTTGTCGGTGGCAAGAGTTTGAAACTCGGCGGTTTTGTTGACTAAACTTCTTGCATTCATATACAAGCACTTTATAGAGGAGCAGTAGGGTTTTCTCGCTTCAGGTATGGGATCCATATGTGTACTGCCAACTGGACCAGGATTTGAACTAATATCACCAGCTAATAGCACCAGACACGAGGCCGCCAAGGTGGTTTTCAAATGTTTTACGCCAGATATTAGTTTGTGGGATAGCGGAAATGGGGCTTGACGTGAGTGGCGAGGAAGTCCAGATGTATTTCTACACGGGTACAGTTTTGTATCCAATTTCAAGGCAAGCATTATAGATGAGGCACCATTAGAGATCCTAGCTTGATACTTCGATGACTCCAGAAGTAAAAACAGAGATAAAAGCATAACTAATATAACAGAGAGACGAGAGAGCAAAGTACCCGTAACCTTGAAGGTTAGTCTTTGGCGTTGGAAAAAATGTTGGCGAAAGACAGGAACTGAAGCCATTAGTTGCAATAAACAGGGGAAGCACCGAACACGCAGCGGATGACGCGGGTCAAACTCAAGGTCAGACGGGAATTAGTAACAATATTCACCTAACACAAACGTTTGTATTGAAACGTACTTGGTAATTCGAAATCGGGATGTTTTAGGATGACAAATAGACACCACCAGATAAAGAAAGACCAGCTTATTTCAATGATGTACGGTTTACGACAAATTCACTGAGCAATCAAAACCACATCTAAACCATATCTTTGAATAACGAGAAGTAGGTCATCGAAGGTAGTTCCTGGTTATGCGAATGAGTTCAGAAATAGAGACAAAATCAAAGGCGGAGGCGTAGGTGCATATATTAAGGAAAACGTGAAGTACAAAAGACGTAAGGACATTGAATCAAGATACCCTGAATTAGAACATCTGTGGCTAGAACTTCCAGGGCGTAATAAAACCAGTCGCCTTCTAATGGGAACTATGTATAGATCTACAAGAATGTTAGATACCCAACAGTGGCTGGTGCAAATGGAGAATGTGCTATCTGACCTATCAACTTCATGGGATGGTCTATTAGTAATTATAGGAGATTTAAATATCGATATGCTGAAACCAAATGCTCCATTGACAAAACAGTAGACAGATTTATTGTATACGTTTAATCTAACACAACATGTACAAAATGCAACCAGAGTGACACGTTCCAGCGAAACTTTGATCGACCATATAGTTTCGAATGATCCTAGGCGTGTTACATATACTGATGTACTACCATGTTCAAATGTGAGTGATCACGACACTCCCTATGCGTGTCTTAACATTCGTGTTGAGCGATTTGTTCCGCGATTTAAGATGATCCGAAATGAGCGAGGGTTCCAAGAGGAAGAATATATTCGAGACTTTTCATCTCTCCCGTTTAGTGTCATTCAAGTTGCAGATGATTCTGAAGAAAAACTGGAGATGTTCATTAGTCTTGTTACTGAATGCATTGAACGACACGCACCACTGAAACGTACAAAGATCACACGTCCACCAGCTCCATGGTTATACGACGAGGAAATTATAAGCCTTCAAAACCAAAGAGATTTGTTACGACGTAAGGCACATTCTCTGAAAACACTAGATGTCTGGCAAACTTTTCGCGATATACGTAATCGTCTGAAAACAAAAATCAAGGAGGCGAAACGATCTTTCATCGGCATAGCACTGTCGTCATCGAAACCGAAAGCGGTCTGGCGCGTCATAAATCGTATATTGAATCCAAGTCCTCAACCTCTTCGACTTGATGTCAACGAACTAAACAAGTATTTTGCAGAAACAGCTCAGCGCACCACTGGAGATTCATACGTGGACGTTAAAGGGGACTTGTTGAACTTTGCTGACAGTTTACAGCCAATATCCGTGGAGCAGCATGGAACCTTTAGCCTGCGTCGTGTCACATACAATGAGGTACTCTATGAGATAAAAAACATTCGTTCCGATACATCTACAGGACCTGATCGAATACCTGCTAAATACCTTAAGCCTGTTGCTGAGCTGATTGCAGGACCATTGACTGATATCATAAATTCATTTATTGATATATCTCTGTTCCCTGAAGCATGGAAAGTAGCTAGGATAACTCCAATACCAAAGTCCAACAACTTTGTCAGCGCATCAGACATGCGACCTATATCCATACTTCCGGTACTTTCCAAAGTATTTGAAAGACTCGTACACCATCAAGTTATTGATTACATTGACTCCCGCATCATATTCAAGGATAACATCTCGGGCTTTAGGAAAGGTCGCTCGACGACTACAGTATTACTGGGGATTAGGGATGACATAATTCGTGCCACGAAGCGTGGAGAAGTCACTCTTATGGTTCTAGCCGACTACTCAAAGGCATTTGATACTATCAAATATAAAACCGTTCTGAGGAAAGTTAGCCTTCTGGGTTTCTCCAAAGATTATCTCAAATGGATGATACAATATCTCACTGGAAGGAAACACTTTGTTCAGATAGATGATAAGATGTCAGAACCTTGTACTGTAAATTTCGGTGTGCCTCAAGGTTCAATAATGGGGCCACTGATCTTTAATCTCTATGTTACAGATCTTCAATCATGCATAGACGGTGTTAAGTGCCATCAATATGCTGATGACACTACAATGTACAAACATTGTAAACCAGCAGATCTTCAACCTACTGTTACTGAGCTTTCTGCAAGCGTGGGTAAATTGGAGGAATGGTCGCGTGATGCAAACTTAATTATCAACCCAAACAAGACAAAGGTGATGTTACTGTCCACTTCGCAATTATCGAAAGTCCATCACTTAGATGTTGCAGATATTAACATTGCTATTGATGGTGCCCCTTTAGAGCGAGTTACTACCACTAAGCTATTAGGATCCCACATTCATCAACATTTGAACTGGGAAGAAAATGTCAAGCATGTCGCAGCGTCTTGCCATGCTACCCTAACAACACTAAGAAAATTAAAGAATGTTTTACCTTTTCATATCAAGAAGAATTTAGTACATGCACTTGTTTTGAGTAAACTATATTATAATGATATTGTATATCATTCTCTTCCAGACTATTTAACGAAACGCCTCCAGAGAGTTCAAAAAGCTGCAGTTAGTTTTGTTCTTAATAGATACGTTTCAACTGAAGACATAATATTGAAACTTAAATGTCTTCCCGTAAAGGAACAGCGTGAGTGGCATTTACTCAAGGCTACTCATAAATCCCTTCACAACCCTAACTGGCCAAACTATTTGAAGTTGAAAGTATTTCAACACAACAAATGCTTATAAGATCTAGCAATAGCATACAACTAGAAAGGCCATTGGTCAGCAATACATTGCAGGATCAGACTTCCAACCTTTTTAATACATTACCCAGCAATGTGAGATGTTGCCCAGATTTTATTACCTTTTGTAAAGACAATAGAAATATTATTTACAATAGGGCATTAGAACGTCTTAAGTAGCTCCCATTTTAATTGTATATAGTAAG